>JBBDGP010001361.1:600000-904679 GCA_037952835.1 Lithobates septentrionalis | reverse complement strand
TGACCACCCTCTGCCTGGCAAAAAATCATACATGTACCTTGCCTGGCACATGTTCTAAACCTGGTGGTGTGGCGGAGTGGTTCATCATGAAGTACTCTGCTTTCCCACAGGCCCTTTGTCTGGCTAGAAGGGTTTTTGACCACTATAGGTGGCCATGCACCAGTCACAAATGCAAAAATATCAGTTGTCTGCCAACCGAATCACCTATGAGATTTCCTCTAGAACATACACTCTGTGGTCTGATAGACAGGGAACTGGAGGCCCAGCAGGAGGAAGAGGAAGGCTTTCTGCTGTCTCAGGGCTGCCAGGATCCTTTGCCAAACTTGTGTGGGTCAGAAGCAACAGGAGGCATATGAAGAGTAGGAGGGTTGGGGTCAGTGGTGGCTGGTGCTCAATATCTTGGGGGGCGGCAAATAAACCTGCCCTCCTCATTCACACAACCGCCACCACCCCCTTCCACAGGAGATGGACAGGAAGGCAGCGATCAGTTCTGGCCTTACCTTAGGAGGCTTCTTCTCGCTCCAGCTTGCTGAGGGAAGAGCCAGGGCTTTTGCTTCTCCTCCCGGCCGAATAGGCATTGCTTCTCCTACCGGCCGAATAGAAAGTGGGTCCTGAGACCCGATTGGCTGGGAGTCCTAAGACTCCCTGGCCAATCGGGTCTCAGGACCCGCTTCCTGATTGGCAGGGAGGAGAAACAGGAAGACATTAGCGAATATTAATTTGCTAATGTCACACAACTGGATGGGCTCAGGGCACAGTGCTCTGCGCCATGAGACCACCCCTTTTTGAAGCCAATTATAGCCTCAGGCTCTAATTTTGTGCTTAACCACTTCCGGACCGCCCACACCCACCATCGTTATACGTCGGTACTTTGAAGAGGTATATCACTGTTATGGCTAGCTGCGGTGCCCTCCGCCGCTTACCGGAGCTGTCGGCAGCGGTGGAGGCAATTGGGTATTGTCCCTTATGTGACATGGAGACAAGTGAGGGGAATATGGCCCCCACCTGTCTCCATATAATTTTTTTTTTTATTATTGCATTTTAGTGTAAATGTTAGATCTGAGGTCTTTTTAAAACCCAGATCTTATATTTAAGAGGTCCTGTTATGCTTTTTTTCTATTACAAGGGATGTTTACACTCCTTGTAATAGAAATAAAAGTGACAGAATTTTTTTTTAAAAGAACAGTGTAAAAATAAAAGGTAAAATAAATAAGAAAAAAAAAATTTAAACGCGCCCCATTCGGACAAGCTCGCGTGCAGAAGCGAACGCATATGTGAGTAGCGCCCGCATATGAAAACAGTGTTCAAACCATACATGTGAGGTATCGCCGCGAACGGTAGAGCAAGAGCAATAATTCTAGCCCTAGACCTTCTCTATAACTCAAAACATGCAACCTGTAGAATTTTTTAAACGTCGCCTATGGAGATTTTTAAGGGTAAAAGTTTGTTGCCATTCCACGAGCGGGCGCAATTTTGAAGCGTGACATGTTGGGTATCAATTTACTCGGGGTAACATCATCTTTCACAATATAAAAAAAAATTGGGCTAACTTTACTGCTGTCTTATTTTTTAATTAAAAAAAGTGTATTTTTTCCAAAAAAAGTGCGCTTGTAAGACTGCTGCACAAATAAGGTGTGGCAGAGAGTATTACAACGACCGCCATGTTATTCTCTAGAGTGTTAGGAAAAAAATGTATAATGTTTGGGCTTTCTAAGTAATTTTCTAGCAAAAAAACTGTTTTTAACTTGTAAACAACAAATCTCAGAAAGAGGCTTGGTCCTTAAGTGGTTAAAAAACAAACAATCTAATATATCTATGAAATGAACCATGGTTTCCACCCTGGCAGTACTTTAATTATCTTTATTACATACATGAGAGTAGATGGGATTAGTTTTGTATAGATAAGGTTGTTTGTGCTTTCTGCATTCCCTGAACATGTTCTTAAATCTTAGCGTGGAAACCATGCTAATGTCAATAAAGTAACTAAAATTAAAAATGAACAGTGTAAAGCAGCATCTTAACCATGTGATATCAACACAGTGAAAGCAAGTATAAACCAACAAAGCCACGCTAAATACAAATATGTTTAGGTGGAAATGCAATATAATAAATAAAGTCCACGTGAAATGGTGAAAGATGATGAAGAAATCTTTAAAAGTTAATTTAAAAATTCAACATCTCAAGTGATGAGGGCACCATTTGTGAATACCACCACCTCTGATAATAAGGGCGTTTACCATATCCTATTGACCTTCTATCTCTAGAAAGGTCAAATGAGCAATGATCATAACCATTGGTAAGATGTTGTATGCCCCTCTATGAAACCTTGACTGCCTCTCCTTATCTCCAAACCAGCCACATCAATTACAACATAAAATAAGTGCAGTGCAAGTATGTTATACAAAAACAAAATTCAAATTATAGTGCTAAAGAGAAGTGTACCATAATACAATGTACATGTGAAGTCAACTCATTGATCAAACAACACTCCTCTAGACTCGTGATCAAAAACACCATATAATAATGTGAACAAAAATCAACATATATCTGAAAAGTCCCATATGAATAGTAAAAACCACTGTGTAATGAAGTGACAGTTCATGTTTCTTTGCGGTTCTTCTGGTGACCCACCACCTTCAGGTGCAATGCCTGCTTCGATTCCAAAAAGCGTGTGCTCCAGCAGGAAGAATAGAGGGACAATGTCACTAATACATGCTTTGTCGCTGCTCACCATCCTTGTAGCCTCCTCAAATGATGACAGGACAGTGCATGCATTCTTGATCAGTAGCCACTGGCATGTCGAAAAGAAGCCAAGCTCCCCTGATCCTATCCAGTGGATTAGTAAGTTGATTTGAATTGTTGTTTTTATATGCCATGTTATCCTTTTGGATGTATGTGATTTTATGTGGATCATTTACATCTTAATAAATTACTACACTATTTGAGACCCTCTGGTGTGGCTTTGTGGTGAGTACCCTCTTTCCATACAGCCCTTGTATGCACGGTGTGATACTTCCCTCTGGCAAACATTGGAACTTTGGACACCTGTGAACCTATCTAGCAGTTGGATGGTCATGTATGAGAGGCTGGGAGTTTCTGATATTATCTGATATTAAAACACTGATTGCTGCTAATGGCAGCAGAGAATCCAGTGGCGCCCGGTGGTAATTTTTTTGGGGGGGGGGGGGGGGGCGGCAAACGGGACCCCCCAGGCGGTCGGACGGTCGGCGGGCGGTTCAGATGCACTTACCCCATCTATGCAGCACTTCACCGGCAGCTTCCCTCGCTCCTCGGCGGCGGCCGCGACGGCTCTCCCTTCCCCTGCTCTCCACGGGCATTGGTGGCTTTCGTTTCCTCCCTCCTCTTCGGGGGCCAATTGGGACTCCTTTCTTTTTTTGGCCAATCGGAAAAGGGGTCTCAGACCTGCTTCTGATTGGCAGGATTGAGGATCAGTGTTAAAACATTGAATGTTCATTCGCTGTTGTAACCCCTGGGTGAGCTCATGGCGCAATGCCCTGCGCTCCGAGCCCACCCTATTTTGAAGCATTTTAGAGCCTATGGCTCTAATCAGGTGCTTCCAAAAACACCCCCGCCGCTGTAATTCAGGAGCCCAGCATCCTGAAAGGGGCCGGACACCGGAATTGGGGGTGGCCGCAGCGAGCATGGATAGAGTCATGCATCTATCCATTATTCATATAGGGGTGACATGGAGAGAGGGGGCGGAGGCCCCTAATGAATGGGCCACCACTGATAGAATCTAGTGGGTGCATTATTAGCACTGAGAACAAATGGTGGTGTGATAAGATTCAAGGTGGAAGGTTTTCTTTGAACATAGGAATACACCTTTTTAGTCTCATTGATATACATTTTTTTCTCATTGGAATACACTTGGGACTTGCTTGATTTAATATATCATCACAGTTACTAGGACTTTATTGCTTTACATATGATTCATATACACGTTTTGTTTTTTCATATATACTGTATATAATTTTGTATAGAGGCTCTGCACATTATTGTTAATATTATTCATTAACATAGAGCATTATTTTATATCTATTATATCCACTTGAAGTTAAGTGGATCTCTGTCGCATGCAAGTTTAAAAAGAAAAAAAAATGTAAAAGACTACAGTACCCCTTTAATATACACATTAAAATATTTGATTATACAGCACAAATTAAAATACAGGTTAAACTAACGGTTAAAAAGTCTGACGGGCAATTTAATTTCTTCCGCTATCATTTAATTATCATTAGTGCTTCAATTTAAGTAGCTCTTGTCCATGAACTTAAGTCTTGTTAGAGCGAACCTTTCTGTTAATACGTTAACCATCAACTCATATTGATCAGTCCATGCAATATCTTAAACTGTCATGTCAATTGATCAGCTGCAAGGTTGTGAGAGCTGTTTGGTGCTAATTAGGTTAGTGAGCCAAAGTAATTAGTGCCAATGAAGCCATTCTTGACACAGACACAATAATAGGTGATTCCTCTGCGTGTGTGTCCCTACGAGACAGAAGGAAAGGGCTGGAGGGAAACAATTAGAGGTGACCTTGCAGTATCGAGCCAGACAATTGTTCTGGATCAGCGCTTTAGGATGGATCAAAGTGTATCTAGTGCCCGCGTGATCATGCTTCTAGTTACCTCAATCAAAGATGCAAGGCAAGTTTGTTGTCAATCATCTATTGCAGCTGGAATTATGGGAAAATTTTTAGTTAAAAGTATGATCCTCCATTGTTCAGTGTAATTCCATATAATTTTCAGTATTCTTATCTAATGAAAAGTCTAACTCTTATGGGGCGTACACATGGTCGAGCTTTTCGGCTACAAAAGTCCGACGGACGCCGACGGACCAAATCCGGCGGACAACTCCGATCGTGTGTGGGCTTCCCCGGACTTTCAGCGGACTTTTCCAGTCGCAAATCTGACGGACTTTAGATTTGGAACATGCTTTAAATCTTTACGTCGTAACTCCGCCGGACCCAGAAATCCGCTCGTCTGTATGCTAGTCCGACGGACAAAAATGACCGCAGTGCCCCCATTAACACTTCCCGTCTAACCTCCGTTAGCCGGAAACCACCATCAGGACCATAGCAACGCTAGTTCCCGAAATTCTCCTTGTTCCATATCTTCCTTCCCCTGCGAAGACCATAACGCCCGCCACTGCTACGACATCCAACTTCCACGAACCTGTTTTGGAAAAGAAAAAGAAAAACACACAACCAACCTACCCAATTCACTTTTACCAATTTTTAGGGAGGGTGGGCGGGAACTTTCCCCCACGCTTGTGATGATTCATCAGGGCGGGGACATAATTTAACACCTTCTATGGCCACTCCCCCTCGGCACCAAACATTCCACCCTTTCTCCTGATACCATCTCCCTGTTAACCCTGTCATGTCAGCCCTTCGCCTATGTATTTCTTACTTTGCTCCGGGCTTTTCTTGACTGTTGTATAACAGATGTGATTACCCATTACCTGAACCCCAACCTCTTAACCTTATTCTAAACAATTAAGACCAGACCAAAGGGTTGGAGTTATAAAAGGCCGTAGCAGCCTACTTTATTAAACAAATAAATATCATAAACAAAACACATCTGTTATTCAAAGATTCCTCATCTATCTAGCGTTGGTCTTTGCAGGACATTCGTAAACATCAGTAACATAACAATATTGCACTGCGGCCCTTCTCTTAATTTAATAATAGGCCTCAAGCCGACAAGCTGGCTCAGAGACAACCAATGACCGCAGTGCCCCCATTAACACTTCCCGTCTAACCTCCGTTAGCCGGAAACCACCATCAGGACCATCAGGACCATAGCAACGCTAGTTCCCGAAATTCTCCTTGTTCCATATCTTCCTTCCCCTGCAAAGACCAAAACGCCCGCCACAGCACCCAAAGGTAACAACCTTACCCTTGGGTGCTCCTCCACACCCGAAGAGCTCTCTGGATACCGTCCTGCAATCCCAACGCCCACAGATCAATACCCACATTATTTAAATGAACGCCATCTCTCCTCAGGTACCTCCAAGTTTTAAACTCTAATTCCAAATGCCTAATAGCCAAACCCCCATTCTTCACCATGCACTTACTCACCTCCCGATTAATCTTCCTCCGTGCCCTATTCACACCCTCAACCGACCTGGCCATCCTCCATGTTGTATGAGCCACCAAGTCCGACCAAACAATGACCATCTTTGGGAACTCCTGCATCAAACGCCAAACATCAAATTTGATGTCCTGCGATATATCCACCATAGATCTCACCCCCAAATCATTGCCCCCTAAGTGCAAAACTAAGACATCAGGTGCCCTGTCCCTAAACGCATAGCGATGCACCTCGGAAATCAATCTTTCCTACAACATACCCGGTAAACCGAACCACTTGATGCAGGCATCCTGCCTATTAAAACCCGGCTGCCTACCTTCATATCTCACATCTCCCCTCCTGGCCCCCCAGCACACAAAGGAATGGCCCATTATCCAAACCAGACCTGCCGCCGAACCTGTAATAGAAGATAACAAAAACAATACCCATGACCACCAGTATTCTGCAAACCTACCCCCCAACTGAAAACAAAGTCCTTCCCAACTGACATTTTACAGTCCCACCACAAGATGAGGCCTAACATATATCTGGAACCTCCGCGATTCCCACCGCCCTATGCGTTTTACTGCCTCTGCATCTATCCCATTTCTGCCCACCTCTGTCGCAGCCCCAATCCGAAAAGAATGAGACAAAAATTCCTTCTCATTCAAACCCAAAGCCCTTAAACATTTCCTAAATACGGCCACAAATTGATACCGCGATAACGGAACCCCATCCAAATGCACCAAAAAGGACCCCCCCTTGGGCGGATACCCATAAATCCCTTAACTGCTTCCACTGGGCACAATGCCAAACCCGGCACTGGGAAAACATGCACCAACCTCCCTTTTCCCATTTGATCCGTCTTTGACCTACGAAAATATAACAACAAACCTTCCTTTCCGCATGTCACTTCCTGTATCCCAATTCCCCCATGCACTTTCTTGAATGGACTAACCAATTCCCCAATACGAAATGCCCCAAAAAAAGCCAGCAAAAATGCCGCCGTAAACATGGTACACTCGTAGTCAGAGAAACAGACCCCCCCAACCGTGCTACCATACCTGTCAAAATCTGAAAGGTTATCGGTCTCCTGGCGTCCGTATGAACCACCGATCGCCGATAACCTTTCATAGCCTGCCTTACCCAGAAATCCTTTGTAAAATCAGGTTGGCCTTGTAATTTGAACAAAAACGCTAAACCCGCTAACTTCTTATGCAGTGCCGATGCAGACACTCCCTCCTCCATCATTCTTGAGACATAATACAACACCAGGAGCCCCACTACACCATCCACCGACTCATCACCCACCTCTTGCACAAACGCCAGCCACTCCCGCCATACTTTCGAGTATGCAGACCATGTCACCTCACTTACCGACTTCCTGATCCATCCTGCGACGAGGCCAATACTATCCCCAACAACCATTCGGGACAAGGCACCCCTTGCTGCTCCGCCTCCGGCGCCAACTCGCGGAACCTGTCCCACTGGAAGCGAGACAGCGCATCAGCGATAACATTCTCAACACCCGGGAGGTGTACTGCATGAATGAACTGCAAACATCTCAAAACCAAGTGTTGTAACAACCTAATCACTGGCGGAGATGATGCAGTAATCCTGTTAATCACTTGCACCACACCCAAATTGTCCCCATGAAATCGCACCTTCCGATCCCTAAACGCCACACCCCACAATTCAACCGCTAACCCCACTGGAAACAGTTCCAGCAGCACTAGGTTTTTTTAAAGCCCACTTCAATTCATGCCCACGGCCATGGACCCGCACTCCACTGCCCCTGAAAGAACGCCCCATAACCTGTGGAACTGGCCGCATCAGTGAACAGTTCGAGGTCAAAGTTGCTGACCGGTTTCGACATCCATAGCGCCCGTCCATTAAAGGATTCCAAGAAGGTATGCCATACCCTCAAGTCCTCCCTGTGTTCTTTTCCCAATCTTACATAGTGCCTTGGGGACTGAATACCAGCTGTACTTGCCGCAAGCCTGCGGCAAAAAACCCTCCCCATTGGCAGAATGCGGCACGCAAAATTCAGCTTACCCAATAGCGATTGCAACCCTCGAAGCTGAACTTTGCACAACCCAATCATACCTGCGATCTCCCTCTTTAGGTCCGCCAATTTATCCTCTGGTAACCTGCATTCCATTGCCACCAAGTCCAAGACAATGCCCAGGAAACTGATGACCGTACTAGGTCCCTCTGTCTTCTCGGGCGCCAATGGAATGCCAAACCTATCTGCTATGTGCTCCAGCATTGCCAGCAGCACCGCGCAGATTCTGGAATCAGCTGGTCCTATGCAAAGGAAATCGTCCAAATAATGAATGACCAAATTCATGCCCGACACATCCCATTCGACAAAAGAACTGAATTGTTCAAATAATGCACACGATATGGAGCAACCCATCGGCAAGCATTGGTCAACATAGAATTGGTCATTCCAATGGCATCCCAGCAACCGGAAACTATCCGGGGTGAACCGGAAGAAGCTGAAAAGCTGACTCCACATCTGCCTTAGCCATCAACGCTCCCTTGCCGTAACGCCGAACCCACCCCACCGCAGCATCAAATGATGTATAAGACACCGAACAAGCTGCCTGATCAATTGCATCATTCACCGATCCACCTTTCAGGAAGGACAGGTGATGAATGAGCCTGAACTTATTGCGTTCCTTCTTTGGCACAACCCCCAACAGGGATACTACAAAATCGGCAAAAGGAGGTGATGGGAAGGGACCCCCCATTCTCCCCAAAGCAACCTCCTTATTTAGTTTCTCCGAAACCACTTCCGGATGTTGCATGGCTGACCTCAAATTGGGCGGAACAGGGGGAACAACCTATAAAGAACACGGAATCCTAAAACCTACTGTAAAACCTGAATCTAACAACTGTGCAGCCTCCCTGTCCGGATACCTACTTAAAAACGGCCGCATTCTGTCCACCTTCACCGAAGTCCTCCCTCTTTTTTCCAGCCTCTCCAGCGCGGCCCTTCCCCTGTTTAAAACATCTGGATGCCGGATGAGTTCCTCCACACCCAGAACATTCGTGCTTGTATCGACATGCACCTCCAAACTTACAGGTCCCTGTATTATACTGCCAACAAACCTCTTTTTTGTTTCCGGCCGATTGTCCCTGGGCCGAAGGTCCACCGGCTCCCCCTTGAAAAAACTGGCTAGGAGCCCTCAACGACGTCATCAGGCGCATCCACAAGCTGATGTCCTTGTGGTCCCATCTCAATTCTGGCCTTACCGCTCTGCGTTGACGAAACTGCTCATCATACCGCAGCCAGCCTGTACCACCATAGACCCTGTATGCCTCCCCTATAGCATCCTGGTAGCAGAAGAGCCCCGAACAATGTTCGGGATTCTTCTCCCCTATGACACTCGCCATGAGCGCGAACGCTTGCAACCAGTTAGCAAATGTCCTCGGGATCAACCGGTACCTCCTTTTTTCTTCGTCCTCCTTCTTTGAATCATCCAGTTTTACCCTGTCCGAGTTAAATTTTTCTAAAGGCAGCAGGGAAAACATCTCCACGTACTCACCCTTCCACAGCTTTTCCCGCACCTCCTGTTTCAGATGAGCTCCCAGCAGTCCTTCATAGCAGACATATACCTCGCATTTTGCTGCATCGCCCAACCTGACAATGTCCTGCCTCCCCTCTGCCTTTGATGTCCCCTGCGGGGAACTACTCACCGTTGACACTGCCGCGGGTGCAGGGACCTCAGGCACAGCGACCGGCACCACTGAGCTCCCTCCAGCCGCACTGGCATCCCCGGCACTCCCAACGGGCGAGACCCATGCCGACGCTGGCCCAGCTGCGACTCTTTCCGCATTCTCAAATTTCTGTACCAGTTCCTTTATACCTGCCAAAAACCGGGCTGCACAGGTGTGGACCCATAAGCCGATTGTCCGTGTTCCTCCGACCGCACACTCCCGGTTAATGGCCCCGCCTCCTCATCAGATCCGGACTGTTCTCCTGGGGACCTCAGCTCCAATCCCTCTTCCTCCTCAGATGACAGCCCATCAGGCGATACCGCCCTGGTTGCCGCAGGAGCTGCCGACCTCCGACCCTGCCTCCACGCAGCATAGCCCTCTGACGATTTCTGGACAGCCTTGCCAGGACCAGTGCATTGTACCTCAGTCCCGACGGCTTCCGCTCTCCCAGGCGCTAATCCTGATGACCTCCCACGATCGATTCTCCTCCGGTCCCCTGCTGCAGTATTGGAAAGACCCGGGACCGCCGCCATAGCCCTCTGCACTGTGTGTCCTGTCTCCTGTAATGCAAACCTCCTCTGCGCAGCATGTCCGGTCTCCTGTGACTGTCTCCTGGGGTTGGGGGAGGGGCCCACACTCACACTGTCCCTGCGCCTTGTAGGCCGCGCATTCGCCCTAGGACCCTGTTGCAGTGAGCTAATCAATCCCCCCTGCTGTCCTAGAACACTAACCGGGCTCCCCCTGGCCACTAACGCCGCTCGCTTTGCCGCCGGACCCGACAGAGTCCCAGCAGCATAACCACCCCCCACCCTCCGCTGCGGTCCCGCATGGCGGTCCGGGGAGAACCGATACGGCGGTTTGGACCTCGGTCCCCGCGTACCTGGCAAAGGCTCAGAGCCTTGTAACACAGTCCCCAGAGTGTCCTGTAGCCATGAAGCCCCCCGCACCGCCGCCTCCTCCCTAAGCTGGGCCAAGATCCTCTCCACATCAGCCCTGCTGTCTGCTCACTGGAACTTTCCCCCATGCTTGTGATGACTCATCAGGGCGGGGACATAATTTAACACCTTCTATGGCCACTCCCCCTCGGCACCAAAACATTCCACCCTTTCTCCTGATACCATCTCCCTGTTAACCCTGTCATGTCAGCCCTTCGTCTATGTATTTCTTACTTTGCTCCGGGCTTTTCTTTATCATGCTGCAACATGAGGTGATGGTCATGGATGAATGGCACAACAATGGGCCTCAGTATCTTGTCACGGTATCTCTGTGCATTCAAAATGCCATCAATAGAATGCACCTGTGTTCCTTGTCCATAGCATATGCCTGCCCATACCATAACCCCACCGCCACCATGGGCCACTCCATCCACAATGTTGACATCAGCAAACTGCTCACCCACACAATGCCATATACGCTGTCTGCCATATGCCCTGTACAGTGAAAACCGGGATTCATCCGTGAAGAGAACACCTCTCCAAAGTGCCAGATGACATCGAATGTGAACATTTAACCACTCAAGTCGGTTACGACGATGAACTGCAGCCAGGTCGAGCCCCCGGTGAGGACGACGAGCATGCAGATGAGGTCTTCTGAGATGGTTTCTGACAGTTTGTGCAGTAATTCTTTGGTTATGCAAACCGATTGTTGCGGCAGCTGTCCGGGTGGCTGGTCTCAGACGATCTTGGAGGTGAAGATGCTGGATGTGGAGGTCGTGGGCTGGTGTGGTTACACGTGGTCTGCGGTTGTGAGGCCGGTTGGATGTACTGCCAAATTTTCTGAAACTTCTTTGGAGACGGCTTACGGTAGAGAAATGAACATTCAATTCAAGGGCAACAGCTCTGGTGGACATTCCTGCAGTCAGCTTGCTAATTGCACGTTACCTCATAACTTGCAACATCTGTGGCATTGTGCTGTGTGATAAAACTGCACATTTTAGAGTAACCTTTTATTGTGGCCAGCCTAAGGCACACCTGTGCAATAACCATGCTGTCTAATCAGCATCTTGATATGCCACACCTGTGAGGTGGATGGATTATCTCGGCAAAGGAGAAGTGCTCACTAACACAGATTTGAACAGATTTGTGAACAATATTTGAGAGAAATAGGCCTTTTGTATACATAGAAAAAGTCGTAGATCTTGAAGTTCAGCTCATGATAAATAGGGGCAAACACAAAAGTGTTGCGTTTATAATTTTGCTCAGTGTATAATGTTATATTTAACAGACAAGAAAACAAATGAGAAGCGTTCAATGTTCAGGTTTATGTCCACTGTAACTTACAAGGCATTGCATATGACATATAATATATATATTACTTGAAAAACATCTTACTACTACCTTGTGCTTCTGCTACAGTAATCCGAAATGTTTTCCAGAGCCGAATCTTATTTTTCAGAACAAATTGCTAGCGCTTCAGAATAATGTGCTAAGTACAATGCTTGATTTCTAATACAGGAGCAGATGGAAATGATATGAAAAGCAGACCGGCCTCATCACACGGACCTTAAGATGTATTATTACTTCGGCATTTATTTGGCTTTCTTTTGCTTATTCGCCACTGTTCTCTGTCCTTTGTGAACACTGTGACAGCAGCCTGGTTTGCAGGCAGGGAATTATTATTCTTTTTTTTTTTTTCTCTAATCGTAATGTACTTTTTAGGAGACTACAATTTCCTGGAAATTAATTCAACAGCAGTAATCAGGAGTCCCCTAGTGGTTTGCTGCCTCGCTGGAAGTTTTTGCAGCCCTAAGCCTCCCGAGCATTAGGAAATCACATGAGGTCAGCAGAGCAAGCGTGTCATCTGTTGTAACATGTCTGCCTTGATTAGCAATGTAAAGGCTTGTATTACATTTACTTGCTATGCTGAGGCCGTGCATTACTCAGTATTTAACAAATATATGGGGCAGTTCCTTGTTTAACCCTGTTTTCTGAAATTTACCTGCTACACTTCCCCATGTCATGTAATCAGACGAATCTGATCACTTGCGAAAATCCACTTTCCTTTCCAGATATAGCATGTTCCAAACCAAGCTGCTTCTGCGCCTCATGCACATTGGGCATAAAAAATGCTGCTTATACAGGTGTTTGGCTTTTTTTTATTTCAGCCCATAAATACAACTCTATTTTAGCCTATGTACATTTGAATGTTTACAGGCATGGATGTGCATAAATGCGTTTTCAAGTGTAAATTTAATACAGTGAAAAATGTACAGAGGGGAATGTTTTTGAAAATACGCTTATAAACACAAACGAACATAAACACGCATAAACACGTGTGCAATATGAGCCATTATGAGCATTTTTTCTGCAGCTTTTTTCTGCCAGAGGTCCTGGCATTTTTTTCAGGTTCCTAGTGTGTATGGACTCTTAAAGTAACTCTGTCAATCAAAATTAGACTGCTTTCACACTGAGGCGCTTTACAGGCGATATAGCGCTAAAAATAGCGCCTGCATAGCGCCTGTAAAAAGCCTCTCCTGTTTCTCCAGTGTGAAAGCCCAAGTACTTTCACACTGGAGCGGTGCGCTGGCAGGGCGGTAAAAAAGTCCTGCAAGCAGCATCTTTGCAGCGCTATAGGACTTTGGCTTTCTTTTGATTCTTCGCCACCATTCCCTGTTCTTTGTGAACACTAAAGCGTCCCTGCCCATTGAAATCTATGGACAGAGCCGCCAAACCGCCGGAAAAAGCGCCGCTTTTTGGCTCATTTCCGGTGGTTTTAACCCTTTTCCGGCCGCTAGCGGGGGTTAAAAGCGCCCCGCTATCGGTAAATAGTGCCGCTAAAATGACGGTAAAGCCCCACAAAAAATAGCGTTGCTTTACCGCTGATGCCCCCAATGCCCCAGTGTGAAAGTAGCCTAAAGCACATATAGGGGGTTATTTACAAAAGTAACTAAAATGTTGATTAAGAAACTACTATATTAGACTTATACATATAGGGAAAAGAGTGGCTTTTCTTTCTATCCTTATGGTCTCACTCAGTTCTCCATGTTTTTGCCACAGATCACTGTTCTATGAAATATTTTTTTATAAATTGGGTGTTTAGTGCTCACATAGGACATAGCACATAGCTTCCATATCACCTGGGGAAGTAGATCTAAAACACATACAGTTTTTTTAATTCCACCGACTAAGATCTAACAATATCCATTTTTGGATTACTGGGCACAGAATGATTGATATTTTGGTGGATCATATATGACATGGTGTACATGTGATAGGGATAATCACATGTACGCAGGTTACACAAAAATCCTGGGTTGATATGTTGTACAACACTATTTATCAAATGGATTTTATGCTAATTTGGGAATAATGGGATTATAAAGAATCATGTTCACAAATTGATGCTGAGCGTGCTGAAAGTCCCCAAGTTGTTTTAAAATTCTAAGCTTGGATGATGCTACAGTAAAGAAGTACTACTTTTTTATCATATACATAAATACATAATTGCACATATATACAGTATATACACATAGCAGCTTATATTGTCCCCTCTATGCTCAATTGAAGGGCTTTTCTGATTAGGCAAAGCTCACAGTGCAGGACCTTTCCCACTTGGAGCTTAATAGGGCTGTGGGCACTGTTACAGGGTATCATCAAGAGTGCCCGATTATGCCCACCATTTCCGCCACGCTGCTCCATTCATAAAAGCTGTGCTACAGCTTCTATAAAAGCAACAGAATCTATAAATGGAGAACGGGTGGATTATTCAAAGGTCCACCCTCTCCATTCATAGATCATAGTCCCACCATTTTTCATCATTTACTCTCACCTGAACTTGTTGACCTATCAATGTAAGCAAGTTAAATGTGCCTTCCCTTAAGGGGTCTATTCCCAGGGCTTCACCATTCTCTCCCTCCTGGGGATCTCTCCTATGGCTCCTGTATGAATCACCACCAATTTGCAGTCCCCACTAAAAAAAGAAGGAATAGCATAGTGCTTTATATATACCACAAAATCCCCTTATTAAAAAACTTAAAATATGTACACTCACAAGATAGGTGCACTCAGATAGCAGTGCACACTTTAAACGCTTGCCAAAATATCTGAGTACAATGTCCCCTTAAGGCCAAATCCCAGCATCACCTATTTCTAGCAATCCAACGGCACTTCCGGGTTATCGTGATGATGTCATAGCGATGGCCCCATCCAGACATGTTTCATCACTCCCACGTGACTTTATCAAAGGGTTATAAATGAGGGGCCATATTTTGGCACAAGAACAGGTCAAGTTGAAAGGAGCTTCAGCAACCCTGAAAAGCTATTTAAAGGCCACTGCACCCTTATAAAATACGTAAGACCAACTTAATTTACCTCACATAAATGGTGAAGTTTCAAAACAATTCCAATTTTTACCTGAGATTTTTAGAAATCACTCAATTTTACTCACCCCATTTATACCATGTACTGTAGTGAGTTTGGGCATATTTGTAGCCTAAAATTAAATATAATTAAATATCTCTATTCTGAAGAAATAGGTGTTTCCAAAGCCTGGATTTTTTTACTACAGTTTGGCATTCCCTACCACCATCACAATCTTAGAGGGCATGACTGGCCTGACAGGCCATTGTTCTATGTGGTCAGAACGTGTCTCTTTCCATTATGAACATCTTCTATGTAACTGAGTTCCACCCCTGTGTTTGTTCCCTAACAACAATAAGCAGTATCTATTTATCAAACCTATCCTCATAAAACCGGAGTCAATTAATGCAAAGCATGCATATAATGCTCTGATAGGCTTCCAGAAAAGAAAGGCATTGTATTGAAAGGCAAGGATGAAACTTCTTTCCGAAGCTGTGTCACTTCTGTTTTCATCGCGTGTGTGTTTCTCTTGGACTATTTTTGGCCACCAGAGGATAGTCGAAGAAATGTTCTTAATTCCTAGTACTTTGATTCACCTCCCCAGACTAAGCTTTGTTCTAGGTGACTTAGGCTTCATGTGATCTGCCTATTATTAGAACACAATGAGCCTTCCAACCTCAAACTCCTGCTTTTCCCTGTCCTTATATATCTGTCTCCAAGCATAAAGCGACACATGACCTCTTATCCTCAAGAATACTTGGCACAGATCCCCTGGTATCTCAGTCTATTGTTCTAAGAGGGAATGGCACAGCCGGCCGAGGGTCTTGCTGACACTTTTCAGCTTTAAACATGGAATGCTATTAATCAATCAGCTGCATCTGTTAGGAAAAATATCAGGGCAAGTAATCCTTCAAAAATCTCAAGTAAGAACAGACTAAAGATGTGCCAGTTTTTCTTCTATGATTTTTTTTTTCTTCTACGTAAGGGACTGTTAAACTGTATCTCTAGGCAAAACCCTTTTTTTTCCTTTGGAGAAAGTGGGGATGGGAAGGGTTTACCCCTCTATTTGATCTGGTGATCATTGTCACTGAGAAAGAAAGTGAGAAGAAATCCCAAATTTCTGAATTGTCCCCGAACAAGAGAAAGGGAAATGGACAGGTGTTAATGGACCCTAACTGGGGTTTAACATCATTTTGGAGAGAGACTGAGGCTGTCTGTACCCCCACTAGGTACAGACAGCATCTCATTTTTTTCTGGTGACCATTGCCACTGAGACACAGATGGAACATTTTTTGAGTTGGCCCCAGAACAAGAGGTATGGGTAAATCTTCCAATGGGTACAGCTGTTCCAAAGACAACTGTTTAATGCCCCTTTCACACATGCGGACCGTTCAGATCCGCCTATTAGTTTTTTAGGCGGACCTGAACGGACGCTCCATGCAGGTCTATGGAGCGACAGATGTCAGCAGTGACATGTCAACTGACATCCAATCCGCTCCAATCCGCTGAATCCAGACAGATGGAAACCCTATTTTCCATCTTTCTGGCAGATCAGATCGGATGAAAATGGACAGGCGTATCCGTTTTCATCCGATCCCCCATAGATGAGAGCGGAGCTCTGACAGGTCCCTGCACAGTGTGCAGAGACAGATCTGTCATCCGCTGGCTCAGCGGGGATCAACAGAGCAATCCCTGCTGAGCAAGCGGAGTCCGTCAAAACGGACATGTGTGTGTGAAAGGGGCCTAAGTGAGGAATTTCCCTCAATCGAGAGTTCCTCAATCCTCCTGTTGTCTCTATCTCCCTGCTGTCTCAGAAACAGAAATGTAACACTACCCCATAGGAGTTGCAAATGTCAGGGATCCCCACTGCTGCACAGCCAGTCACATAGCATTTACAACTTGCATCCAGACACAGAAAACAGTCCTTGAGCTTTGTTTTTGTTGTTTTTTTTAGGGCATAATAACTTGGATGGGAATGGGAATTATGGGATGCCCAACTTGACACTAACAAAAAGAACCAGGGACAACTTCCTCCCTATTTACAGCTTCCAATTGATCCTCCTGCATAGCTTGACTTCATCCTCTGTACAGCTCTGCTTGATTTACTCCTTTTTGGAAACAAACAGTCTTTCGTTAGCTTAGCAACAGCCCCTTACAGGCTAGGAACTCTCAGTCCCTTAGGAAAGTAGCACATGTGTTTGTGAACTGCATCCTAGAGCACCTCCACTCCCTTGTAGACACTGGTCCAAGCTCTACTTCTGAAGGAAATGCTAGCCCACCTGGCTGCCTCTTCACAAGCCCACCTGGCTGCTTCTTCTTCCCAGTCTACCCGACTGACACTATTCACCAGTCCACCCAACTGACACTCTTGGGATCTCACATAACATTTAAGCACTCTGCTGTCTGCAAGAGAGACCTGCTACCTGCAGCAGTCTCTCCCCTTGAATGTGCCTGCACTGTGCTGATGTACTCACACTGTCCTTCCTTGCTTCTTCTGCCTCTCAGGAAAGCCTCCTCCAACTTCTTCTGTGGTAGGATCCTTCCAGGCCAGCCACCTGACCCCCGGCCCAAGGTAGAGCCCCTCACCGGGAGGGGTCCATCGAGGGTCACCGATAGTCTCCCTCAGCACTGCATCTCCGTCTTCCACCCAACTCCCTTCCCAGCATGATCCATCTCTACTTAACCACTTCAGCCCCGGAAGGATTTACCCCCTTCCTGACCAGAGCACTTTTTACAATTCGGCACTGCGTCGCTTTAACTGCTAATTGCGCGGTCATGCAATGGTGTACCCAAACGGAATTTGCGTCCTTTTCTTCCCACAAATAGAGCTTTCTTTTGATGGTATTTGATCACCTCTGCCGTTTTTATTTTTTGCGCTATACACGGAAAAAGACCGAAAATTTTGAAAAAAAATGATATTTTCTACTTTTTGTTCTAAAAAAAATCCAATAAACTCAATTTTAGTCATACATTTAGGCCAAAATGTATTCGGCCACATGTCTTTGGTAAAAAAAATGTCAATAAGCGTATATTTATTGGTTTGCGCAAAAGTTATAGCGTCTACAAACTAGGGTACATTTTCTGGAATTTACACAGCCTTTAATTTATGACTGCCTATGTCGTTTCTTGAGGTGCTAAAATGGCAGGGCAGTACAAAACCCCCACAAATGACCCCATTTTGGAAAGTAGACACCCCAAGGAATTTGCTGAGAGGCATGTTGAACCCATTGAATATTCATTTTTTTTGTCCCAAGTGATTGAATAATGACAAAAAAAAAAAAAAAAAAAAAAATTACAAAAAGTTGTCACTAAATGATATATTGCTCACACAGGCCATGGGCATATGTGGAATTGCACCCCAAAATACATTTAGCTGCTTCTCCTGAGTACGGGGATACCACATGTGTGGGACTTTTTGGGAGCCTAGCCGCGTACGGGGCCCCGAAAACCAATCACTGCCTTCAGGATTTCTAAGGGCGTACATTTTTGATTTTACTCCTCACTACCTATCACAGTTTTGAAGGCCATAAAATGCCCAGATGACATAAAACCCCCCCAAATTACCCCATTTTGGAAAGTAGACACCCCAAGCTATTTGCTTTGAGGCATGTTGAGTCCATGGAATGTTTTATATTTTGACACAAGTTGCGGGAAAGTGACAATTTTTTTTTTTTTTTTTTTTTTTTTGCACAAAGTTGTCACTAAATGATATATTGCTCACACAGGCCATGGGCATATGTGGAATTGCACCCCAAAATACATTTAGCTGCTTCTCCTGAGTATGGGGATACCACATGTGTGGGACTTTTTGGGAGCCTAGCCGCGTACGGGACCCCGAAAACCAATCACTGCCTTCAGGAATTCTAAGGGCGTACATTTTTGATTTTACTCCTCACTGCCTATCACAGTTTCGGAGGCCATGGAATGCCCAGGTGGCACAAACCCCCCCCCAAATGACCCCATTTTGGAAAGTAGACACCCCAAGCTATTTGCTGAGAGGCATGGTGAGTATTTTGCAGCTCTCATTTGTTTTTGAAAATAAAGAAAGACGAGAAAAAAAAATTTTTTTTTTCTTTTTTCAATTTTCAAAACTTTGTGACAAAAAGTGAGGTCTGCAAAATACTCACTATACCTCTCATCAAATAGCTTGGGGTGTCTACTTTCCAAAATGGGGTCATTTGGGGTTTTTTTTTGCCACCTGGGCATTCCATGGCCTCCGAAACTGTGATAGGCAGTGAAGAGTGAAATCAAAAATTTACGGCCTTAGAAAGCCTGAAGGCGGTGCTTGGTTTTCGGGGTCCCGTACGCGGCTAGGCTCCCAAAAAGTCTCACACATGTGGTATCCCCGTACTCAGGAGAAGCAACAGAATGTATTTTGGGGTGTAATTTCACATATTCCCATGGCATGTTTGAGCAATATATCATTTAGTGACAACTTTGCGCAAAAAAAAATAAAAAAAATAAAAAATTGTCTCTTTCCCGCAACTTGTGTCACAATATAAATTATTCCATGGACTCAACATGACTCTCAGCAAATAGCTTGGGGTGTCTACTTTCCAAAATGGGGTCATTTGGGGGGGTTTTGAACTGTCCTGGCATTTTATGCACAACATCTAGAAGCTTATGTCACACATCACCCACTCTTCTAACCACTTGAAGACAAAGCCCTTTCTGACACTTATTGTTTACATAAAAAAATAATTTTTTTTTGCAAGAAAATTACTTTGAACCCCCAAACATTATATATTTTTTTTAAAGCAAATGCCCTACAGATTAAAATGGTGGGTGTTTCATTTTTTTTTTTCACACAGTATTTGCGCCGCAATTTTTCAAACGCATTTTTTGGGGAAAAAACACACTTTTTTACATTTTAATGCACTAAAACACACTATATTGCCCAAATGTTTGATGAAATAAAAAAGATGATCTTAGGCCGAGTACATGGATACCAAACATGACATGCTTTAAAATTGCGCACAAACGTGCAGTGGCGACAAACTAAATACATTTTTAAAAGCCTTTAAAAGCCTTTACAGGTTACCACTTTAGATTTACAGAGGAGGTCTACTGCTAAACTTACTGCCCTCGATCTGACCTTCGCGGCGATACCTCACATGCATGGTGCAATTGCTGTTTACATTTGACGCCAGACCGACGCTTGCGTTCGCCTTAGCGCGAGAGCAGGGGGGACAGGGGTGCTTTTTTTTTTTTTTTTTTTTTTTTTTTTCTTTATTATTATTATTTTTTTATCTTATTTTTAAACTGTTCCTTTCATTTTTTTTTTAAATCATTTTTATTGTTATCTCAGGGAATGTAAATATCCCCTATCATAGCAATAGGTAGTGACAGGTACTCTTTTTTGCAAAAATTGGGGTCTATTAGACCCTAGATTTCTCCTCTGCCCTCAAAGCATCTGACCACACCAAGATCGGTGTGATAAAATGCTTTCCCAATTTCCCAATGGCGCTATTTACATCCGGCGAAATCTAAGTCATAAAATGCTCGTAGCTTCCGGTTTCTTAGGCCATAGAGATGTTTGGAGCCACTCTGGTCTCTGATCAGCTCTATGGTCAGCTGGCTGAATCACCGGCTGCATTTTCAGGTTCCCTGTTGAGACAGGAGAGCCAGAGAAAAACACGGAAGACGGTGGGGGGGGGGGGGGCATTCCCTCCCACTGCTTGTAAAAGCAGTCTAGAGGCTAATTAGCCGCTAGGATTGCTTTTACATGAAAGCCGACCGCTGGCTGAAAAGAATGATACCAAGATGATACCTAAACCTGCAGGCATCATTCTGGTATAACCATTCAAAGTCGTGAATGGCGTACCTGAAGACAAAAAAATGGTTAACAATAAAGCACAGTAAACGGTAAAGTATAAAAAATTGCATACCTGAAAAACAAACATGATAAAACATAATAACAATAAAACATTGCAGAATAGAATACAGTAAAAAAGAGCAGAACAATAGAGAGAGAGAATAGAGAGAGAAAGAACAATAAAACGACAACTATTTTTTTTTTATTTTATATTTTTGTATGTGTTTTTTTTTTTTTTTTTTTTTGTAACTAACTTTTATAACTGTACCCGGTTCCAGGTTCGGGTCTCTCAAAATGCGATGGCATCTTGGGAGACCCTGTGAAAGTGTGCCTAGTCTGTGGAATGCTGTACCCTACGCTAATAGTCAACTAGTGAATGGTAGCGTTCAAAACATTCACCAATGCAAAGACCAGGATTGTCAGGACAGGAGGGACAATAATAGCGGGTGTCACGCCTATATCCGCGCTTGCTGCAGACACAACATCTTTTTTGGGGGGGTTCGTTGGGTAGGGGTACTCGGGAGGACATAAAGAAAATGCCTCTCATGCAGCCGACTGCATTTGGTTGGGGATGTGAATGGGGGAAGTACGGGCGCTGCAGAAGCGGTGGGTTCCCAATTAGGATTGGCGAATGCAGCAGGAAGGGCACTATGGGCACGACGGGCCTGTGTTTGTCTTTTTGGTGGCAGCGGGACACTACTTGTGCTTGCCACCTCACCAGCTTGAACTGCACTTATGGGACTCGCCACGTCACCAAGTGTTACTGCAGTGCTGGTTTGACTACGACCGGGGTGTACTAGGCCGCTGGCGCTTGCCAGTTCACCAAAACGCTACCAAAAAATCTGTTAGCGATCGCAGGGATCAGGCCTGACTCTGCGAACGCTGCAGTTATGCGTTTAGTGTTCTGTAAGTGACAGTGATCGATCGATACTGCACTTGGGTGGGCTGGGCTGGGCCGGGCGGAGGGGCAAAACGCAGGTGCTAGCAGGTATCTGGGCTGATCCCGCTAACACTGCGTTTGTGGGAACCCTAAACTGCTGGGGACGCTAGTATAGATCTGATCGGATCAGATATTGATCCGTTCAGATACTATACCACTAAGGGAGGCGTATGCTGCGTGCGTGGGTGTTAGCGGTACTGGCGCTAATCTGACGCTGCCTGGGGCTGGTGCTTGCCAGTTCACCAAAACGCTACCAAAAAAACTGTTAGCGATCGCAGGGATCAGGCGTGACTCTGCGAACGCTGCAGTTATGCGTTTAGTGTTTTGTAAGTGACAGTGATCGATTGATACTGCACTTGGGTGGGCTGGGCCGGGCGGACGGGAAAAACGCAGGTGCTAGCAGGTATCTGGGCTGATCCCGCTAACACTGCGTGTTTGGGAACCCTAAACTGCTGGGGACACTAGTATAGATCTGATCGGATCAGATATTGATCCGTTCAGATACTATACCACTAAGGGAGGTGTACGGTGCGTGCGTAGGTGTTAGCGCTACTGGCGCTAACCTGACGCTGCCTGGGGCTGGTGCTTGCCAGTTCACCAAAACGCTACCAAAAAAACTGTTAGCGATCGCAGGGATCAGGCCTGACTCTGCGTACGCTGCAGTTATGCGCTTAGTGTTTTGTAAGTGACAGTGATCGATCGATACTGCACTTGGGTGGGCTGGGCTGGGCTGGGCCGGGCGGAGGGGCAAAACGCAGGTGCTAGCAGGTATCTGGGCTGATCCCGCTAACACTGCGTTTTCGGGAACCCTAAACTGCTGGGGACGCTAGTATAGATCTGATTGGATCAGATATTGATGCGTTCAGATACTATACCACTAAGGGAGGTGTATGCTGCGTGCGTGGGTGTTAGCGGTACTGGCGCTAATCTGACGCTGCCTGGGGCGACGCATATCACCGCCGGGCGATCAGGGGGCTAAACCTTTATTCGGTAATAAACGGCGGGTGCCCTGACACTATAAAAAATAAACGAACTAACCAGCGTCACCCGTAACAGTTATACGGTGATCAGTGGTGAAAGGGTTAACTAGGGGGCAATCAAGGGGTTAAAACATTTATTAGGTAGTATATGGGGGTCCCTGTCGCTATAAAACGCTGACGGCGAATCTAAATATTTATGTCCCTAACTAGCGTCACCAGCGACACTAATACAGCGATCAGAAAAATGATCGCTTAGTGACACTGGTGACGGAGGGTGATCAAGGGGTTAAAACTTTATTAGGGGGGGTTAGGAGGGTACCCTAGACCTAAAGGGGGCCTAACATTCACTGCCCTAACACACTAACTGTCACAAACTGACACCAATACAGTAATCAGAAAAAAAAAAAAAAAAAAAAAAAACCTGCTTTGTGTCAGTTTGTGACAGGGGGGGGGGGGGTGATTGGGGGGGGATCGGGGGGCGATCGGGGGGGGGATCGGGGTGTAATGTGTGCCTGGCATGTTCTACTGTGTGTGTGTGTGTTGTGCACTTACATTCCAGTCTTCTCTCCTCGGCCCGGAACGGAAAATACCGAGCCGAGGAGAGATGACATCATTTCCTCTGCCTCTGTGTACAATACAGAGGCAGGGAAATGATCCCATTGGCTGGGAGCGATCGCGAGGGGGGGGCCACGAATGGATGGCCTCCCCCTCACCACCGATCGCCGGGGGACATTTGCCGACCGTCGCAGGCACCGGGGGGGGGTCCGATCGGACCCCCCACCCGCGGGCAGGCAGGGACGTACAGGTAAGCCCTTTTGCCTGCCCGTGCCGCTCTGCCGACGTACATCTGTGTGCGGCGGTCGGCAAGTGGTTAATGGCTCACTTAGTTGCCTTTCAGGCCCAACTCCTGGGGATTGGCTAAGGACCTTAAAATATACAGAATAGCTCCTTCTCACCTCCGCCCACTAGTTCCAGAATATTCTCCAACTTTCCATAGCCAGGGGAAGGCACCAGAGAGCTGTCTGAATGAATCATGCTGTCCAAAACTCGAATAACCCTGACCCAATTACAGTCTCACAGGAGTCAGAGTATAGTTTGCCTACTCTCACTCTAGTAGCACACAACTAGAGGGTGTTACACTAAGTAAAAAAGGAAATCCCCAATGATAGACAGCAAAAAATCAGCTTGTAAGGGTTTTAACCTTCCTCTACTCTATCCAAAACAAACATAAAAACAATTGGCTTTACATACACCTTAAGAGCCCATTTACTTTTTTGTGTGTATGCATGTATAGTGATACCCCCAAAGGAGCTGCTTTTGTTTGTTCAGTTCGTTATGCTGCATCTCAAACCCAAATAACTGTCCCACCCTCTCTGGCACACCTAGCAATGTGAGTAATGGAATAACCCAGTAATAACACACAAACTCAGTTCTGCTCTCTGCTCTCTCAAGTTTACTTGGACCAGAGAAAAGTTTAAAGTATTATTAGTCAGCCAAGTCCTGTATAAGTAGCCAGGACTTGGTTGAAACAGTTCTCAAAACAGTCAATAACACTATGCAACAATAAAAGAATAATAGCAACATACACAGATTAAATGGACTCCCCAAACAAGCTATTGATTGATGTAGAATACTATGGATAAAGGGGAACCCCAGGCCGGCCTATAGTACCTCCAATACACACACAATGAAGGAATACAAACACCAGTGGCGTGTCCCCTTTAAGAGCAACAACAATAATGTTCTAGGAGCAAAGCTTTGCGTTTGTTCTCTTCACCGGCATGTAGGAGCTCTGTGGACAACGGTCCCCCAATGTAACAGGGTAATGAGAAGGAATGTAAAATAGCTGGTGCTGTGATATAGCACTCCTCTATGTGATCCGGATAACAGGTGTCTGTGCACAGTATTCAGGTGTGCTGTTTTATGGAAGGCAATACGATTCCTGGGCAAAGCCCACTCACCAATCCTGTATGCATCCTGTATGCATTCAGCGGCCCTCCAAAGAGCGATAAACAGATTCTCCTGGCTGTAGATGTGTCGCGATGGCTTTCAGTCTCTGACCCTTTGTATCGGCCGATTCCCGTGACATTCCGCGCTGCTGTGGAGTGTCCTTTTAAAAGCATGCGGATTCTGTTCCTCTGGGCTAGAGCTGCAGACTGTGTGCCCCTTGGTAGGCCGCAGTCCCCTCACACAGCAACAGAGGGCTGGATGGGATCCAGGAAACAAGGCCTCTCGGCCTGGTCTGCCATCTCCAGCTCCAGATGACGTCTTGATGATGAAATGCATAGGGCGTCCTTGCGTCACTTCCGGTCTAGAGCGGTGACTCCTTTGTTTACAAAGCCTCGGCTCCATTTTTAATTTACGTATGCTAAAACTGGTTGAAATGTGAGTATATCTTTTACATTCTTTGGAAATAAAACCTTTTTTAAGCAATATCACGCTATGGGCCCCCCTTTCTTCTACATGTAACACCTTGGTGGAAAGTCAGTAAAACGATCCTCAGATCGCCCAGAGGACCCCAGAGAGCTGCACAGTGGCTTACACTGTGAAGGCATAAAACAAGTAAAAATTCGCGCTGAGCTGAAAAAAGCAAGCGGCCAGCAAAGTTCGTAGATAACAAACAAAAAGTCACATGCATAAAAATTATTGCGGCGCTGAAAAGTTCAAAAATGAAATTGAAGAGTGGGAGGAATCCAATCACCAAATATATTGTGCAGATGTAGAAAGATTCACTCGTCACCACGTGGTAATGTAGTCTGCTTACCAGAAGGTGTTAAGGATTAGGCATAGATGATAAATTCTCAATAGCATCCAGCAAATCCAGCCCACTGGAACCCCTCATCAGACCACAACATCCGTGGGATTTCCTTCACATATAAACATCTCCCAATGGTCACTTCAGAATTAGGCATTCAGGCATGCAGTCATCATATATCCGAGAAAAGAAAATGAAGGACCCATAGTGAAGCCCGTAATGATAGATAAAAAAACTTTTATTGTAGTAACTTACAGTTGAAGCTTAAAACAGCATGCATCAATGATAGGAACAAACGGCTGCAGCAATCAGCGTACGGATGTCAACCTGCCTGACATGTTTCATCGTAACAGATGTCTTCAGATTGCCTCTGAAGACACGGTCAGACTTTTTGTCTACAAAAGTCCGACAGCCTGTCCGTCAGACTTCGGCGGACTTGCGGCGGACTTGCGGCAGACTTTCTAACGAACAGACTTGCCTACACACGACCACACAAAAGTCAGACGGATTCGTACGTGATGACGTACACCGGACTAAAATAAGGAAGTTGATAGCCAGTAGCCAATAGCTGCCCTAGCGTGGGTTTTTGTCCGTCGGACTAGCACACAGACGAGCGGATTTCGGGGTCCGTCGTAGTTACGACGTAAAGATTTGAAGCATGTTTCAAATCTAAAGTCCGTCGGATTTGAGGCTGAAAAGGTCCATTGAAAGTCCAGAGAAGCCCACACACGATCGGATTACCAGCCAGCTTTAGTCCGTCGGCGTCCGTTGGACTTTTGTAGCTGAAAAGTCCGACCGTGTGTATGCCCCATTAGTCACAGTTATGCAGCGTACACACGGTCGGACTTTTCGACCGGACTTGTCTGACGGACGCTGACGGACCAAATCCAGCAAACAATCCGATCATGTGTGGGCTTCACCGGACCTTCAGCGGACTTTTCCAGTCGCAAATCTGACGGACTTTAGATTTGGAACATGCTTCAAATCTTTACATAGTAACTCTGCCGGACCCAGAAATCCGTTCGTCTGTATGCTAGTCCGACGGACAAAAACCGACGCTAGGGCAACTATTGGCTACTGGCTATTAACTTCCTTATTTTAGTCCGGTGTACGTCATCACGTACGAATCCGTCGGACTTTGGTGTGATCGTGTGTAGGCAAGTCCGGTCGTTAGAAAGTCCGTTGAAAGTCCGCCAAAAGTCTGTCGAAAGTCTGTCGGACGGGCTGTCGGACTTTTGTAGCTGAAAAGTCAGACCGTGTGTACACGGCATTAGAGATTTAACTGTCATCCTTCTATAAGTTATTGAATTAGAGGCTATGACTAGGAAAATGAATAAAAAACATATTCAGTACATCTTTGTAATACATTTATATTTGTATACTTTGCCTCTTTAAAACAACTGCAAGTAAAGAAAAATACCTGTTGATCCTACCAGAAAATGACCTCCGACTTCCTGTAGTGAGCTGACAGCATAGTGCCTCTTGTTGCATTGAAATCCCAAGCTGTGTTGTCAGTTCTGCCTGACACTACAGAATCCTGAGTGTAGGTGTGGGTTCCACAAAGCACCAACAGGACCAATCCCTTGAGAGGAAATGGGTTGTAGTCCTTCAGAAAAAAAAGAAAGGCCTATGTATTCAGCTAGCTCTGAGTTGGTGCTCTTGGTGTCCTTTTTGGCAGGTGTGGTGTACAGTGTGCTGGCAGTACGCAGGTAAGCAAGGCAAATAATGTGACTGCCCACCAGAGTGTAAGTGTGGAACTCATAATAGGTAAATTGGAGAGACAACACTGGTGTCTGCATGCAGTGTTCCTGATTTGTGAAAGATTGAGCAAATGCCCACTCACCAATCCTGCGACCAATGCCCAAAGGTGATGTCGTTCCAGGCAGGCTCTTTGGGTTGCCCGACTGGCTACCCCACAACCAGAACGCTTCACGCCGTCTGTATAGATGTGCCTGGAGATGCCCCTGGGATCCCACCTCAGGCATGATGTCCCAGCCGTAGTTCTGTGGGAGGAAATAGGCACACCGACCTGGGAAAGAAGCACCTCTCTCTTACGTCCAGTCTTCTCCTCTGCCTCATGGTCTCTCCCCTCCCAGGCAGCCTCTTGGAGTCTTTCTCTCCCCCTCCTGAGGGCAGGCTGGGCTGTGTAGTTTTGCCCCCTTAGGATTACAGTGGGTTGACAGTGGGGCAGTGGGTCACTGTCGGTGACCCTCGATGGACCCCTGCCGGAGAGGGGCTCTACCTTGGGCCGGGGGTCAGGTGGCTGGCCTGGAAGGATCCTACCACAGAAGAAGTTGGAGTAGGCTTTCCTGAGAGGCAGCAGGAGCAAGGAAGGACAGTGTGAGTACATCAGCACAGTGCAGGGACAGACAAGGGGAGAGACTGCCACAGGTAGCAGGTCTCTCTTGCAGACAGCGGAGTGCTTAAGTCTTATGGGAGATCTCCAGAGTGTCAGTTGGGTGGACTGTTGAAGAGTGTCAGGATTACTGGTGCTGGGGACTACATGTCCCATAATTCTTTGCTCCTGACGTCCTGCCCCCCATTGGTCCACTCCCCCCTGCTGATAAGGAAGCAGAGAACAGAACAGAGCAGGTGGCTGGGTCCCTGTGAGCACCACTTGGCATGCTGTACAGTGTGAGGGGTGGGAGGGGGAATTCCCTTGCTACTGCTGACAGGCTCATGTGTCCCTGTGAGCCTGTCAGTGTTAGTATTGGTGTGGCCGGCAGGAGGTGTGGGCTACGGGTTGCTGAGTGGCACCCGCTACATACGTTTTGTTTGTGGGGGTATTTTAATTCACTTCCTGTTCTGTAAACAAAACAGGATATGAGAGAGAATATCTCCAAAGGGAGGGAAATCCTCTCCTAGACATTTATCATTAGGACCCCTTGGAGGATTTCTCCTCACCTCTGAAATTCTGGATTTCCCAGCATGTCCTGCCTCAATGACAGTGGTCACAAGGACAAATAGAGAGGGAGAATCTCCCAAATTGGGATGCAGATACAAAAAAACCCCAAAAAAACTATAAAAACCCAAAATAACCTGACAGTATTCCTAACCAATTCTTACTTTATCCGAACATAAAGATTCAGTTTAAATTGATCTTATTATCAAAATAAAGAGAATGCCAAATAGAGATATTGTTCCTATGAAAGAAGACTGTAAATATTTACCTTTCCCCACCGTCCCTGGCGCTGAACTCATTTCCGGGAGTATTGATATCCTGGCTCCCCCACAACTCCCACTGGTGCCTCCTGCTGACCTCCATGTGGTTTCAGAATATAGCAGTGATATGGAGGTCAGCAGAAGGAATCAGTGAGAGCTGCAAGGGAATCTATGAAATCCCCCATAAACAAAGGTCCAGTATCTTCCAAATTCAGTCTTTTCTACCGATGGAGAAAACTTTATCCCAGAACAAGTCTCAATTTCTAGCTGGGAAATCTCCAGCAAAGTAATGGTGATCAAACGGTTGATTGGGGTGTTTCAGCACCTGACGTCATTATGCAGTCAGTATACAGTCTAAACGAGTCAGAGCTCAGCCCACGTTTGCAAATTACTCTCAAGAAACCCATCAAATCCCTGTCTTAAGCATCTATTTTTTTCCCTGTTTACAACGTTAGGCCATAATTACCTTAACATTATTATTTATTTTAACGTCAACATGTTATGAAATGATGTAGACAGAGATGCTTTAACTAAGCATTTTGGGAAACTCCCTTTCTATTTCAATGTGCAGCCAGGTATGGTGTTCTAAAACTGCCAAAAAATAAATTCCTTGCAACCATAAAAACTCTGGGGGTCGTGTTGTTTGTGTCTGGAATGCTCCTAGGAACCTAGTTTCTTGCTCATGTGATTGACTTTCTGCTTTTCCCAGAAGCTTGAAGTCTGGTGTCATGCATCCCAAGCAACTGGAGTTCCACTTTTGTTGTCACACGTTTTATGTGTGTCTCTCCCAAGCCTCAAGGGCACAAGGGGTGCATCTTTCTCTTATAAAAGACCAATCAGGTGGTGATAATGATGCACATTCTCTAACTTAGCAGTTAAAACCCTTTATTGCTTATTGCTATGCTTGTTCCAGGTCAAGGACTAAGACAACGTTTAAACCAAAGCCTGAGCTTGACAACCAGGTTGGTAACATTCTGATTCTCAGAAGAATAGTTTACCAATGGCAGTCCCATACTATTTTCATGACAGAATCACATAAAAATGTATCTTAAGCCAAGACCTTTTTTTTCCAGTTGAGTAGGAAAAGGCAAGAATCTCTGTCTTGTTTTTACTGCTTTCTGTGTTCTCACAAGGTACAATGACCATGGTGACCATTGTCATTGGCACTGAAAGTCAGAGAACATCTAAAATTTTGAGCTGTCACTAGAATAAAATTAGAAGTGAAACCTTCATACTTACAACACTTCAGTCCCGGTCCACTGAACACAGCAGGCTCTGTCAACAGTCCACCTCAGGCTTGTCCAGTGACCAGGTAGTCCCACCCAGACTCCATCCACTTGCCAAAGTGGCCCACCAAAAACAACACCTTTAATTAAGTGGAATGTAAATAGGAAATTGGGACTTCATGTGAGGCAAATGGCAATTGAACAGAGAAATACATACATATTGGCTGAATGAATTTAATGTGATGTGTAAGTGATTGTTGAATAAAGTACAGTTCAGAAACACTAAAATAGCAGCATGTTCCAGTTACCAATGTAAGGAGTAGATACTCTGTATCAGAAAACAGTTAATAAAGGGGATGATAAAAAGTTACAATGATGACTGACTAAAACAAGGTTGCATCCTGGAAAAGCTCAACGCGTTTCGTGTAAAGACACTTCATCAGGAAGCGGACGCATCCGTTAGTCTGTAAAAAAGTTACTTATTAAAATCCCCCATTATGATAACACTTCCCATCCTTGCTGCTAATCCAAATTGTGAAATTGTGGGGCCTATAGCATACTCCCAGTATTATTTTCCCCTTAGCTTCATCCCTTTGGAGCTCTACCCATAAGCATTCCACCTCCTCCCTAGCTCCCTTAGTAATGTCATCCCTCAAATTCACTTGTACATTATTCTTGATATATAGGCATACCCCTCCCCCTTTTTTTTTTCAAATATAATATTTATTTATTTTAGAAATGCCCAACATGGGCTTAAGCAATACAATACATACATATGTTAGAGACATCTGGGGAGGGAGGGGTAAGAAAGGAAAAAATATATATATATATAATCACATATTTATTTAATCACATGAACGGAAGGAGAGGCAGGGTGCATATACCTTCCAAAACCATCTGTATGCGTCAGGTGGCAAATATATCAGTATGGATTCATGAAGAATCGTTCTCGCCAAACCAATCTATTAACCTTCTATGAGAAGGTGAGTTGCCATCTAGAAAAAGGAAGGCCGTAGATGTGGTGTATCTGGATTTTGCAAAAGCATTTGACATAGTTCCCCATAAACGTTTACTGTACAAAATAAGGTCCGTTGGCATGGACCATAGGGTGAGTACATGGATTGAAAACTGGCTACAAGGGCGAGTTCAGAGGGTGGTGATAAATGGGGAGTTCTCGGAATGGTCAGGGGTGGGTAGTGGGGTCCCCCAGGGTTCTGTGCTGGGACCAATCCTGTTTAATTTGTTCATAAATGACCTGGAGGATGGGGTAAACAGTTCAATCTCTGTATTTGCGGACAATACTAAGCAGGGCAATAACTTCTCCGCAGGTTGTGGAAATCTTGCAAAAAGATCTGAACAAATGAATGGGGTGGGCAACTACATGGCAAATGAGGTTCAATTTAGAAAAATGTAAAATAATGCATTTGGGTGGCAAAAATATGAATGCACTCTGTACACTGGGGGGAGAACCTCTGGGGAAATCTAGGATGGAAAAGGACCTGGGGGCCCAAGTAGATGACAGGCTCAGCAGTGGCATGCAATGCCAAGCGGCTGCTAACAAAGCAAACAGAATATTGACATGCATTAAAAAGGGGATTAATTCCAGAGATAAAACGATAATTTTCCCGCTCTACAAGACTGGTCCGGCCGCACCTAGAGTATGCTGTCCAGTTCTGGGCACCAGTCCTCAGGAAGGATGTACTGGAAATGGAGCGAGAACAAAGAAGGGCAACAAAGTTAATAAAGGGTCTGGAGGATATTAGTTATGAGGAAAGGTTGCGAGCACTGAACTTATTCTCTCTGGAAAATAGACGCTTGAGAGGGGATATGATTTCAATATACAAATACCATACTGGTGACCCCACAATAGGGATAAAACTTTTTCGCAGAAGGAACTTTAACAAGACTCGTGGCCACTCATTAAAATTAGAAGAGGTTTAACCTTAAACTACGTAGAGGGTTCTTTACTGTAAGAGCGGCAAGGATGTGGAATTCCCTTCCACAGGCGGTGGTCTCAGCTGGGGGCATTGATAGTTTCAAGAGATAAGCACCTGAACGACCGCAACATACAGGGATATATAATGTAATACTGACATATAATCACACACATAGGTTGGACTTGATGAACATGTGTCTTTTGTCAACCTCACCCACTATGTAACTATGTAGTACCATGTTTTCTTTATCTTTTCAAACTATACCTATTGTGGTCCCCCTCTCTTTCTTTGTTATTTTACTATCTACTTTTACAAAGTTTATTTGGGTATGTAATAAACCTAGACTACGGAGGAGAATTCTATCCTTCTCTAAAAGGAAGGGAGGTGTAGAAGCTCTGGACTTATATTGTTATGCTGCAGCAGTTTTAATTAGGCTAATGAATTGGTTTCATCATTCCCATTCTAAACAATGGGTTCATATAGAGCAGTTGAGCACGATCTCCAGGCACTTCCCTGGTTAGAGATATCTGCTAGAGGTCCACTTTCCTCTCTACCCTTTCTCACAGCTCACCTAGTGCGCACCTGGGGCAAATTGCAAATCCAATTGGGACTTTCCCCTAAAGTGGGACTGACACCCCTGTTTGGCAATCCCTGGTTCCCTCCAGCAGAGGTTCGAATGCATTTTTTGTCTTGGAACAAGAAGTCAATACGCATAATATCCCAAATCTTGTGTCAGGGAAATCTCCCACCGTTGTCAAAACTGATTCCTATGCAGCAGCAATCAATTACACACTGTTGTAATATTGGCAATTATCATCTTTTTCTACCCTTCTTTTCTTCAGGAGATGTATTCAAAAAAGAACCAGATACTTTTGAGATACTTTTGAGTCTCTGCTCTTACAAGACACTAGACCAGAACATATTCTCTCTCTGCGGTATATAGGATTCTAATTTTGAAACTTCATCCACACCTTCCACAATTTACAAATAAATGGGCATTAGATTTGAATGTTCAACCCTCACTCACTGTATGTCACTAGCAACTAAGGCACATGATATGAATTTCAAGCTTCTATCTCGTTGGTATAGATGCCCGACACTGCTTCATTGGATTTATCTGAATTTTTCAGATTTATGTTGGCGTTGCCATTCGGTCAAGGGCTCATTTCTACATATCTGGTGGGAATGTCCACCTGTTCATGATTTTTGGGATATGATTTTCGAGCTCTATACCAGGGTAACTGCAGTGATTGTTCCCAATACGCCACAAGCTACTCTGCTCTCTATTCTACCCAACTCCTTTAAATGTATTAAAAAAGGTCTGCTTAGGCATTGGTTGACAGCAGCAAGAACGGTTATACCACGCCATTGGCAGAAGGCACATGCTCCTCCCTTGATTGAGTGGGTTATAGAGATGGACCATATTGAGAGGATGGAGGCACTTCTGTCATAAGAACTGGACATGAACAATGATGTTAAAATTGGCTCCCCTGGAATTTGTTCAGGGAATCTACCAAATGCAAAATGTCCTTGCAGGTTCGTCATAAGATTTGAACCTGGTGCAGAGTTGGGATGAGTGAGGTGAGGTTGGAGTGCCTATGTCGGGTCGCTATATTCTTATTATTCTTTTATGTTCCCCCCTTCTTATATTTTTCCTTTATCTTTTTGATTTTTGTATTTTTTGTATTTTTATTTGTTTGTGTGTTTTTTTTTTTCTTCTTTTCTTTACTCTTCTTTCTTTCTTTTTTCCTACCTATCTTTTCCATGTGATGTACTTTTGCAGGCATCAAGGATTAGGATTAGTGGACAACGCACTACAATCTTGGTGCTAAAGGGACTTGACATGGCTATCACGAACATGGCCCAACAATCTGAATAGTTCGGTGTAGCACTTTTTTTTTTACTAGAAACTGTTTTTTTGCACTGGTATACTATGGCCAACAATATTTTTATGAGTGCATGCCACATATGGGTAAAGTTTTTTTGTGGGATGTTTATATGTTATATGTTAGATGTTATGTACATTTTTTTTTATTGCAGTATGCTTATTTGATTGTTTTTTGCATACGTATACTATGTGATGTTGTATTTTTTTTGGATGAAAATTAATACATTTAGATTAAAGACAAAATTTGCTTAGTGGTTGGTTGGCTTTGTATGACAAAATTCAATAGTTCACTTGACTTTTGTTGAAGGAACCTGTTGAAAATGTTTCGACCCACAGGCTGAACAAAAGAAGTCAAAGACCCCTTTCACACTGAGGCGCTTTTCAGGCGATTTCAAGCAAAAAAAAAGCACCTGAAAAGCTCACGAAAACCTATTTCCATTAAAATCAATGAATGCTTTCACACTGGGGCAGTGCTCTGGAAGGGCTGTGAAAAAATGCCCCTCTCTATTGAAATGAATGAAAAGCTCTTCAAAAGCACCTGAAAAGCTCTTCAAAAGTGCCTGAAAAGCTCTTCAAAAGCACTCAGTGTTTTACTGGCAGTTTAGAAGCGCCTCAGTGTGAAAGGGGTCTTATGCCCCGTACACACGGTCGGACTTTGTTCGGACATTCCGACAACAAAATCCTAGGATTTTTTCCGACAGATGTTGGCTCAAACTTGTTTTGCATACACACGGTCACACAAAGTTGTCGGAAAATCCGATCGTTCTGAACGCGGTGACGTAAAACACGTACGTCTGGACTATAAACGGGGCAGTGGCCAATAGCTTTCATCTCTTTATTTATTCTGAGCATGCGTGGCACTTTGTCCGTCGGATTTGTGTACACACGATCGGAATTTCCGACAACGGATTTTGTTGTCGGAAAATTTTATCTCCTGCTCTCCAACTTTGTGTGTCGGAAAATCCGATGGACCCCACACACGGTCGGAATTTCCGACAACACGCTCCGATCGGACATTTTCCATTGGAAAATCCAACCGTGTGTACGGGGCATAACAGTGTATGGCCAGCTATGAGGGAAGAGCTCTGTAGACACCTCCAAGGATGGTTTATTCGGTAAAAAACCATAAAAATCACAAGTTTTTTTTAAAAAAACTGTTCTGTCAGCATCAGCTCCTTTCCAATTGATCTAAAGTCTAAAATAAACCCAAATAAATGTTTTGTAACACAATGTTTTAAAACAGCAGGAAATAGTGGATTCTTGACTTTGAGGTTCTAAATTTAGGTCCCAGCAGCTGTCCACAAGGGAAGGGAATATTTATGAGTTGTAAATAGCGATACATTACGCGTAACAAAAATTGTGTCAAGTTTCATTGCTGTTGCAGTATTGAATTTCATGGGAGCAGTGCTGGCCTCATTATTTCTTTGCGGTCTTGTTATTGCTTTCACTAATTTGTTAGAGTGACAAGTTATTGCTACACTTATCATCGCATTTAACTGGCATAAATCAAAACTTTGTGAATTTCAGCTGTGCATGCTTTTCACAGGTACAGACGTGAGAACTGGAAGGGCAGCAAAAAACATGTGGATGGACTGAAAACACAATGATCTGTGTGTCTGTAAGGTATGCAGTAGTTATTACGCAGAATTTTACAGCTGGGCTTATAAAGTCTATAAATAATTAGTCTTAAAGTGATTTTAAAGGTTCTTTAAAAAAAAAAAAAGTAAACATCTATATTTAAACAACCTACCTGCTATGTGCAAAGTTTTTTTGTTTTGTTTTTTGGCAACAGAACATATGAAAAAAATGAAAACAAACCCCATAATATGGAAAGGATACATGTTACATACTGCATAGGGGCCAATCAATGCTGAGTAACAATTAATACAGCTGCCTTGATTGAGGAGGCTGATTTCCAGTTCCTATCCAGAAGTCCAAGAGCTTAAATTTATTAGCCATCACGAATGGGCGAAATTTGGTATCTAACAGTCCTGGTAGGAAATCTGAGTTCCCTGGGAAAGACAACACCAAAGAATCTGGGCCTGAGTGAAGGACAGTTGGAGAAATCCTAAGAATAATTCTGTAAGTGGTACCTAGGAGTGGATGACCAAAGAGAGGCAAGAGTTTGTCAGCCAAGGAATGGCCTTTAGGCTGGGTTCACACAAGTGTGAATTGGATGTGGATTTCCCAACATCCAATTCGCATGATAGGAGATTGTGATCGGCTTTCTATGGAGCCGGTTCACATATCTCCGGGGCGGCTGCGGAGCAGCTTGCACAGAGGTCCTGTGCGTCTTTGGCTTCGTTTCAGGGCCGAATTCAGGCAAAAATTTGGCCTTGATTCGTCTCTGAAATGGAGAACAGGAACGCACCGAACCCCTGCTGCGAGCCACATCTGGCAGAAGTGTGAACCCAACCTTAAGGAGACGGGTAACATGGCCTACTTCAATGCCACCCATTTCTTGGAGGTGGTATGTTTGCACCAGTCTAGGATCCTCACCAGATGTGTGACTTGGTGGTACTTGGATAGGGTTATGAAAGCCAAGCCCTCCCACACATTTAGATAAGATAAGTGTGTCAATTTTGATTGGGGGGGGGGGTCAGCCCACAGGAAATGTACAAATTTCCATCTAAGCTGGTGTAAAAAGTTTGCAGGGATGGTTATGGGCAAGGTTTGAAAGAGGTACAGCAATCATGGAGGAACATTCATCTTCAATATACTATTTCTGCCAAGCCATGTATGTGAAGAGGAGGGCCACCGTCTTAAGCCTTGGTGAATGGTAGCAAGTTTTCCCAACAAGTGTCGTTCAAGTAAAGTAGACACCCAAGTATATGAGTTTCCCTTATGCCTACTTCAAATTTTATGGTCTATATGAGGGGACTGAGACATAGAACGTCTCAGATATTGTGAGGTTAATTTTATAGTTTAAAGTAGGGAATAGTGGTCTAGCTCAGTAACTTTGTGATTATCGCTTCTGGAGAAGTGAGAAAAAAGAGTAAGTCACTGGCATATGCTGTCACTTTGGGAGCAATCTACCAGGTAGCAGAGCTCCAAAGTCAGTATAAAATAAGAGGAGGAGGGGACAGCCCTGGCGAGTGGCATTCACCAGGGAGAAGCTCTGGGAAAGTGTTTTTATAGCCACTGTTGGATGGTCATATAAAGTGTCATGTTAGCCCATATTCCAATGTATTGAAGCACATGCTTCATAAACCTTGTGGACAGCCTTTCCAGAAAAAGTTCATGTGGGTGTAAAGGCACTAGTTCCAATACTGTTTGGTAATATAGTATACACCCCTCACGTTTTTGTAAATATTTTATTATATCTTTTCATGTGACAACACTGAAGAAATAACACTTTGCTACAATGTAAAGTAGTGAATGTACAACTTGTAAAAAAAAGAGTTCTGAAGTGCTAAAACTGGCAGTCATTAGAAACTTTTGTCATGTCATAACAATTGTAAAAGGAATAGCTGAATATCAGTGCAGCTGCAAACTTCTGGAAGGACTTTGATAAAGCGCAGGAGCATGAAACATGTAAGTCACGGTCGCCACGGCTACTTTGAGCTTGCGATCCGCCTAGCTTCCTGGTACTCCCCATTTCCGGTCCTGACCCTGCCTCCTGGCTTCCGGATTCAGTGCACGACATCCAGAGCGCCCTCCAGCATGCCAGGTTCCAGCCAGCCTGATCAGCCAGCTTGACCGAGGTCGTTCAGAGGTGCGATCTACAATACACCTCCTGGATCACAGCGAGTCTGATATGCAAAATAAAGCCACTAAGTGCACCTTAGACAGCGGTGTCTCTCCACCACTATTTTTCTCCCTGCACATTGAGCCATTGGGTCTGACAATTAGGATCGGAGCTTGGAGCACACTTGCTGACATTAACCCCTTGTCATCTGGAAGTCATGGTGGTATCGTGTATATTAATTTTTAGATTACTTCAACCATGATAATGAGTTGTGCTTATGAAGTTTAATAATTTTATCATCTCATTTTTTCATTGACAGTTGTTTTTAATTTCAAATCTCAGCATGCATCCAATAAATGAACTTTATTGATTATACCATCAGCAATAGTTCTTTACTACTGGTCCCATTGAGCGCTGCATTTTTGTCTATTTTTATAGAGTATAGCTTGTATAACAGTGTAAATTTGCTGTCCCATCAAAATGACTCAACACACAGCCATTAATGTCTAAACCGCTGGCAACAAAAGTAAGTACACCCCTAAGTGAAAATGTCCAAATTGGGCCCAATTAGCCATGTTCCCTGGCCGATGTCATGTGACTCGTTAGTATTACAAGGTCTCAGGTGTGAATGAGGAGAAGGTGTGTTAAATTTGGTGTTATCATTCTCACTCACTCATACTGGTCACTGCAAGCTCAACATGGCACCTCATGGCAAAGAACTCTCTGAGGATATAAAAAAAAATTTTTTTTGCTCTACATAAAGATGGCATAGGCTATAAGAAGATTGTCAAGACCCTGAAACTGAGGTGCCAAGACCATACATCGGTTTACCAGGAGTGATTCCACTCAGAACAGGCCTCGCCATGGTCGATCAAAGAAGTTGAGTGCACGTGCTCAGTGTTATATACAGAGGTTGTCTTTGGGAAATAGACGTATGAGTGCTGCCAGCATTGCTGCAGAGGTTGAAGGGGTGGGGGGTCAGCCTGTCAGTGCTCATACCAAACGCTGCACACTGCATCAAATTGATCTGCAGGGTTGTCGTCCCAGAAGGAAGCCTCTTCTAAAGATGATGCACAAGAAAGACGCAAAGAGTTTGCTGAAGACAAGCAGACTAAGGACATGGATTACTGGAACCATGTCCTGTGGCCTGATGAGACCAAGATAAACTTATTTGGTTCAGATGGCGTCAAGCATGTGTGGCGGCAACCAGGTGAGGAGTACAAAGACAAGTGTGTCTTGCCTACAGTCAAGCATGGTGGTAGGAGTGTCATGGTCTGGGGCTGCATGAGTGCTGGAACCATGAATACCAATATGTACTGTGACTTACTGAAGCGCAGCATGATCCCTTCCATTCGGAGACTGGGCCGCAGGGCAGTATTCCAACATGATAACGACCCCAAACACACCTCCAAGATGACCACTGCCTTGCTAAAGAAGCTGAGGGTAAAGTTGATGAACTGGCCAAGCATGTCTCCAGACCTTAACACTATGGAGCATCTGTGGGGCATGCTCAAATGGAAGGTGGAGGAGCGCAAGGTCGCTAACATCCACCAGCTTGGTGATGTCGTCATGGAGGAGTGGAAGAGGACTCCAGTGGCAACCTGTGAAGCTCTGGTGAACTCCATGCCCAAGGGGGTTAAGACAGTGCTGAAAAATAATGGTGGCCGCACAAAATATTGACACTTTGGGCCCAATTTGGACATTTTCACTTACTGGTGTACTCACTTTTGTTGCCAGCGGTTTAGACGTTAATGGCTGTATGTTGAGTTATTTTGAGGGGACAGAAAATTTACATAGTTACATAGTATTACATAGTTACATAGTAGGTGAAGTTGAAAAAGTCCATCAAGTCTAACCTGTGTGTGTGCTTTTATGTCAGTATTTCATTGTATATCCCTGTATGTTGTGGTCGTTAAGGTGCCTATCTAATAGTTTTTTGAAATTATCGAAGCTCCCCGTTGAAACCACTGCATGTGGAAGAGAATTCCACATTCTTACCACTCTTATGCCCCGTACACACGGTCGGACTTTGTTCGAACATTCTGACAACAAAATCCTAGGATTTTTTCCGACGGATGTTGGCTCAAACTTGTCTTGCATACACACGGTCACACAAAGTTGTCGGAAAATCCGATCATTCTGAACGCGGTGACGTAAAACACGTACATCGGGACTATAAACGGGGCAGTGGCCAATAGCTTTCATCTCTTTATTTATTCTGAGCATGCGTGGTACTTTGTCCGTCGGATTTGTGTACACACGATCGGAATTTCCGACAACGGATTTTGTTGTCGGAAAATTTAATATCCTGCTCTCAAACTTTGTGTGTCGGAAAATCCGATGGAAAATGTCCAATGGAGCCCACACACGGTCGGAATTTCCGACAACATGCTCCGATCGGACATTTTCCATCGGAGAATCGACCATGTGTACGGGGCATAACAGTAAAGAACTGTCAGAAACCATGAATCAGACTGAGACAGAAGTACAGTTAAATCTAACTTGTTTAATAATAATAAAAAAAAAGGTAAACAGAGTAAACGTAGTCAAAACATAGCCAGAGTTCAGGAACCGGAATGGATAGTCAGACAAGCCAAAACATCAGAGAGCCAGAGATGAGTGCAGTAGAAAAGCAAGCAGGATTTGGAGCTGGAAGCAATGTCAGCCAAGCAAGTCTTTAACAGGAACACAGGAGAGCGTCTCTAGAGATGTGACCAAGGCGAAGGCAGAGATCATCTGGCTTGGACAGCTTAAGTAGGCAGGACTGACGAGCAGGATATCATCAACAGGTGAGTCACTGTGGAGAGATAGAAGCTGGCAATTAGCCGACAGCTGAGCGGCCAGCTCAGAGAAAGAAGGTCAGCCCTGACAAGAACCCTCTACGCAGTTTAAGGTTAAACCGCTTCTCTTCTAATTTTAGTGAATGGCCATGTTTCTTTTTAAATTCACTTTCGTAGAAAAGTTTTATCCCTATTGTGGGGTCACCAGTACGGTATTTGTACATTGAAATTATATCCCCTCACAAGCGTCTCTTTTCCAGAGACAATAAGTTCAGTGGTCGTATATATATATATATATATATATATATATATATATATATATATATATATATATATATATACAGTTTCTCACAAAAGTGAGTACACCCCTCACATTTTTATAAATATTTTATTATAACTTTCCATGTGACAACACTAAAGAAATGACACTTTGCTACAATGTAAAGTAGTGAGTGTACAGCTTGTATAACAGTGTAAATTTGCTGTCCCCTCAAAATCACTCAACAAAACAGCCATTAATGTCTAAACCGCTGGCAACAAAAGTGAATACACCCCTAAGTGAAAATGTCCAAATTGGGCCCGAAGTGTCAATATTTTGAGTGGCCACCATTATTTTCCAGCACTGCCTTAACCTTCTTGGGTATGGAGTTCACCAGAGCTCCACAGGTTGCCACTGGAGACCTCTTTCACTCCTCCATGACGACATCACGGAGCTGGTGGATATTAGAGACCTCAAGCTCCTCCACCTTCCTTTTGAGAATACCCCACAGATGCTCAGTAGGGTTTAGGTCTGGGGACAGGCTTGTCCAGTCCATCACCTTTACCCTCAGCTTCTTTAGCAAGGCAGTGGTCGTCTTGGAGGTGTGTTTGGGGTCATTATCATGTTGGAATACTGCCTGCGGCCCAGTCTCTGAAGGGGAGGGGATCATGTTCTGTTTCAGTATGTCACAGTACATGTTGGTATTCATGGTTCCCTCAATAAACTGTAGTTCCCGAGTGCCGGCAGCACTCATGTAGCCCCAGACCATGACACTCCCACCACTATGCTTGACTGTAGGCAAGACACACTAGTCTTTGTACTCCTCACCTGGTTGCCGCGACACACGATTGACACCATCTGAACCAAATACGTTTATCTTACTCTCATCATACCACAGGACTCGGTTCCAGTAATCCATGTCCTTAGTCTGCTTGTCTTCAGAAAACTGTTTGCGGGCTTTCTTGTGCATCATCTTTAGAAGAGGCTTCCTTCTGGGACGAAAGCCATGCAAACCAATTTGATGCAGTGTGCGGCATTTGGTCTGAGGACTGACAGGCTGACCCCCCACCCCTACAACCTTTGCAGCAATTCTGGCAGCACTCATATGTCTACTTCCCAAAGACAACCTCTGGATATAACGCTGAGCATGTGCACTCAACTTCTTTGGTCAACCATGGCGAGGCCTGTTCTGGGTGGAACCTGTCCTGTTATAACTGCTGTATGGTCTTGGCCTCCATGCTGCAGCTCAGTTTCAGGGTCTTGGCAATCTTCTTATAGCCTAGGCCATCTATATGTAGAGCAACAATTCTTTTTTTAAGATCCTCAGAGAGTTCTTTGCCATGAGGTGCCATGTTGAACTTCCAGTGACCAGCATTAGAGAGTGAGAGCGATAACACCAAATTTAACACACTTGCTCCCCATTCAAAACCTGAGAACTTGTAACACTAATGAGTCACATGACACTGGGGAGAGAAAATGGCTAATTGGGCCCAATTTGGACATTTTCACTTAGGGGTGTACTCACTTTTGTTGCCAATGGTTTAGACATTAATGGCTGTGTGTTGAGTTATTTTGAGGGGACAACAAATTTACACTGTTATACAAGCTGTACACTCACAACTTTGTATTGTAGCAAAGTGTTATTTCTTCAGTGTTGTTACATGAAAAGATATAATAAAATATTTATGTAGCGCAGGGGTTTCACACCCAAGTTATCATGTTAGATATGTGGTATTCTTTAAATAAGTGTTTTGCCCCCTCTAGTGTCCTTTCTATTTAATGCTATTAAAACTTTTATTTGGTTTCATTAAGGCCATGCTCCAGAGCATTGTGGAAGATGTAGTGAATGAGGAAGTGACCCACATGCTAAAACTCAGTCTGTGAACTACTGACCCACAATGCCCAGTTCACCTACCCACAAGCCCAAGTCACAGAACAGCCTGCTGGGTAAGCAGATAAAAGAGACAGGCGTGACATGTCCGGCCTCTTGGGACGCCATTCAAAGCCGTCCTGCAGGGAGGTCTGTGTGTGACCGACAGACTGCGGCCTGGAAGGCGCGGAGCGGAATCGTTTGGCCTCTGAGGAGCTCCAGAGTACAGTCAGCTGGACCAGAGTACAGTCAGCTGGACCAGCGTGCGAATGGACCAGAGGATCCAAGATTCCTAAAGGGTTCCTGCGTTACAGTTATATCAGCCATCAGAAGAAGCGGTGCGGTGTGACGGCACCAGCTTGGATCGGGACTGAGATACCAGTAAAGGAACCTTGCAAGCATCTGGGCGTGTTGTGGTGAGCGGGCACTTGCCCAGATCAATATAGTGTACTGTTGCCGTGTTACATAGCTACAGACTGCTGGTGGGACTTGTAGTCCCACAGAAGTATTCTCACTTACATAAAGCCTGCATACAATGGAACTGCATGATTGCTCTCCATGTGCTGTGAAATTAATGTTGCAACACATCCACCGCTAAGGAGGAATTATTACAAGTGCCTTTTGTCACAAGTACACAACTATTAGCACATTATTCAATCTACAGTCTACTGTCTACTTGTCTCTCTGTTGGATTTACAAAAACTGCAGTTTAATACCTTGAGCTAGCTGAAGAAAGAAGACAAGGGACTTCTATAATCTTCCATAAAGCACTTTGCATTTGGAACATTGCATTGCAATCTAGGGGGAGCTCTTGAGCACAGGATATATCTATTATATTATATAACTGCATGTTCATAGCTGTTATTGCAGAATTGGTGCATATGCTTTGAGGTCGGTGGGAAGGCGGTCAATATAAGTGTTTGAGGATATTGGGCGTCTGTCTTATAGGGCGTACACACGGTCGGACTTTGTTCGGACATTCCGACAGCAAAATCCTAGGATTTTTTCAGACGGATGTTGGCTCAAACTTGTTTTATCTACACACGGTCGCACAAAGTTGTCTGAAAATCCGATCGTTCTAAACGCGTTGACGTAAAACACGTATGTCGGGACTATAAACGGGGCAGTGGCCAATAGCTTTCATCTCTTTATTTATTCTGAGCATGCGTGGCACTTTGTCCGTCGGATTTGTGTACACACGATCGGAATTTCCGACAACGGATTTTGTTGTCGGAAAATTTTATCTCCTGCTCTCCAACTTTGTGTGTCGGAAAATCCGAAGGAAAATGTCCGATGGAGCCCACACACGGTCGGAATTTCCGACAACACGCTCCGATCGGACATTTTCCATCGGAAAATCCGACCGTGTGTACGGGGCATTACTGTGCGCCTGTCTGCATGCACATCTTTATGTTGGTTATTGAATTATCTGTTCCATGTTCATATTGACTGTTATCTACTGTCATTCTCCATATCTAAGGTACAACATTGTTTATTGTGCTAAGTATCTTCTCAGTAAACTTCTTACGTGGTTAATAAACCATTGGTGTGAGACTATATCTATTAATGCAACCAGTGAAGTGACGGGTTCCAAGGATATGGTAAATATACTGTGTGGTGTACCATTACTGTGTTTCTCCTTACTGTTATGCTCTGTACACACGGTCGGATTTTCCGACGGAAAATGTGTGATAGGACCTTGTTGTAGGCTCCATCACACATTTTACATCGGATTTTCCGACACACAAAGTTTGAGAGCAGGATATTAAATTTTCCGACAACAAAATCCGTTGTCGGAAATTCCGATCGTGTGTACACAAATCCGACGGACAAAGTGCCACGCATGCTCAGAATAAATAAAGAGATGAAAGCTATTGGCTACTGCCCCGTTTATAGTCCCGACGTACGTGTTTTACGTCACCACGTTCAGAATGATCGGATTTTCTAACAACTTTGTGTGACCGTGTGTATGCAAGACAAGTTTGAGTCAACATCCGTCGGAAAAAATCCTAGGATTTTATTGTCGGAATGTCCGAACAAAGTCCGACCGTGTGTATGCCCTATTAGGTCTCACACTAACATCACTATACAGGTGTGCCAGAGGGGTTGAGTCTGTTATTGGGGTTGATAGACAGAGTACAGAATTAAACATTCATCAGCGGCTACGGGGGTGAGTGCTACATTTACAAAAATGTGAGGGGTTTACTCACTTTTGTGATACTGTATACTGTATATATATATATATATATATATATATATATATATAATTTATTTTTTATTTATTTTTTTGTAGGCTTGCATCTTTTCTGTATTTTTAGACCTAAATGTGGTGGATCAGATGTAGTCTGATGTAAACAGAAGCTAAGCTCCATGTCACAAAAGGTGGGCAGCAGCTTAGTGTTGCTATCCTACAACAGGAAGTGCTTTTTACTGGCTGGATCTCCATGTAAACCTTTGCAACAGTTTCAACAAGGTCACATAAAAAGGCATTATTGTAAAGAAGAACACCTATATATACCTTTCCCGGCAGCCCCTGTCATAAAATGCCACCACTTAACTGCATCCAGCCATTGCAAATTTTCACCCTGCTCCCCCGACACAGCTAGTTGTTCCTCCCACATGCTCATATATCCTGTAGTGGTATACAAGCCAACCAAAGGAACCAATGAGTGGGCAAGAAAGGCAAGAAAGATCTGCATTACAGGGCCACTTCCTTTTTATAAGTGACCCTGTGGTGATGAGGTCACGTCAAGAAAACTGTATACAGTTAGGCATGATGCCAAACACATTGAAAAACATATTTGGGGTTTACATGCACTTTAAAAAACATTATTGTTTGGGGTGGGTCCTTCTATCAAATTAATTTGCATTTGCCAGTATTTTTTTTCTTCTAGAATAAGTATAATATCACTGCACAAAGACATTACAGCAAGGCTTGAAAAATAGAGATCCTGAACAATGCCGCTTATCGACTTACAGAAATAATTTGCAATGCAATATAATATTGTTTGTATGCCAAACCCCGGCACTACACAATGTGTTGCAAACGTAAGATCACTCTAATGGAAGTAAAGTCAGAAGGTCCTCCCTCAGATCTATGTGACTTAGCCGAGCAATAAAAGAGAACTAAAATCATTTCATTTGATGTTTTCTTAGCACCTACAAGCCCTCTAAGCTGCAGGACGCACAAGAATAGCATGTTTCCAGTGCAACAATGGGAAAAAAAGCCACAATTAGTTGTGCCTGGCCATGGCCAGTAGTTTAATTAAGTTTCAAGGATAAAGCAGAAACTTCAGAATATAGAAAGCACAATAAAATAAAAAAAATCAACAAAAAAAGGCAAAACCTTAGCGGATTGTATTGTTAGATAGAAATGTCCAAAATGTATTCATAATGTTCTTAACATTAAAGAAATGCATCTTTGTGATAAAAATAAAGGTTTAACTATTGCTGGTTAAATCAATGAACCACCAAAACTATTCTTTCTATACAGGACAGACCTTCAATAACGATACTAGAGCCATGTGCGAAAAGGAAATACGGTGGGAGGAAGGTCAAGAGGTTAAAGTGTTTTTCCACTTTTACAGCCAAATTGGAATAACACCGACTTTATGTTTGTTACGTGTTCCCATTAACATAGCGTAATATAAAAAAATATTTAAAAATTGCTGGTTACCTTTTTAAGTGCTTTTTACTTGATAAAATTCCTTACATGCTCTCCCTGCTTATTAATGTTTAGGAGGGGGCTGTGGAGTTTAACATAATGAACCCTGTCTGTACTAAGTTTGCGGTTCTTCATTATCATCTGTAGATTTGAACACTGTCTTTCCTAACAAAAGCTTAAAAATGTAGAAACCACCCTTCTGCATTTTATGTTAATGAGGTATAGCTGGAGTTTGTATAGGGACAAAGACACTGTAAGATTGTCCAGAAATTCTTAGACTTAGCCATGACACCTTCTCCTTAGAAACATATAAAAGGTAAGAAATATATTTACAACTATAAAGGGTGGTCAGAGTGTTTAAAGGGTACCTCATCCATATATATTACCATCTACCAAAAAACCTTTTAGTTTCGGACTTTACTGGTACCAGAGAGAGACGGTCACAGAGATATTAAAATCATATATTTATTACAAATTTCCAATAAAAAATGTAAAACCATAGCAAAATATTGAAATGCAGTGTAAGCCATAACTATGACTGCAACAATGATTATTTGCTGTATGATCCAAGAGGTTGACGCGTTTCACAACAACCAGCTTCCTTCAGGACCTCTTTAACTTAGTAGCAAAGAGAAATGGCACATCACATTAAGAATATAGCTTTCATATGGTGGCAGGATATGCAGAGTTGATATAGTCTTTAGTTCAATTTGTAGTCAATGAAAATGTATAAATAGATAGAGTGGGCCAATGGCCAATGTATTTCCATCTGAGGTCCCCTGTCAGTACTTAAAGATGTTGCATGTAAATCATGATGTTATTGTTGTCCACAGTCAAAACCAATGCTTGGCATAGGCGGAGATCAACAGAGATAGGCAGCGACCAATCAGCGATACCACAGCATGGACCAACCACGGCCACCTCACCGCACATGCACGCAAGCCATTGATGATGGTAAGAAATATATGTTTTTAAAAAAATTTAGGCATGCTTTGTAAATGGGAAAACATAACAAACAGATGGTGGGGTTCTTCCCAAATTTGACTACTAAAGTGGAAATACCCTTTAAGACGCAACGGTCTTGTGCATTATATGAAATAATATATCCTAGGTATATCTGAAGATGTGTTCATTCTGAAAGGCCCCTTGAAAGCTAGCCTAGTGTAGCCCACTCTACTAAGAGCTGGTGGATTTAATTGTAGGGTCCTAGTTAAACCTGTGTAGGTGTGTGTATGTGTGTATATGTTTATGTCAATACCATTTCCCATATCCCTGTAGATTGCATTCGCTAGGATGACCAACCAAGTGTTTTTTTGAACTATCGACACTTCCCGCTGACACCACTGATTGTGGAAGGGAGTTCCACATCCTTACCGCTCTTATGCCCTGTACACACGGTCGGATTTTCCGACGGAAAACTGCGATCGGATTGTGTTGTCGGAAATTCCAATCGTGTGTGGGCTCCATCTGACTTTTTCCGTCGGAATTTCCGACACACAAAGTTTGAGAGCCCGCTATAAAATTTTCCGACAACAAAATCAAATCAGTTAAATTCCGATCGTGTGTACACAAATCCAACACACAAAGTGCCACGCATGCTCAGAATAAATTAAGAGATGAAAGCAATTGGCTACTGCCCCTTTTATAGTCCCGATGTACGTGTTTCACGTCACCGCGTTCAGAACGATCGGATTTTCCAACAACTTTGTGCGACCGTGTGTATGCAAGACAAGTTTGAGCCAACATCCGTCTGAAAAAATCCATGGATTTTGTTGTCGGAATGTCCGATCAATGTCTGATCGTGTGTACAGGGCATAACAGTAAAGAACCCTCTATGTAGTTTAAAGATGAACTGCTTCTCCTCCAAATTCATTGAGTGGACGCATGTCTTCTTAATCTTCCTAAAACTGATTTGTTTCCACGCTATGCAAGAATCACCATTGAGGTATTTGTATATTGCTATCATATCTTCTCTCAAGTGTCTCTTCTCAAGGGAGAATAAGTTTAATGCTTGTAGTCGTTCTTCATAACAGAGGTTCTCCAGTCCCCTTTTAAGCTTTTTCGCCCTTCTCTGGACTCTCTCTAGGTCCAGCGCATCTTTTTTGAGGACTGGTGACCAGAACTGGAGGGCTGAGCCTGTGCTCTACTAGGGCCCCCAGATCTTTTTCCATCCTGGAATCTCCAAATGGTTCTGCCTCTACTGAGTAATTTGCATTCTTGTTTTTGGCCCCCAAGTGCATTACTTACACTTCTCAACATTAAACCTCATTAGCCATGTAGTTGCCCACCCCATTATTTTATTGAGGTCTTCTTGTAAGGTTTCTATATTCGGCTGTGAAGGTATTGCCCTGCCCAGCTTTGTATTTTCAGAAAACACTGAGAATGAGCTATTTATATAATCTGTCATTTATGAATAAATAAAACAGAACTGGTCCCAGGACAGAGTCCTTGTGGTACCCCACTTACCACGCCAGACCATTCTGAGTACACACTATTTATCACCACCCTTTGTACCTGTAACCAGTTTTCTATCCAGGTACATACCCTACGGTCTAAGCCAACAGACCACAATTTCTTGCAGTAAGCGTTTGTTTATGGGAACTATATGAAATGCTTTTGCAAAATACATATACGTCCACAGGCCTTCCTTTATCTGGATGGCAGCTCACTTCCTCTTAGAATGTTAGCAGATTGGTCTGCCAAGAACAATCTTTCATAAATCCATGCTGATCACTTATACCCCCTCCAATAGTTTACAAACTTATGATGTTAGACGGACTGTCCTGTAGTTTGCAGGTATATATCGTTGCAGTTTTTTTTTTATATTGGTACAGCATTGACCATACGCCAATCACCTGGTACCATTCCAGTCCTTAAACTGTCCATAAAAAATAGGAATAATGGTCTGGCTATTACCTGGCTAAGTTCTTTGAGAACTCTTGAGTGTAAGCCATCTGGTCCTGGTAAATTTTTGCATTGAGTTTTTCAAGTGTTTTTTGGACACTGGCTTCCATTAGCCACAAGGGTACATTCTGTGCTGCATTACTAAAGATCCAGTCTTAATTACTATACCCCTTCTTTTTGTTTGTAAAAACTGAGGAGAACAATGCATTTAGTACAGTTGCATCTCCTTGTCATTTGTAACCAACTTCTCCTGATCATTTTTATGGGGCCTATATGCTTTGACCTTGCGTTCTTACTGTTAATATATTTAAAAACATTTTTTGGGATTTTTTTTTACCTATGGTACCTAGAATAAATTGACATCAGCTTCAGTAATTTTTTTTTTTTTAAATTTAGCTGACACGCTAGGAGAGAACCTGTTAGTGACTAGACAACGCAATGCAAACATACATTAACAGTGATAACAATGGGAAATACATACAACAGTCATAGACAATGAACCTTAGAAATTGAGATAGCAGTGTGAATGGTGAAGGAGACGTAAATGGGTCTCTACTTTTGTCACTGGCCAGTGAACTGTAAATACAAAAAAGATATTTAAATGTCCACAACCTGCAAAGTTGGGACCTGTTGGAGCTTGTATTAAACAAATATCTTACTTTGTAACAGGTACTTTGTTGTTCCTAAAATTGGGGCTATAGTGTAAATTTAGTTTTTTGGCTGAGCTGTAAACAGCCCAGACTGATTGTATAGTTTATTTGGTTTCTGCTCTAATCTCAACTGAGTTGTGCATTTCTCACTGTTGCCAGTAGGTGTCACTTGTTCCACAGGCCAGTATGAGAATTACAGCAAGGTTGAGCCAGGCCTGTCTCGACAGGACAGGCAAAACAAGCAATTCATTGGGGTCCCGAGCTGGCCTGGGGCCCCAGCCGCACCGCCGGGCCCCGCTTTCTATAAGCTGCAGCCCGTAGCATGGCTGAGCTCCTCTTCCTTCCTCCTGCAGTCTGCACAGTACAGGAGATTCAGTTTCCTGTTCCCGGCCGGACTGACAGGAAGTGCACACATTGAGTGCTCACTTCCTGTCAGTCCGGCCGGCCGGGAACAGAAAACTGAATCTCCTGCCCCGCGGTACGTGGTAGGGAGGTGGGTTAAAAAGAACACGGGGGGGAGTAATAAGGGGGGGGGGGAGTCATCAAGATGCATTTAGTAATAAAAATATGGTAGCTTTCTGACCACAATAAAAACAATTACCATAGCTTTCTTTCCATTTTCTTCTTTCTTTACCATCCCATTTCCATCTTATTGCTTCTTTTTTGAATCAGGTAATATTTATTAAAGCTTTTTGCACAAATTTACAAAGCAGAGAAAAGACTCTACAGTACACTCTACTGTAGAGTCTTTTCTCTGCTTTGTAAATTTTTGCAAAAAGCTTTAATATATAATACCTGATTCAAAAAAGAAGCAATAAGATGGAAATGGGATGGTAAAGAAAGAAAATGGAAAGAAAGCTATGGTAATTGTTTCTATGGTAAAGCTATGGTAAATCTTTATTTTTTGCTTTGCTTTGCTTTGTGTCTACTCCTGACTCTCTCTCTGTGTCAGTGGCCTCTGGTGAGAGGAGCTTTTCAGCTTTGAAGCTGATAAAAAATTACATGAGGTCCACCATGGGCCAAGAAAGGCTCACAGGACTGGCATTTACATCAACTGAGCGTGATGTTCGCCAGTCTTTGGACATGGAGGACATGTGATTGTCTTTGCAGAAAACAAGGCTCGCAAACAGCAGTTTTAGATAATTTGCACATGTTTGTGAGAACTGAAAAATGTTATTGTGAGTGTGTGTGTGTGTGTGTGTGCGTGTGTTTTAAGTATGTTGGATTTAGTTATTGTGCACTTTTTAATGTATATTTGATTTTATGGTACAGTGGTGTTTTTTTGCAAATGTTCAATTGTTGGAAATGTTCAAATTGTATGCACATTATATGCAACAGCAGTATTTGCACTGTAAACCTTTTTTATTTATATAAAGTGTTGGTGAACTTAAACTGTATCGCTATACTGTGATTCCTGTAGGCTTTGTGTGCGTGCATGCGTGCGTGCGGGGGGGGGGGGGGGGTTGGGGGGGCCTCCATGTTTATTTTGCTTGGGGCCCCCAAATTCCTTCAAATGGCCCTGGGTTGAGCTATGAATAATTATTCTTTTTCCAGAACAGCCGAGAGGAGGTTCCTGGCTGCTGTGCATTCTGGGAAAGGGGTATTTATTGGGCAGGGCCATGTGCTCTTTCTCTTCTCTCACCTCGGGCCCTCCTGGCCTGAGGATGTGCTGCTCTGAGTTCTGCAAGTAGGCCCAGAAGCCAGTCTGGGGCCTACTAATTCTGCGGTGGTCCTTAGGCTGTCTTGCCTGGGTGGAAGAGGCCGAGCCAAGCTGAGAAGATCCAGGGAAGGACCCTTGCTGGAGAGAGCCAGGATGAAGGCTGGTCTCTCAAGAGGGCCTGATTTGGAGGACGCACTAAGGTTGCCACCTAATCCCTTTAAAACCGAACACATATTAATTACACAGGTTCTGTGGCTAATTAAGGTGGTAATTAAACTCACTTGGTGCCTTATTTGCAGTAAATTAGCCTTATACCCTGTGTAATTCATATGTGTTCTGGTTTAAAGGGATGAGATGGCAACTCTAGGACGCACCTATACCTAAACTGTTCTTACAGTGCTGCCGGATGGCTTAAAGGTTCTGACACTCTGAAGCTGAGTCCTATTCTACAATCTAAACCGTGGTAACTAGCCCCTGGCTGCTAAGTCTGTGAGAGAGTGAAAAGAAAAGAAGAAATGGTTTGGGACTTTATATGAGGACATTTGAATGTACCTCCATCCCCGACATTTGGATATATATGAGAAAAAAGGTTTGGGACTTTGTGTGAAGCATGCAACCAGGGAGGCAACACAACATCATAATACTAATGATGATGTCTGGTGGGTAAACCATATTAGTGACCATATATTTTGCATATTACCAAATATATACAATATAATATAGTAAAACAAGGAAACTTTAATTCCATAACATAGTACATAGTAATAGGGTAATTGTTGCGTGTCTCCACAGTAACAACATAATAGAAATTAGTAGAGTCCAAAAGAGCATATTCTAGATAATGTATAAAAGTAGTATGAGGGGCATCTAATAGCTTGAAGCGTTTCGTGGCTATATTGCCACTCTTCAGGAGCAGATGCGATGTAGATGTCTATAAAGGTATTAAGGTAAATATTAGATTGGGTATTATATAGAGAGAATAGTACAGGCACAAATCCTCCGCTCATACTTATAGACCAACCATGAGTCTGGGCACAGGCAACCGGGGGCAAGGGCTGGCCGGGCGGATCATCAGCCCGGGAGCTTAGGCGGTGATCCCCGTGACACAGATGGAACAATCAGCAGAGAAGGAAAGTCTGTGAGAGAGGCTTATCCAGGAGTTCTAATGGCTGCTAAGTCTGTGAGGGAGGCTTGTCCAGAAATTCTACCAGCTGCTAGGTCTGTGTAAGAGGCCTATCCAGGTATTCAAGATCTGCTAAAAGAGAAAGCTGTTTTAACTTTGGATTCAAGGAGTCTGTAAGTGATCTGCAAATGGTATCTGAAACCTCCCCTAACCCTCTCTCTCCTATTACTATTTTCAAGTTCCTTATTAAAGAGTAGAAAAATATCTAAAGTGACTGGCGCCCAATTTCTGTTCTAACTTCCCATTATAGTCAAGGACTCAGCCGTGGGGTGAATGTTAGCTGCCTCTGGAGGTACCTCCTTGCCCCCAGTAGACCCAGGGGGCGCTACATGTGTGTTCCTACAAGTGCAGAGTAGTACAAGATAGCTTAGGTGATTTTAGACACAACACCCACTTATGATTTTCTCTGTTTCTGTCCTTAAAGGGGATTTTAAGAGCTAAACCTGGACTAAATTGCCCTTATCGGTGGTGGGGTGAGCAAATGTAATCAAAATGATTTGGACTCCTCAGCTACTTTACATCCTCCACATAGAAATAGGTCGGCGCTTGCACCAGGCTCAGTGTTAGCCCACTAGCCTAATTCGCTGATAGGGGAAGGGAATGGTTGAGGGCAATTTAAAAAATGACTCATAAAAAGTCCATAAAGGCCATGTAATAGCAACTTGAAGGCAGCCCAGTGGAAGATAAGAAGCTTCTGGAACAGCTGAGGATAAAACACAGTCGCCACTCTAAGTACAGTATAACAGTAGGTTTAATTTCACAAACAGATATAGGTACTCACAAGAGTAAGGTAGTAACAGGCATTTAGGCACAATTTGTCGAACGTCCGTGAAGGAAATGCATCCGTGAAGCTGCTTGCTGGTGACTCAGAGCGGGCTGTGCCGGTGGTCACCAACGCTTCCAGGATCTGGAGCACACACAGGGAGCCGAGAGATGACGTCACTTCCGGGTGGAGAAGAATCAATAGGCGACGCATTTACGGAGCATGCGCTCCTTCTTCAGGCCTAACGAGGGTCATGTTAGATGAGGGCTTATAAGCACTGGAGCCGCTGCTGATGGGTCGTAGACCCCTTTCACACTGAGGCACTTTACAGCCGCTACAGTGCTAAAAATAGCGCCTGCATAGCGCCTGTAAAAATCCGCTCCTGTCTCTCCAGTGTGAAAGCCAGAGTGCTTTCACACTGGAGTGTGCGCTTACAGGACGCTAAAAAAAGTGGAGCGGTGAAGGAGCGGTTTATACATACTCCTTCACCGCTCCTGCCCATTGAAATGAATGGGCAGCGCGGCTATACCGCCAGCATAGCGCTGCTGCAGCAGGGCTTTGCAGTGGTTTTAACCCTTTTTCAGCCGCTAGCGGGGGTAAAAGCACCCCGCTAGCGGCCAAATAGCGCCCCAAAATTGATGGTAAAGTGCCGCTAAAAATAGCGGCGCTTTACCGCCGAGGCACCCACCGCCCCAGTGTGAAAGTCCAGGGGCTATAGACGTATATATAGACGTATATACACACATTTTAGCTTACTTAATGTTGACGTAATACAAAACGATTATAGAGCTAAGCAGATGGAGAAGTGAAACTACCTGACTAAGTGGGCATATGAAATAAGGAACTCAATAAAAGCATTAAAAGCATTAAAAAAAACTCTTATGAAACCGGCATTATAATACAGCACGCGACAGGAGAACACACACACTCACATTGAGAAAACAAATTGCAATTACTTGTTGGACAGGAAATTGACCATAAATCAAGTTGATTAGATGTGAAATTGTGTGTATAGATATTTGGTGAGGGTCGGGGGATAATAATAACCTGGTGATTTATACAATAATAGAAATAAAAATAAATAAAAATAAGAATAAGGATAATAATAATAATGCTAATTATTGTAATAATCCTACTGGGGAAATATGAATTACATATGTGAGAAAATTATTGACAAAAATAAATATAAAAATAAAAGTAAAAATAATAATAATAATGCTAATAATATAAAAGAAAATAAAAATAAATATAAAAAATAAAATAAATAAATATAAAAATAAAACTATTATTGGAAAATACTGTAATGATGCAAAAAGAGAGAGAAATTGTTTGTTTGTACACTTTTTTAAAAAGGTGTTATCGGAATTGACCATAGCATACCAAGAACCATTATATATTATTGTTGTTGATGGGGTATTACAGCTTTAATCTGATAATTGCTATATCTATGGGTACTTACTTTTGTAGAAGAAGGCCTTAAGGGTCTGGGGTAAACATGTGGACTGAGAGGCAGGGAAGAATCCAGAATGAAAAACGTATTATTTAAATATGATTATTATTTCTATAATTTGTGTGTTAGTATCCTGCAACAATAATGATAATATTTATATATCCGACCTAAAACATGTGACGTATGAATCCATAACTGTATTAGGGCGTACACACGGTCGGACTTTGTTCGGACATTCCGACAACAAAATCCTAAGATTTTTTCCGATGGATGTTGGCTCAAACTTGTCTTGCATACACACGGTCACACAAAGTTGTCGGAAAATCCGATCGTTCTGAACGCGGTGACGTAAAACACGTACGTCGGGACTATAAATGGGGCAGTGGCCAATAGCTTTCATCTCTTTATTTATTCTGAGCATGCGTGGCACTTTGTCCGTCGGATTTGTGTACACACGATCGGAATTTCCGACAACGGATTTTGTTGTCGGAAAATTTTATCTCCTGCTCTCCAACTTTGTGTGTCGGAAAATCTGATGGAAAATGTCCGATGGAGCCCACACACGGTCAGAATTTCCGACAACACGCTCCGATCGGACATTTTCCATCGGAAAATCCGACCGTGTGTACGGGGCATAAGTGATTACATGCTCACATGTGGAAAAAATACTTTGGGTTCTATAACATGCAATACCAATATACCATTATATGGTCGAACTGGAAAAAGGAAAATTAAACCATGGATACGTGTGTGGCCCCACACTGGTACCACCTTTAGATACGCACGTGTATGGGGATGGAAGGGGGGGGAGGGGGAAGGGGGTGGTGTGGGAGAAAGGGGAGAAGGGGAAGAAAAAGGAGGTGGAGGAGGTATTTAGGAGTAAGAAAAAGGAGCGGGGGGGGATGGAGAAAGACTGAACCAACACCGTCAAGATGGGAAGGGAGGTGGGGGGGAGGGAGAGAGCAAATTGTAAGGGGGACAGATTCATCAAATCAAATTGTTGACCTCTATTTCCTCGTTTAGACCTCTGGGCGTGAGAGACTCCAAGGTGTGTATCCAGTACGTCTCCCTCTGGCAGAGACGTTTGAACTGTTCCATCAGGTTCTTCTCTATCCGGAAGTTACGTCATCCCTCAGCTCCCTGTGTGTGTTCCAGATCCTGGAAGGGTCGGTGACAACCGGCGCTCTGAGTCAACAGCAAGCAGCTCCACAGATGCATTTCCTTCACGGACATTTGGCAAATTGTGCCTAAATGCCTGTTACTACCTTACTCTTGTGAGTACCTATATCTGTTTGTAAAATTAAACCTACTGTTATACTGCACTTAGAGTGGTGCCTGTTTTTTATCCTCAGCTTTACATCCTTCACAACTCACCAGTGTGAAAACCCCTTAAAGGGGTTGTAAAGGCAGAAGGTTTTCTTTATCTTAATGCATTTTATGCATTAATATACAAAGCCTTCTGTGTGCAGCAGCCCCCCTTGTCCCCCCCTAACACATGCCTGAGGTCCCTCTCTTTCCAGCGATGTCCACAAGTGTCTCAGCCATCCGAGATTCTCCCTCCTGATTTGCTGAGACACAGCAGTGGCGCCATTGGCTTTTGCTGCTATCAATCAAAGTCAGCTAGTCAATCAGGGAAGAGAAGGGGTGGGGTTGAGTCGGGGCTCCATGTATAAATGGACACAGGAAGCTGTGACTCAGCTCGGGTGCCCCCTTAGCAAGCTGCTTGCTGTGGGGGCACTGAACAGAAGAGGGACCTGAGAAGAGGAGAGGATCCAGGCTGCTTTGTGCAAATCCACTGCAACAGAGCAAGTAAGTATAACATGTTTGTTATTTTTTGGGAAAAAAACAAGACTTTACATTCTCTTGGTTTAAATAAAATACTCATTATTTTGCATTTTACTATATCAAGGTCAAAGCCCCAGAATCAAACTCTCAACGCTTAAATTACCAAAGGATGAGGGGGGATTGGTGGTGCCTCAAGTGAGACTATATTTTTTGGCTGCCCAACTTCAGCATATTCCTGGTTAGGGAGTCAGAAAATGGGAAGACCCTATCCAAGCCTTGCTTTTGGGTAGCTCTTCATGCTACTCTCTTTTAGCTCAGCTGGTGTCTGCGGCTTTAGCTCATGTTCCCCAAAGCCCAGCCCTGGTAATTATGCATAAAGTGTGGCATGAGATGAGACACATTATGAAATATGAGGGAATATCTATGTACACACCACTTTGGAAAAATGGGGGATATGAGGAGCTGGGTAAATTGGAGGGGTTTGGACACTGGTACACTTTAAGGATCCAATATATTGCCCAGTTGTATTCTCAAAATGTCTTGAGGTCCTTTCAGAACCTGCAAGAGTCATTTTAGTTACCTCCTCATAGATTTTTACAAAGTCTGCAGTTGCAGGCTCAGTCCAAAAGCACTAATCTAGCCCTACGGTCCATGCCACTCATGGATTCTGTTGCAATGATCTCTAATAAAAAGGGCCTTATATCATCTCTGTATGGACAACTACTGAGACAATACCAGGCCGCCAATGCTTGCCTGGGCGGGAGAGGGTGGGAGAAAGACTTGGGTGACATTGTTGATGATTCATGGCAAAATATATTGGAATGAGTACCTTCTGTTTCCCTATCAGCCATGCAGCGCTTATCCAAACTGTTCATAATCCATAGAGTAAACAGGACCCGCTTACACTTTCAAATGGAGCAGACGGGATACCCCGGAGTGCCTGCAATGTCAAAGATCTCAAGCGGACTTACGTCACATGTTATGGACGTGGCCAAATTTAAAAAAAAAGAACAGTGTAAAAATAAAAAATATAAAGTAAAATAAATAAGAAAAAAAATAACAATTTGTAACGCGCCCCGTCCCGACGAGCTCGCGTGCAGAAGCGAACGCATACGTGAGTAGTGCCTTCATATGAAAACGATGTTCAAGCCACACATGTGTGGTATCACCACGTTTGTTAGAGAGAGAGCCCTAGACCTCCTCTGTAACTCAAAACATGCAACCTGGAGAATTTTTTAAACATCGCCTATGGAGATTTTTAAGGGTAAAAGTTTGTCGCCATTCCACGAGCGGGAGCAATTTTGAAGTGTGACATGTTGGGTATCAATTTACTCGGATTAACATCATCTTTCACATTATAAAAAAAAATGGCTAACTTTACTATTGTCTTATTTTTTAATTAAAAAAAGTGTATTTTTTCTAAAAACAGTGCACTTGTAAGACCGCTGCGCAAATACGTTGTGACAGAAAGTATTTCAATGACCGCCATTTTATTCTCTAGGGTGTTAGAAAAAATATATGTAATGTTTAGGGGTTCTAAGTAATTTTCTAGAAAAAAAATGATTCTAATTTGTAAACAACAAGTTTGAAAATTAGGAAAGGTCCTTAAAGCGGTTGTATACCCGCAATTTTTTTTTTTTTTTTTTTAACCCTGTAAAGCAAAAGGCATAATGAGCTAGTATGCACCGCATACTAGCTCATTATGAAATACTTACCTTAGAACGAGGCGTCAGTATCTTACCTGGTCCACGCCGAGGGAGCTGTCATGTTGCCTCGGCGTGTCTTCCGGGTATCGCGGTTCCAGCGCTGTGAGTGGCTGGAGCCGCGATGTCATCACTCCCGCGCATGCGCGCGGGAGATTTCTTACTCGGCAAGGTCCGGCAGCTGCCGGGCTTCAGCCGAGAATCCCCTGTGCGCATGCGCCGCTGCAGTCAGCGGCGCATAGCAAGGGGAATATCTCCTAAACCGTAAAGGTTTAGGAGATATTTTTTTTACCTACAGGTAAGCCTTATTATAGGCTTACCTGTAGGTAAAAGTCAAAATAAAGACTATACAACCGCTTTAAGTGGTTAAAATTGCACACACTTGTGGAATGGCGCCAAACTTCAGTACTTATAAATCTCCATAGGAGACGCTTTAACATTTTTTTACAAGTTACAGAAGAGGTCTAGTGCTAGAATTATTGCTCTCGCTCTAACGATCTAGGCGCATGTAACCTGTGTGTATCTGGGTCTGATACTAGCCAGTGCCTCACCAGCCACTGACCTCACCGCACGTGACTGCAATTGACTAGTGTAGTACTGCCCCCGTAGGGGTCGCTGAGTATAGATTTCCCTGCAGCCAGATGCTTGGTTAATTTCACATGACCAGGTGCACACACTCATCCGCTCATTATCCAATGACCAGTCTGGGGGATTTGTTTTTTTGTATTTATTGGTAGAACTTGAGTAGGAGAAGGGATTAGTGGGATACTCCAACTTTAACTATGCACAGATGAGATCAACTCTCACTTGACCTAACTCGGTTGAACTAAATAGCAGACCCTCTGCTGAACCACACAGCATTTGTATGGAAGAATAATTCCTTTACTTGCTCTGGCAGCAGACTCAATAAACTCTGATTCTTCGGGATACTGATCAGTATCCCCTTTAGCTGGGACCCATTCACTGACTTTACTAGCTTGCAGGGATGGCCCTCACAGAACAGGCCCCTAGACTCAGGTCTGTACTCACAGTAGCCAGGAACAGATTCTTCTAGGTGTGTCTCCCTCCCAGTCAGCTCTGCAGGACATCTGGGTTGCAGCTTCTGCGGCTCTGGCCCTCAAGTCGACTACCTCAGGCCGCATAGCAGCCTGTGCAAAGGAAGTGCTGTGACCCCCCCTCCTCCGGGATCCCGCTCTCCAGCCAACTATTGTAATACACCCCTTTAAAGTAATTACAGTAAACAAAGATTTACTTAAGTATAACTGTGTGGGTGTTATTTTCTTTGTATCCTCAAGCCAGTGAAGTTCAAGGTAAAGACAAACAGGTATACTATATTGTGCACTGTGAATTTGTTTTAAGGTTTTGTGGTTATCGCACACTATTACACATGATGGAACCCAAAGTGTCAGAGGTAGGGGTAGCTCCAAGGGTCTGGGATGGCCAGTGGGAAAACAAACAAATTAGCAGCTCCTATGGGGGAAGTGCGCTACACTGATAAGAGGCATGGAGGAGCTCAGCTATGTGGAAAATTAGAGGAACTGAAATTATTCTCTCTTGAGAAGTGGAGATTAGGAGGGATATGATCAACGTGTACAAATACATAAGTCGTCCATATAGTGAACTTGGTGTTCAGTTATTCACTTTAAGGTCATCACAGAGGACAAAGGGACACTCTTTACATCTGGAGGAAAAGAGATTTCATCTCCAAATACGGAAATGTTTCTTCACAGTTAGAGCTGTGAAAATGTGGAATAGACTCCCTCAAGAGCTGGTTCTGTCCATCTCAGTAGATTACTTTAAAAAAGTCCTGGATTATTTCCTAAATGTACATAATATATGGAGCACCCTCGTCCTAGAATAGGGCTACAGGTAAATTTAGTTATGCTGGGTGGTAGCCAGCCTGACTAATTTGTAGTGTTTAGTGGCCAAATGACTTCTGTTCTAAATCCTATTCAGTTGTGGCTTCTCCCTTTTGTCAGTAGGTGGCACTGTTGCCTTTGACATTAGTATGATAAGCTACAGTACATTCAAGTTATGGATAAACATATCTTTCTCAGCCAATCATATTTGCTGCTGTGCATGCTGGGAAAAGTCTGCCAATCTGCCTGTTGCTGATAGTTACTAAGGGTGTCCTGTGCCCGATCCCCCCTCTCCCACATTTTTCCTGGTTGAGAAATAAACCTCTCTTGTTTAAAGCATAAAAGTGACTGGCGCCCAACTTTCTTGTTCATCACCCACCATGCCTAATAACCTACACCCTGAGGAATTATGTCAGCCCTCCCTACCTCCGGTAGTCACCATCAGGCTCCCGGAAAATCGGGGTAGGCGCTAAATATAACTGAATACTAACATTTATAGCTAAAGTTGATCCAGGGAATATCCAATTGCCTCTTGGGGGATCAAAGATTTTTTTTTCCCTTGCTGGAGCAAATTGGATCGTGATTTTCTGTTTTTTTTTTTTTATTGTGGGTATAGGATTGTGAATATAGGATTGTATAATTAAAAAAAAAAATCCCTTTTATTGGTTGAACTAGATGGACTTGTGTCTTTTTTTCAACCAGACTAACTATGTAACTATGTAACAGGAATTAAGAGGAAATCCTTCCAAAGTGAGGGAAATCCCTCACCAGCACTAGTGGTCCCTTTCAAAGATTTTTCTTCCAGTTCAGTCCTGCTAACCACTCAAAATTTGAGGATTTTCTTTCTCTTTACTTTTCGATCATCAGGACAAACAGAGGGTGAATCTCACCAACTGCAATAAAAACCCACAGGTGTTCTAATCCCTCTACACTCTAATCAAAAACTGAATAAAAGTTTTGCCTATTAACCCAGCTGGGGATGAGAGGACTTATTAAAGTTCATCTATATTAAAGGTAAATTTGTTGTTTAAATGTTTAAGTCTAATGTTGCTTACACACGAGCGGACTTCTCGTCGGACTGAACTCCGAAGGACTTTTTGACGGAGTTCCAATGGAGTTCCGACGAAACGGACTTGCCTACACACGATCCCACCAAAGTCCGATCGTTTCGAACGCGATGATGTACGACTGGACTAGAAAAGGAAGTTCAATAGTCAGTAGCCAATAGCTGCCCTTGCGTCGTTTTCGGTCCGTCAGGCAAGCATACAGATGAACGTTTTTTTCGATAGGAATCGAGTCTGTCGGAAAGATTTGAAACATGTTCTATTTCTTTTTTTTTTTTTTTTTTTTTTAAATTTGAAAGCTTTATTAAAGAGCAGTGCAGTACATTGATGAACATCAGATACATAGGAATGTTGGAAGAATCCCTTGTAAGTATGGGACATATATTATGCATGTATAACGCAAGTAAACAAAGGTTCAAAACCAATTACAGTAGCCATTGGTACAGTAGGTAAAACTAATGTTGATGTCCCCTGTATGGGTAGACAGTCCCAACACCACTAACGGGAACACACTGTGTTAGGATTCCACCCACCACAGGGAAAGCAATGAGGTTAACCCAGAAAACCTACTGTCCCCACTCCCGGGGACCTGCCACCGCCCCGGAGGTGGGGAGAAAAGACCCCCAATGAGGCCAGAAGACCCCTCCATCGGATAACCTTCAACAAGCAGTAATCCGTTCTGAGTCTATAGCTAGAACTCGTTAAAGCCAATCCGATGGAGACAAGAGAGATTCTGCCATTATATAAACAGAAATAAAAACATAACTGTTACACTGCTAACTTGGAATCATTTCGTTGTACATAACTGAAAGATATGGTGAGAAAGAAGAGAAGGAGAAGAGAAGAAGGAGAAGAAGAAAAAAAAAAGGTTCGCTGTCATAGGAGATACGATTGTGTCCAGTCCAAGGTGTTTTTTTTTTTTTATTTTTTTTTTTTAAATAAAAGACTCAACTTGGCTGAGACATTTGAATACCTGGGATAAGGGAAATGCCTAGGTGACTAGCCCAGGGCTCCCATGTCACCTCAAATGACTTAGAGGTGTCCGTCATAGAGCTGACTATTTTTTCAAGGGACATGATCCACGAAATCTTTCTTTTGGCAGCCTGGAAAGACACTGTGGGTTGCTTCCAGGCTTTGGCTAAAGTAGTCTTAGCTCCTAGTAGCATAAAAGAAATTAATTTTTGCGAGTGTTTTGTTGTTTTAGGGGATGGTTCATTGAGTAAGGCCACTTGGGCTGATTTAGTGATGGGAAGATCCGTTACTTTTCGGATCAAAGAAAATATTTTGTTCCAGAAACCTCTTATTTTCGGACACTCCCACCAGATATGGATCATAGAGCCCTGGGCCTGACACCCTCTAAAGCATAACGGGGAGGCAGAAGAAAACATAGTTGCAAGTCTGGTGGGTACAAAGTACCATCGCATAAGCACTTTTATATTAGCTTCTATCAATGCTACATTTAGAATATCTTTAAAGGCTGTGGATCCTCTCTGATGCCATTCCTCCAGGCTCCAGGACTCCCGCAGATCCTTTTCCCACGAGTCCATGTATGAGAATTTTGCGGTGGGTTCCACAAGGGATGCATAAATGAGAGATAATCCCCCCCTTGTGTCAAGTGCTTGCCCGCACCAACGCTCATAAGATGTAAATTCCAGAGGGAGTTCCTGTCCCTTCGTTAGGGAGGCAAGAAAATGGGAAATCTGAGCAAATCTAAACCTCTCTGTACCTGGGAGTTTGAGTTTAGTTAGGCATTGCTTTAGCGTAATTGGGCCAGAAGGGGAGAGAAAGTGACCTATACGGTACATCCCCTTGTCTAACCACCATTTGAAGGACTTGATGTCCAGACCCGGAACAAAGCGGGGGTTGTGAAAGATGTGCTCTAGGGGGCGTGAAAGTGAGGTCAAAGCTGGAGAGCATTTCAATGAGTCCCATAATTTAAAGGATTGAGACAATGTTGGAGCTAAAATGGTAGGCCTTAATTTCATGGGGCACCAGAGCAAGTAGTCCAGGGTATACGTCGGAGCAGCTTGTCTCTCTATTTCTATCCAATCGGGTTTCTCAACTTTGAAATATACCATAGATAGTTGGGCCAACCTTGCCGCTTGGAAATAACTGAACAGGTCTGGGAGCCCCAGACCCCCTTTAGTTTTAGGGCTACAAAGCACATTACGGGCTATTCTATATCCTTTTTTACCCCAAACGAATTTTATTATCTTCCCTTGTAGGGGTTTAAGATGGTGTTTTTTAATATCTATCGGGAGAGACCTAAACAAGTAAAGGAGCTTGGGTAGAAGTGTCATTTTGATAGAATTAATTCTGCCCAGCCATGAAATATTGAAGTTGGACCATGTTTGGATGTCAGATTCTAGTGTGCGGAACATGGGAGGGAAATTAGCCTGGAAAAGTTGCTCAAACTTGGGGGTGAGGTTTATCCCTAGATAACGGATCGAGGAATCGCTCCATTTAAATTTGAAAGCAGGCTTGAGCCTATTCACATCTGCGTCTGGAAGAGAAATATTTAATGCCTGTGACTTATCCATACTGACCTTTAAGCCCGACAAGGATCCAAATGCCCTCAAGAGATTACAAATGTTGGGTAAAGAGGTAGTAGGGGAAGTGACAAATAAAAGGATATCATCCGCAAATAGGGCGCATTTGTGGGAATGCGCTCCGCACCTAACCCCCTTGATGTTTTGGTTAGACCTGATTGCAATTGCCAGGATCTCTATGGCTAAGGCAAAGATCACAGGAGAAAGGGGACACCCCTGTCTGGTTCCCCTGGTTATTTGAATAGGATCCGAGTAGAAGCCGTGCATTTTTACCTTGGCGCTCGGAGTGGAATACAGTGCTTTCAGGGTGTTTATAAAGTTGTCCCCAAATCCCCATCTCCCCAGGACTGAAAATAGGAAGGACCAAGATAAAGAATCGAAGGCTTTTTGGAGGTCCAAAGACAGCAATAAACCTTCCTGCCTTGGGCCTCCATCCCAACCAGATTGTAATAAAGATACTATATCAACCGCCCTTCTGACCTGGTCCGGTCCTTGTCTTCCCGGCATAAAGCCTACTTGATCTTTATGAATATAGTGGGTGATGAAGGAGTTGATTCTATTAGCCAGAATTTTGGTGAGTATTTTCAGGTCGTTGTTAATCAACGAGATCGGTCTGTAATTCTCGACTAGAGATGGATCCTTGTCGGGCTTGGGGATGACCGAGATAAAAGCTAAATTTAGTTGTGACTCAAGGGGTGACCCTTCTCTTTTGGAATTGAAGAATTTTGTAATAAAGGGTGCCAAAGTTTTCCTGAATGTTTTATAGTATTGATTGGAGAAACCATCGGGGCCAGGAGCTGAGCTCCCTTTTAAGTTTTTAATAACCTCTAATGTTTCTTCTATGGTGAAGGGGGCTTCCATGATATCCTTATGTTTTTTACTCAGGGTTGGAATGTTAATGCTATCTAGGAAAGCTTTTAAGGAGGATTCGGACATTGTGTCATTGTGCTGATACAATTTAGAGTAGAATGAATGAAAGGCTTGCAGGATTTTTGGGGGGTTAAGGGTTGAGGTGCCATCCTGAAGTCTAATATTAGGGATGGAGAAGTTAGTGATTTTGGGAGATAGCTTTCTTGCTAGAAGGGTACTCATCTTGTCTCGCTGAATATAGAATTTTGCGCTATTCCATTTCAAGTGTGTCTCTGCCCTCACCGTGTAGGCCATATTTAATGCTGTTCTGGCTGCGTCTAGTTGGGCTATTTTGATCGAAAATGGATCCCGTTTATGTTGCTTGCATAGAGCCATGAATTCCCTCTCTAGTTTCTCTATCTCCGCCTTCTGCTCTTTCTTTTTTCTGGAAGCTATTTGAATGAGCTTTCCCCTTATGGTCGCTTTATGAGCGGCCCATAGAGTCTCGGCTGATATTCCCTCCACATTGTTCCGCAAAAAATAATCTTTTATGTCCTTTTCAAGCTCTATAACTGAAATATGATCATTAAGAATAGTGTCGTTGATTCTCCAATGGGTATTGGGCGGTTTGTGAGAACCGCCCCTTAGTGATACGATCACCATGGCGTGATCTGAGAGGGCGGTGTCCTTTATATAGGCCTTAATCACATAGGGTATATGTACTACCGACAGGAGTATGTGGTCGATCCTGGAGTATGTTTTGTGAGGGTTTGAAAAATGTGTATAATCCCTCTTAGTGGGATTGAGTTCTCTCCAGATATCGGCTAGGCCTTGTCGATATATTATTTTCGCTATTTTGGAGCTTGTTTTTGTGGGGCGGATTGATTGTGCTTTTAATGGTTTGGATTTGTCTAGACCTGGGTCAAAGGCCACGTTGGAGTCACCTCCGAAAATTACCGTTCCTTCCAATAGTGGGCTTAGAATTTGAATCATTGCTTGGAAGAATTTAGTTTGGCCCTTATTGGGGGAGTAATACGAGATGAAAGAATAGAGGCTTTCATCTATTTTACCCTTAACCAACAAGAATCTGCCTTCAGGATCTCTGTGCACTAAATCGGCCTTAAATTTACACTGTTTTGCAAAAATTACCGCAACCCCTCTGGTCTTATCCTCTGCATTCGCTAGGAAGAATGTGGGATACTGAGCATGTAGAAATGTTGGGTTGTAATTGGAGGGGAAATGTGTTTCCTGGATCATGACTACCGCCAATTTTTGTGCGTGGTAAGATTGGAGTAATTTACGCCTCTTTACCGCTGAATTAAGTCCCTGGGCATTATGGGAGGCTAATTTAAAGGACGGATGAACCACATTGTCACTAGACATGTCGGCTAATTGGGGGGAACGATTGTGGTGCGGTAAGTCTTACCTCCTCTGAGGTGTGGTGGAGCATGGTCATTCGGATCGCGAGATAGGATCTGGAGCCTGGAGGAGAGATGGCCATCAAGAAACCTGTGGACTGGCACAAACAAAAAACAGGGTTAGAGAAAAGGATAGAAAAGAAAGAGAAAAAGGAAAAAAGTAAATGCAAGTGTTCTCGTGAGAATAGTCCCAAGAGGAACCTGCGGCATCGAGGGGGTGTAAAGATCCCCTCCATGTCGCCCAACCTTAAACAATAGTAGCCCTCCGAAGGGGCTAACAATCCATCTCCCGACCATGGAGGTTCCATTGTCGTGAGATGGGTGGAGGCGCATGACTGCTACCCCAGCCAGAGCCTACCCAATTGGTAGTCCTAAAGAATGAAATTAACAACACCTAGTGAGGACAACCATATCAACATTGTAGCATTTCAAAACGAGTGTATCGAAGCCAGCCGGCCTAATAAAAAAAAAAAACATAACAGCAAAAAAAAAAAAATAAAAAAAAAAAAAAAGTCCTGCTATGGGCCCAAAACCCCCAGGGGGGATGTGTGAAGGGTAAGGGGGGTGGGAGGGTGGAGGGAAAAGGAGATGAGGGGAAACGGGGGAAAGGGACGAGTTCAAACAGGGGGGTAGTTGTAGGGGCTGTAAAAAAAACCCTATTAGGAGCTGTCCTTTCCCCTTAGGCCCGTGAGTCATTATGTCCGTCCCCTGGTCCCCCACATCACCAGCCGGTGGTAAGGCGGACCCGCAGGTGGGAAGTCCCGACAACTTGTTCTTCGATGTATGTTGCCAAGTTGATTGTAGAAGATCTAGGCGCCCTCCGTGGGAAGGGGTGGGAGCCAAGTGTTAGCGAGTCTCTTGAGAAGGGACAAATGCCCCATTGGGAAAGGTCGCATGACAAAGCGATTCCTTTTCTAGGTGTGGGGTGACCTAGCCGGTCACTAGTGTCGAGAACTGGAGAAGTCTATCTGGAAGTGGGAAAACAGTGTCCCTGATGGGTTCAGGGATCGTGCATCCTGATCCTTAGTAAATCAAGATGGTCTGTTAGGGTGGTTGACGCCTTGGAAGGTGTCCTGAGTGACGTGTCCGGGTACTGTCCGGACGTGTACAGGTTATTCAGGAGGGCATTGGTTCCCTTACTCGTCTACTCTTCGTGGTTTTCCACAAGGGGGAGACTGGGCTGGTTGGAGTCTGTCTCTTATAAGATCCGGATTGCGTGTTTGATGTGTCCATCTCTAAATCCTGGGATATAAGCTTCAGTGACAGGAGAATCCGCTCTCCTTCAGATAGAGTGGTGAAGGAGTGTGTCTTGCCTTTGTAGGTGAATTTTAGAGCAAAGGGGAAGGCCCACCAGTACTTTATTTCTTTTTGTGTCAGGATTAGAAGTAGAGGTTTAAGGGCTCTACGTTTTTAAATCGTCATAGGCGATATGTCAGCAAATATTTGAATATCATGGCCTTGGAATGATATGTGTGGTTGCTGGCGGGAGAGCTTCATGATGCTCTCTTTCACTCCGTAGTGGTGCGGCTTCACCACAATATCCCTGGGAGACCCGTCTTTCCTGGGGGGACCCAGGGATCTGTGGGCTCTGTCTAATTCCAGGTTATGTTTAGAGATATCAGGGATAAGGGATTTAATTAATTCTTGTACTGCTGAGGGGACATCCGTGCACGCTTCTGGGATGCCTCTGACCCTGAAGTTCTCCCTTCTTGATCTGTTTTCCAAATCGTCAATCCTACTTAAGGCAGCATCTAACTGATCCTGCATGACCTGTATGTGATCAGAGTTCTGATTGGTTCTGGAGACTGTGTAATCCAGTTTTTGTTCAATCGCTTCAATTCTGGTGCCCAGATTCTGGAAGTCAGATCGAATGTCATTTGTTATTTTGTGAGCTGTATTAGCTAGGCCCCTTTCCAGTAAGTCAGATAGTTTGAGGAAAAGATCCCCTGCATTCTGGGGCATGTCTGTGCCTGTGCTTCCCATAAAGTCAGTACTGTGCTGAGGAAGAGGAGAATGTCCCATAGGAGATAACAAGGGGGCTGCCAGGGGGCTCTCATTCAGGAAAGCCGAGTTGTGGCCTGAGGGGGCTGTGGTGGGATGAGGGTAGGAGCTTGCCGAGTAAGGGTATGTGAGAGTAGCAGGAGTGAGCACTTGCCTGGGTTCTTGTATTCCCCCTGAAGCTGCCTGTGTCTGAGGCGCTGCCTGTGTCTGAGGCGCGGCCGCCATCTTGGATTCGGCCTGTAGCTTCACAGCCTCAAAACGGGGTCCCAGGTCCTTCTTGGCTGCCGTGGATGGTATGGGTGGGGAACCGCTGTGTTCCCCAAGCTGATTATGCTGTGCTCGGGCTGGTTGCGGCTTCCGAAACGGCGCTAGGGCGGCTGGCTGGCTGGGGTAGTGAGGAGCTCCCGGCTTACGCGGCCATCTTGGAGTCCCTCGCGCATGCGCCTCCCGAAACATGTTCTATTTCTAAGGTCCGTCAGATTTTTCGACAGAAAAGGTCCGATAAAGCCCACACTCGATCGGAATGTCTGACGGATTAGTTCCATCGGACCTTTTCTGCCGGAAACTCCAGGTTTTGTTACCTTATATTGTTTGATTGGGCCACTTTTTCCATTACTAAGGTAGTGCTACCCCCGTAGGAACCACTGGATAGGATGGGTCCTCTGCTCTTTGCCTCCACCTTCTCAAGAACTTCAGTCCCTCTGACACACCAGATTGAGTGTACAAACATAAAACATCACAGGAATTCACTGAAAGTAATACTTAATACCCAATAGTAGTGCTATGTCAAGAAAAACAGGCATCAGACCAAATAATAATGGCAAACTTAATACATTATCGATCTCTAGACATGTGCACACTGAAATATTTCGTTTCGGAATTTCGTTTTCGTCCGAAAAATAAATTTATTTAGTTACTCCCGAAATTCATTTTTATTTATTTTGTTTTTCGTTAAAAATTGCATTCGTCCGAAAATCCAAATTAAGGTCGAATCTGTCACTGAAGGCTTATGGTGTCTGTCGAATGTTCAAAGAAGATTAGACGGAGCAGCTAAACTGTACGACGCTGTATAGTTTACCTGCTCCGTCGAATCTTCTTAGAACTTTCAACAGACACCATAAGCCAAAGTACGTGTGTACTTAGTTCTAGCTATTTTACTTCTCCTCCTCTTTGATTACAATCAGCCAATAACATTTATCATCATCATTATTTTAAGTTATCTTTTCTCCCCTACGTCAAATCTTTTCTCCTCTACATCGAATCTTTTCTCCCCTACGTCGAATCTTTTCTCTCTATGTAGAATAATCTTGGACTAATAGAGTTAAGATTAGGCACATTCGACCACAGGTTTGATGGACACAGATTGTTATTGTCATCATCATGTCGAATCTCCTATCTATATCGAACTGTTGTAGCAGCGAAAACGAAAATAAAGCATTTTGTTTATGTCAGATCTTTCGTTTTTCGGATTCTGCACTTTCGTTATCGTTTGTTAAAACGATAACGAAAATACCTGAAATTCGGACGAAAATGCATTCGGACAAAAACGAATGCACATGTCTATTGATCTCCGGTGTACTCCAGACATCCTGTTTAGGGCTGACAAAATGGTGCCTTTTCTCCAATTTCAAACATTGTTATCAACCCTACTGGAATACAAATCTCTGGCTATTCCCCGGCCTTCTTTCTCTGATTTCTGACCTATTAGCAGCTACCTCTGCAAGAATTTTGTCACCGGAAGTAATAAAATCTTCTGGCTACAGAAACAATGCAAAAGAAAAATATGATGTTGGGGCTTGATCTAGACTAGGGGGGGAGGAAGGTTAGGGGCAAATACAATCAGAGCATTTTGTGCTGGCAGACCAGGTCAAATAGTGTTGGGCAGACTCCAGCAGGGTCAGCCTCAAGACTCCATTCATCACTAACAAATAGATCCCGGTCATTAATCAGTCCAACAACCTTGTAACAGCTTCAGTTTTTAAAACTGATACAGTACATTGCAGCACAGTAATTCTGGCACTTGTATTGACTGAAAAAAAAAATCATACAAAATAGAATTCCTCTTTAAGTTACCAAGGATAGATTTTATTACTCAGTAAGTAAAGAAGAAATGACAGTTAACCCAGCTTTATCTCAGACGTAAGGGTCCTCGTGACTGATCCTCTAGCTTGTCTGCCATTCACCTCTAATCTCCATGTTGCTAATTTAAATGAAGTCTGGGCCTGTTGTCTAACAAAGCCATTTGTCATCTCACGGAGTCGTGGAACCTCTCTTGTAAGGTAATGTCAGACACTTGCGAGATATGACTTTTATATAGCTGGCTGATATTGAGTGTTGTCAGACACACCAAGGTCAAGAGACACTGCAAAAGATTTTATAGGAGAAAGTGGGGATGGTTTTAAGAAGTAGCATGGTGCTGATGTTAACCACTTGCTGTAATGTGCAGATTTATGATGTGTTATAATGCCACTAGTGTTCGCTAATATGCAGAGATAAGTTAACAATCATCTGTAACTTCTAACGCTATCAAGGGCGCATTGTAACTGTACTAACAGCAGAGACCCAACCTATGTTACCTTTGTCTTAGCTTTATACATGCAATGCAGCCAGAATGACCTCAGCCTATTTTTACAGAATCATGTTTTTTACAATCTCTTTTACATTATTTAGTACTGGGGTCCCCACATTTTCTACCCCTTTATGATTGCAATACAACTTTATAACTCTTCATTTAAAATGTCCCTTGCCATAAGGGCATTAGTTAAAAGATAAGTTTGGAAAAAAAAAATGAAATCATATTTACCTAGGTGGATTTAGCATCTATTCCCCAGCTCCAAGGCTGAGAACTGAGCGATCAAACACTGCTGACCCCTGCTCTGAGCTTAGAGCGGTGACTGCCAGTCACCACTGTCTGCTCACTGGAGCGACAGGCTGGGAAGGGAGCGGCTGGCTCAGTCCCCTAATGGTGCAGCTGAAAGGCTGGGCCAAGTGCCGGTCCAGGCTCCTGGGTGGATCCCAACCATATGGTTGTGATCTTTCCCCAGCCTGAACCAGCTCTGTGATGTCAGCCTACAGCGGGCTTGAAAACAGGTCATAGGAATGCAGAAGGAACTGCACTCCTGTGACCCATAAGAGAAGTACAGCCAGATGTGCTTTGGCTGTACTTCTTCAACCTTCAGAAGAGAACTACGTATGTAGTTCAATGTCCCTCAAACTTTAGGGGAGCCAGACTGTGGCTAGTGGATGTAGAAAATGCATCAGTGGTCAGCAGGAGTAAACAATGCCTCCGGCTCTGTAATCAGTGGAAGGAAAAAATGCACCAGAGTTAGTGGTCAGTGGGAGGAAAAAAATTGACCTAGCTTCTGGGGTCAGTGTGAGGAGGAATATTGCACCATTGTTGGTGTTAATGTAGGGAATAGTGCCCAATTGTTGACATTAGTGAAGAGAATAATGCCTCATTGTTGGTGACAGTGGGAGGAGTAGAGTCTCTTTGTTGGTGTCAGTGGAAGGAATAATGTCCCATTGTTGGTGTCAGTGAAGAGAATAGTGCCTCATTGTTGGTGTCAGTGGGAGTAATAGTTCCCTGTTGCTGTGGTTAGTAGAGAGAATAGCGCCCCATTGTTGGTATCAGTGGAAAGAATTGTGTCCCATCACTGGTGTCAGTGGGAACAATTATGTCTCATTATTGGTGTCTGTAGGAAGTATAGTGTCCCATAGGCCAGATAAAGGCAAGAAAAACATCTAGTCTGGCCTGCCGGCCACTGTTTGGGGACCACTGCACTAGTATGCATGGGCAAGGCCAGAGCAGAATGGAAAATACATAAATCAGGGAACATATTCTGCACTTTTAGAGATATGGATTCATGGTCATTCAACAGAGAAAAATACTGCAAACACCAAGTAAGTAAAACTGGGTGCACACTATTAATGTGTACACAAGTGAGGTGGAAGCAGGAATCCCTTGTGTCAGGACATTGTATTCTGGCAGCAGGTAATCTCCACTCTGAGAATACACTGATCAGTGCTGCAGCCAATTGGTTTCTAAAAGTTTTCCAGCAGGTCCATTCGAGAGAAAACATCTAATGATCATCTTCTGTTGAACGGGGGGGCACACACACATGGAAATTCCGCCAATCCCTGCTGTATACCCAGCTTTGGAGTTATCTGTTAGACAAGTAGTCTGCAGTCCAAGGCTTGAACAGCCATATCATCCATGTAACTAAACAAAGGGCCCTCTGTGACTTAACAGCAGTTTATACTAAATGTTGTTCAAGTAGGTAATGATACTTACCCCACGGTCATGTATACCTAGATGTGGGTCACTTCTATCTAGCTGTCAATCAACAAACGGTGAATAAGTAATCTTACATTATGAGTAGTAGCATGAGGGGCTCAAAATTGTTCTTACACTGTGGCCTTTTGGTGACTCTGTGCATCACTGTCTTTTTGGGTTGTTAGCCCACAGAAAAGCATTCTCATTTGCTTGGCAGATGGTAGCTGGACATGTCAACATAGAAGGAGCAGGGGAAGAGGACACCACCTTTCCTTTAAAAGGGGTAGCCCTAATCACGCCAGTGAGTGTTTAAAGCAGACACAAAGGTGGAATTAATTATAAAAAAAGGTCTGAAAAAAACGTATCTGTAACGCAGTCAAACGGCTTTAATTGTTCATTTTCTAAATTGTGTGAAAAAAAAAGAAAGATATAAGGTTGAAGATTGCTATGGGCAACAGCACCAATTGGGACAGCACTTGTCTCAGACACTTTTTATTGATTCCCCCAAAAATCTTTGGACTTCTGTCGTTATCAAGGTCGCAAAAAGACAAGTATGTGAGTGGACTGACTGAAATGGATTCTTCCCAAGAAGGGCAAAATAAGGGGCAAGTGAGGTGGCAGAGAATGGGAACTATGACATGAGATAGCTGTATGTCATGAAAAGCCTGACTAGAGAAATACAGCAAAAATCTGCACTATACTGTATATAATCGTGCTTCTACATTATCACCCCATCACTTACTGAGACTACAAATGATCATGCTGTCACATATAGCACCCTCTAGTGATATCCTTCTAGCACACTGATCTGGGTTGAGATTGACTCAGAGTAGAGCTGGGGGACTCACAGGCAGCATCACCAATACCTCCCACTTCTTTCCAGAATGTTCTAGTGTTTTCTGGAAAGGAAGGAGGAGAGGGGAGGTGGTGCTATCTGTCGTGTTCTAAGGAGCCGGACTAATCCCCAATCTGGATTGACAGGGAGCAGGCCTCCTTAAATACCTAGAGTCAGCCCAGTTGGGGAGGAGTTGTTCAGGTGGAAGCTGGAGATGGAGTGCTAGGCTGTCCCCAGTCTGGGGGGGTTGACCTTGGGCCTGGGGCTCAGGTGTGGACAGGACCCTTCTCACGACATACAGAGGTGTCCTGGGCAGGTGGCATGGGAGGAAGAGAGGACAATGGTAGAGCACTGCTAGGCAAAGTCTCCAGGAGAGGAACAACAGCCAAGAGGGCTGGTGAGTGACGCACAGTCGAGAGAGGATTGGGGAGGCATGCCTGAGAGGACTGGGAGAAGATTGCAGTCTGAGATGGGTGCAGAGCCAGTAGGATGGATTGTGGTGTTATGGGCAGTGGAGAGAGAGGTGGCTGCAGCTAGGACAGCTGGCAGGGCCTAAAGATGTGGTGCTGGGCTCAGTAGCCACGTGGACAGCTAGCATTAAGGACTACCATATTTTTGCTACACTAAAGGGGCCCGCGGTCCCTGCCTGCAAATGGCATTCACCCTAGGCCTGGCTGAGCCAGTGTCAGGCCTACAAATCAGTGCTAGCTGGTATGGGAAGTGCAAGCAAGTGATGTGCTGGAGATGTTGAGGAGAGATAGTTTGCAAGCAAGTGATTTACAGGAGTTGAAGATTGGAGTTGTATATACCAGAGGTCTATATAGTCAGTCCCATATATATTGTTCTGCAAATCAGTTTGGGCATCTCACGAATATCCCATCCCCATCCAAGTTTATTTCCCTCAATAAAAATAAAAAGAAAGTTCAAGGACTGGTTTTCTGCCTGAGGGTGAATGAGAACTGTGTGCCTGGCTGGGCAGGATGACAGACGGACAACAACACTCAGCAGCCCTCAAGAGGGTACTGCTACACACATATTGCTCAAACATGGTCCTGTGTTATTACAGTTAACAAGCTGGTCCAGAGCAGTTATCTGCAGCAGGTGCTTCAGTGCATAAAGACAGGACGTGGTTGAAAGAGCCTGGAGGAGAGCACCGATGTAGTGCTACCCCTGAAAGAGCTGCTTCATAATTTGGGTTCTCTGTTTTGCACTTCAACTCCAAGAACAGCCCTAGCACCCTGGCAAATCTGGTTAAGTGAAAGTTACTGCAAGCACTTATAGGAAGACCAGTGTGGATACCTTTAACATGACTGGGAATTAGCATCGGGAAATAGATATAAGACTAGAGGGGGGCTAGAGTAAATGGTGGTTTGAACATACATGAACAAACAGAAGGAAGGTTTAGACACAATCAGCTAGACAGTATAATCACTATGCCAAGGTAATTTAGAATAGAGTTCTATACCACTAGACTGGAATTAACTCATGAATGAGCAAAGTCAGCAGTAAACAGTGTGAATATTAATACTACAACAACGTATAACTAGAGTGCACTCTACAAGGATGGCTAGGATATAGTGCAGTGTCAAAAAAACTATTCTCCAGCGCTCGAGTGATAGATAAGCTTGGAGGTATATAGTGTGAATCTTGTTCTTCCATGCCAGAGGCCTTGCTGCCCCCCTCAGGACAATGGGTATCCTTAGGACTTAAGACAATAGCAAAAGAAGGGTGCACCAACCTAGCGCATTACCACAATAAATTTTATTAGAATTTTCTGCTCCAATTGTATTAAAAGTAAGCGCAACACAGCTCTAAAAATCATTAAGTTTCCACGTGAGTGGATTAGATTCAAGTTTGCCTGTGTACCTGGTATCAAGTCCATTGCACAAAGATCTTTTTTTCTCGTATCTGCTTTATCCGTGAGGGCTGTTTGTGATCGTCACAGCTGATGTGAACAGAAGCAAAGAAACATTATTGCTAAAAGTATCAATGAGCACCCCAATTAAGCAAGTGTGTGCTATTCTCTAGAACTTTGCTAGTGGGACTAGATCAAGTCTCTATGTCAATCGGATTATACATTTTATAGATTGAATTTTTTGAACACATTACTACTTATTTTATTTACACATTTGGTGTCACTAATTTTATATATTTACACATTTTTTACTGCTGGATTTATTTTAGGGATTTTTTTACTCACTGCTGGATTTATTTGAGTAACCTATTAGTGGTTTATAAACTATTTATTTATTCATTTATCACATTGTGAAGCGCTTCAAACACCATAATTTATAAAAGGCATTAACTCCTACCCTCCCGGCTGAGACAGCACTTGTCTAACTATTTCAACCTGCCCATATGCGCAACACCTTTGTGTCTCAAAGTTATTACCCATATTTGGCTATTGTGAGTGTTCCAATAATAAATTAAATAATGAGTAAATAACACTACTATAAATCAACAAAAATTCTCAAAACAACTGATCTCACTGTTGCATTCATCAAATAATGACTTCAAAACACCATAATTTATTCTTTTTTAAGTGATCCTGAAAACACTCTTTTTTGATAGCAGCCTCACTTGTTTTATGTGTATTTATCAGTTATTAAGCATCACAGCGCTTTGTGTTTTTTATATATTTTTTCATTAGTTAATGCCTTTTACACTCCAATCCTGTGATATATAAATATAGGACAGTGGTCGTTATATACGTGGAGAACCCCACGTATACGACCATGTGGGGAGAGTTCTGAGATTTTTCCCCATGGAGACATCTGAACCTGGGGTTCGCCCTGAAAACACTGCAGCCGGCTTTTGAAGGACTTACATCTGCATGAGAGTGCCTCTGAAGGACTGTAATTGCTGGATTACACCTTTTCAGGTATGCCATTGTAGCACTTAAGCCTGTAGTTGGGAGTAGAGATGTATGGATAACCTTGCATATATATGTTGGACTGTGGAATGTTCAATTTCTGCACTTTATATCCAAGTAAAGTTCTTGCCTGGTCAGAAGTTACTGAAAGAGGTGTATTGCTAAAACCAGCACACACATAGTTATTAAGTGGGTCTTAACACATTGGGGTAAGAAAGTATTTGAGTGGCATAAGATTCGTGCAGCAGAGGTTACCCATCCTGTAGCAAGGTACAGAGGTTCAAGAGATAAGTACTACTGGGAAATAGTAGTGGAAAACGCTGGACAGGTGGATGTGGACATTGGCTCACGACAGGTTCACATATGTGCGGCCGTGGTTCCCAGCATGCCGTCGGGTGCTGTCGGGTGAATTCCTGTTCACCAGTTCAGGTGCAAATCAGATCAAAATTTTTGCTTGAATTCGCACCTGAACCGGACCCAAACACGTACAGGACCCTTTTGGAATGTGGACCGTGGCCGCCCCAGACATGTGTGAACCGGCTCCATTGAGAGCCGGTCACACTCGCATGTCATGCAAATTGGATGCGGACAAACCCACATCCAATTCATACAGCCTTAGTGTGTCCTTCCTAAATGCAGACAACAGAGAAGGTGTACATTGTCACGGAAAACCAAGAGTTAAAGCGTTTGTTACCCCAAAACTTCATATTCCTGATATGTGCCTGCTGTACCATGTACTTGTATGATAAAGTCTCCTGTAATCTTTATATTGCTTCATTTATGTGAAATCATTGGTGTTCCTGCCAGTCACTCTGCTTTCCTATTAAAACTGACCACACTAAGCAGGAGGAAACACAGTGGTTAGTTCTCTAGCTATGCTGGGAACTCTGTGTGCGCTCCTCCATTGATCAGACTTGTCCTTTATTTAGTACATATTGATATGGGAAACACATTATAGCGCAAGTAGCGACAACTTAACAGCAGATGAGCGCAGAGGATAATTCCATTTATTGCTGTCAGAATACATTGACCAACAGCTGTGGCCGCTGAAAAACAAAAGTTTTCCAGCTTGATCTTTCAAGAGCAGTCAAACAAGCGTTCAATTTCTGTTGAGCAGGGACGGCCACACACTGATCGAAATGAAACCAATCCCTGCTGAACTGAACATATTTCCATCAGTCTATGGCCAACTTTAGGTACAACATTTGTAGATGATTTCTATAACCTATCAAATGATCACTTTTTAAGTTCAGTTCAATTTTAAGGATAGCCAGTCAACTGGAGTAGGAGGGGGTGGGTCAAGCTATCATCTGGCTTGGGAAGTGTATAGTATGATTCTACCTCCATTCAAATTTCACTGATAAGAACTGATACGTCCACATTAGTTAGGGAAAAGAACAAACTCAAAAAGTATGAACAGAAAAAAATCAAAGCCAGCAGCTGTCAATGGCAAATGAAGATTCTTGAACAGAAATGCTATATGGAAACATCATAGAACCATCATAGAACCAGCCGAAGGAAACCGAAGGAAACCGTACTTGACCTTCTGGTCAGGGAGGATCAGAGTGGAACCCGTGCATTAGGAAGAAATAGAAAAACATAAAGATTTCAAATAAGAATGTAACCATTGAGACAATTCAAATATGTTCGGAATTATAATAGATAATTCTTTGGTTTCTTGTGAAAGCATTGAAGGTCTTCTTGGCATTGTCATTACTTTGAAATGTGCATCTGTAACATTCCAGTACCAGGAGACAAAAATTCAAGAAGGCATTTTGAAAACTTTTTTTTTAATTTAGAGATATCTTCTCTTCTGGAAACCTTGACCCTTGTGAGGACTTTAATACTGTGACAACAACATAACACAGTGATTACTATGGCGATAATGAAAATTGGTGCGCTGGAGTATAGGTCCTGGTAGGTCTCTCTGAGTTTTGTTCGGTCAAGTGTTGTTCTACTCATTTGTGACATAAAACAAAACAAAGACACCATTAAGAAATCTGTTCTGTTAGAAAGCAGGCGAACAACAGCTAATGTACGTATTGAAAAAGAATTTGTAATGTATTGACAAGTCTTCCAAGGTTTTAAGTGCTAAGTGTACTGTTAGGCTAAAAGTGAAATGTCCTTGAATTAAAAATGAATTTTGAACCGCTCACCCTAGTGTGGACCATAAGTGAAAAATTATCAAGTTTTTGTTTATTCGTTTTTCTTTGCTAAAAAAAATAGTTTACCCTTTTTTTTATACTTGCTTTTTAAATATGTTTGTACAGCAATAGAATCATAAGTGATTCATAGTTAAAGAAACACTCTGAGAAATGTTATTGTTGTGTAAACTGGAAATGTATAACATAATCCCAGCAAAATTTCTGAAAAATAGGACGTGGAGGAATTCAGAAAATCAGATGGTATTCTTTCCTTTTCAGCATGTTCGAGAAATCAGTGGATGGAGTCTGAACAGGAACAAATGATTCCAAAGAGACCCTGTCACTAGACTATTCCATTTTGATTCAAAATCATCCCATAAGATTATTTGTTCTTTTATATTTTAGGCATGCTATTTACCAGTAAAAGCCCCACTTGTAAGGACTTACAAAAGCCCTGAAACTGCTGATCCCCGCCATCTTGGTTGTAATGTCAGAATCTCCAGCAAAACTCAGAGCTGTCACTTTCTGTACCTCCATTAGCAGCTATCTAAAAGGTTATGCAAAGAGGCAAAACAGAAAATAATTGGACTTTCCCAGATGAAGAAAAGGCTTTGATATACAGTGGGTATAGAAAATAATCACCCCCCCCCTTTAAAATAATCACATTTTAATGCTTTGCAGTCTGAAATGAAGACAGACACAGTTTTTGTTTTATCTGGCTGTATTTACATCTTTGTGCAACTTTTAACATCCAAGTGAAAGATAAAAAAACAACATGTCAGAAAAAAAAGAAAAATCAAAAACAGAATCACTGAGTTGGAAAAAGGATCACCCCCTTGTGTTAATGTTTTGTTGCACCATCTTTTGCTTTAATTATAGCCTTTAGTCTGTTGGGATATGTTTCTACTAACTTTGCACATCTAGACTTTGCAATATTTGCCCACTCTTCTTTGCAGAACTGCTCAAGATAAGTTAAATTTGATGGTGACCGTTTGTAGACTGTATTAATACTTCAAGTCATTCCACAGATTTTCAATGGGGTTTAAGTCTGGGCTCTGACTAGGCCATGCAAGGACATTCACCTTTTTCTCCTACAACCACTGTGTGGTCATTTTGCTGTGTGCTTTGGGTCATTGTCAGCTCTTGGAATTCAGAGCCCAACCAGGTCACATGACCTCTACAATATAAAGCAATAAAAAGGTATTTAGTAGATTTAAGTCTAATTATTTTCAGTGAAGCAACTGATGGGAAGTTTTAAGTAAGTGATCAGTTTATTTACTTGCAGGGGTTTACATAAACTTTAACCCCATAATAGAGGGAATTGAGCCCCTAGTATACAAGTGAAACTAGAATCAGAGGAGTGCTTTTCTAACCAACACAAATAAACTTTCTGGTGGCTGTTTATGTTTATATTGTTTATATGTAACAGCCAGTATTTTGTCCCACTTCATATCATCTGCCGATATTTGCAATTCTTGCTTCCATTTAGAAAGAAATGGTGGCGGGTCCGGGTAGGACATCATCTTATTTTGAATCATTATGGATCGATCTGTTCAACTGTGGTAATAATTGGTTGTGTTAGGTGGTGTAAGGGTCGTTTAGACCAAACACCGTGTTTTGTTTTTAATATACCATGTCAATAATAAGAATTTTAAAGATTAATAAAAGTTCATTTTGTATTTCAACACTACAGATGTGCCTCTAAAGTTCATGTTTCCTTCTTTTGAATAAATTTTGCAATATACCGTATTTATCGGCGTATAACACACACTTTTTTTCCCTTAAAATCAGGGGAAAATCGCGGGTGCGTGTTATACGCCTATCCCCACCGATCCCCCGCTGACTGTGAGCGGAGGAGCGAGCGCCGCCGACATACATACATAGCTGAGTGTACTCGGCTAGGTTTGGCTAGATCTGCTCACAGTCACGCCCAGTCCCGCCCTATGATGGACATAACACAGGGACTATGTGTGACTGTGAGCGGAGCTAGCCGAGCCTAGCCGAGTACACTCGGCTATGTATGTATATCGGCGGCGCTCGATTCCACCCACAGGACTAAGAGAGGAGCCGAAAGCAGCAGAGAGCCACCGAGAGACACAGGACATATGGCGGTGCCATAATTAAAAACTGACAAGTCTGCAGTGTCACTGGGCAAGGCTGCAAATGACACCACAAGGCTGCAGATGACACTACAAGGCTGCAAATGACACCGAAAGGCTGCAAATGACACTACAAGGCTGCAGATGACACTACAAGGCTGCAGATGACACTACAAGGCTGCAAATGACACTGAAAGGCTGCAAATGACACTACAAGGCTGCAGATGACATTGACAAGGCTGCGAATGACACTACAAGGCTGCAGAGGCACACTGATAAGGCTGCATTGAAGGGCATTTAAATGTAAGTTTTTTTCCTTAAAAATTTTTTTTTCCTTAAAATTCCGTCCTAAACTTGGGGTGCGTGTTATACGCCGATAAATACGGTATTTAGGATGTTGGCACGCTCATACCTATCTGTATCTACAACGCCATCCTGTGGTGATACATTTAAATTTAAATTTTGATAAGCTGTTCATTTTGGTGGTATTGATGCGACCAAACCACGAGATATGTGTTTATCATAGGACTTAAGAAAAGTACGCACCAGTTGGAGAAGTGGTGAAAAGTTAAGGTCCGCTATGGTGGACAACACAGATGGGATTTTGATGCCTAGATATTTGATAACCGTTTGTTGCCATTTAAGGGCAAAATTATGCCAAAGGTGAACTACAGAAGATTGTGATATTCAGGGCTCCCATCTTATCATAGTTTACCTAAAATTTACTCACTGCGCCAAATTCTGCAAATGTCTGAATAAGAGATGGAATAGAGACAAGGGGATTGGTAATGTATATCAATAGGTCATCTGCATAAAGGGGAAGTTTGTATTGGTGCTGACCTACAGTAATGCCTTGAATATAAGGGTGTTGACATATGCAATTGCTAAATGTTCGATGGTAAGAATATATAACAATGGAGAGAGAGGACACCCCTGATGTGTGCCATTGCTGATCCAGATAGGATCTGAGAGGAGACCATTGGAATGGATCTTTGCAGAAAGGCCCATAAATAAAGATAAAATTTTCGCCATTAACTTAGGGCCAACACCAATCTGTTGAAGCGTCTGTTGTAGGAAGGACCAATGAATCATCAACGGCATCACCTGATATTAGGCAGGCTGGAATATGGCATTTCTGGGCAAGTTCCATTAGGGTAATTGTTTTAAGGGTATTGTCCCTAGCGTCCCTACCAGGGGTAAAGCCCACCTGATCAAGATGTACAAGATCAGGAATCAGTGGTTCAAGCCTATTAGCAATCATTTTAGAATACATCCGAATGTCTATGTTAGTTAAGGAAATAGGGCTGTAGCTACCGCAGAAAGTAGGGTCCTTACTCAGTTTGGGCAATACAGTAATATGAGCTTCGCGTGTCTGTGACAGGAAAGAAGAGTGAGTAGAAACTGTATTAAAGTGGTGTTCCAGCCAAAATTATACTTATTATACTTTTTAAATAAAAATACCCCTATAATACACAAGCTTAATGTATTCTAGTAAAGTTAGTCTGTAAACTAAGGTCTGTTTTGTTCGTTTATAGCAGTAGTTTGTTCTTTTATAAAATTACAGCAGGCCGTGGCCATCTTAAGTGTGGGCATCTGAAGCCAGACTGTATTTCTTCCTGGATCTCATCCTTGCAGATCTCGCACATGCTCAGTGCAGCGCAAGCAGTGTAATACTTTTCAGGTCAGGCTTCCATATCAACGGCAGTGTCAGAGGAAGTTGCCGCCCCTTCCCAGAAGGCATTGCAAACAGGAAATGATGCGATGGGCCGCAGCCAGGGAGGAGGAAGTGAAAAATGAATACAGCAGATATACAGTAGGTGCTGAGAAAAAAAATGAAAAAATATCCAATTCGTTTACAGTGCACAGTTTAGTGAGGGATGCTGAAGAGTTGTAAAAGTGGGTGGAACTCCACTTTAAATGTTTTGGTCATGAACAAGGTGAGAAGGCCTTGAAATGTTTTATAGAAGTAGGCAGTATACCCATCTGGGCCAGGACTCTTATTGTGCTTAAGGGAGGAGAGCACAAGGGTGAGTTCTTCCTCCATAAAGGGCCGCTCAAGGTCTTGTACTGTCTCTGCAAGAATGGTGGGTAGGGCAGTCTTAGCAACATAGTCTGCTATTCTAGACATATGGACCTCTGGGGATATGGTAGTCAGGCAAGAAGGTAAATTGTACAGGTTGTTGTAGAAGGAACGGAGTAAGCCGTTAATCTCTTTGGGAAAATGGGTACTATTTGTATATAGTTTTGATGTACCCCACTCAATTACACTTATTCCCACTCCACATTACCCAAAAATAAAAGCACCAAAAATAAAACCCCTGGGCTGTTCATTGAGCCAAAGAGTGACTGTGATTGTGTGCTTGGCTGCAGAGCAAATACTGGGGAAAGGACTCTGGGCAATCTACTAATCGGCTCCTTTAGGGGTAGCGCTACACACCTTTTTGCATATTGGGAACTCTCCCTGCTTCAGGCACTCAGACAAAGCAGCTAATAGACTATATTTAGAGATCTACATATATACCGGATATATAAATATAGAGATGTTTTACTTTGCATTTGGGTTTATAGTTCATGTACAACGTGCTATTACTCAATTTTTCAGCTTAAAGCGTATCTCAACTGAAACAACTATATATACTGTACCTACATATATATGTAGCGCTACCCTTGTGAGGGCCGCTGGTAGAATCTGTACCCCACTGGTTGCCCCAACTCTGCAAGTCCTCTGACACCCTGGGTTCAGTCATAATTTCCCGTTGACACCAGTAATAAGAGACTTACACAGTACTGATGAAACAGCTTAGCTTTGTTTACTGTAGCAAGAATGGCATACAGAAGTGAATAACATAAACTTGTATGTCATAGGGCGTGGTCGGGACATGGCAACGTAAGGACGTGTTATACCAGAGCTCCGGCCATCCCCTCAGCTATTCACCATCGAATGCAGCTTTTCCCCCTGTATGAGCACTAAGAGGAAGGGGAAGGTGAAGGACACATACAGGACGCCCCCGCAGTCATAAATACCGCATTTCACCACGGAGACAAGTGGGGCATCTCGATTGAGATCACAAATGGCGGCCCCTCCTGCTTCGCCAGCCAATTCAGATTCCTCAATGGGATACACAATGGGATCGGATCTGACCTCTCAACTAGGGATGAGCTTCGCGTTCGAGTCAAACCCATCGTCTGTTCGATCGTTCAACGAATTGCGAACAATAAGGGCCGTTCGCGCCAAATTCGTGTGGCGCGTCACGGCTCATAATTCACTGCGGCATCGCAGTGCATTGCTGGCTGATTATTGGCCAAGCATGCACTATGACCCGTATGCTTGGCCAATCACAGCGCCGTCAGTAGAGAGAGCTGTAATTAGCCAAAGCCAGGGTGGCTTTGGCCAATTATGGCTCAGGGGGTTTAGAACACACCCCACACTATATAAGGCCGCCTGCACCGCGGCCCTGTGTAGTGTGTTCCAGCGTGCTTAGAGAGAGAGAGAGACAGTGTAATTTCATTTGAGTTAGATAGATTAGGCAGGACAGTCAGTGAGTTAGCTGCACTTACAGTGTATTGTGTATATATATGCATCCCAGGTGTTGTGTATATATATATATATATATATATATATATATATATACACTGTATTCAGTTTAGCTAGATCCCTTCCTGTTATCTTCCTACTGACAGGCAGGCTTGTCTTGTTACAGTATTTACAGCTACCTGAAGAAAATTGCTGGTGTTCTTTTGATCCTTTTAGTACCACAGTCAGGCAGCTAGACTATTTACAGTTAGTGTAGTGCGTCCTCCTCACAGTGTTCAGTTAAAGCTACAAGTTAGTTTAGTGTGACCTCTGCACAGTATTCAGCTAAAACTACAAGTTAGTTTAGTGCGTCCTCCTCACAGTGTTCAGCTAAAGCTACAAGTTAGTGTAGTGTGACCTCTGCACAGTGTTCAGCTAAAGCTACAAGTTAGTGTAGTGCGTCCTCTGAACAGTGTTCAGCTAAAACTACAAGTTAGTGTAGTGCGACCTCTGCACAGTGTTCAGCTAAAGCTACAAGTTAGTGTAGTGCGTCCTCCTCACAGTGTTCAGCTAAAACTACAAGTTAGTGTAGTGCGACCTCTGCACAGTGTTCAGCTAAAGCTACAAGTTAGTGTAGTGCGTCCTCCTCACAGTGTTCAGCTAAAGCTACAAGTTAGTTTAGTGTGACCTCTGCACAGTGTTCAGCTAAAGCTACAAGTTAGGGTAGTGCGTCCTCCTCACAGTGTTCAGCTAAAGCTACATGTTAGTGTAGTGCGTCCTCCTCACAGTGTTCAGCTAAAACTACAAGTTAGTGTAGTGCGTCCTCTGCACAATGTTCAGCTAAAACTACAAGTTAGTGTAGTGCGTCCTCCTCACAGTGTTCAGCTAAAGCTACAAGTTAGTGTAGTGCGTCCTCCTCACAGTGTTCAGCTAAAACTACAAGTTATTTTTATGCAAGCTCTGCACAGTGTTCACCTAAAGCTTTCTGTAGAAGGTTGGTGGTGTTTTCCTGATCCTATCACTACCGCAGGCAGCTAAATAAGCTACAAGTTAGTTTTTTGCGAGCTCTGCACAGTGTTCAGCTAAAACTACAAGTTAGTGTAGTTCGACCTCTGCACAGTGTTCAGCTAAAGCTACCTGTAAAAGGTTGGTGGTGTTTTGCTGATCCTATCACTACCACAGGCAGCTAAATAAGCTACAAGTTAGTTTTTTCCAAACTCTGCACAGTGTTCAGCTAAAGCTACCTGTAGAAGGTTGGTGGTGTTTTGCTGATCCTATCACTACCGCAGGCAGCTAAATAAGCTACAAGTTATTTTTTTGCGAGCTCTGCACAGTGTTCAGCTAAAGCTACCTATAGAAGGTTGGTGGTGTTTTCCTGATCCTATCACTACCGCAGGCAGCTAAATAAGCTACAAGTTAGTTTTTTGCGAGCTCTGCACAGTGTTCAGCTAAAGCTACCTGTAGAAGGTTGGTGGTGTTCTCATACTACAGGCAGGCAGTTGATTTTGCTAGCTGCAGTATCAGTATATATATATATATATATATATATATATATATATATATACACACAGTATATCCCAGCTTAGTGCAGCTACAATCCATTAGTATGTCTGGAAGGCCAACAAGGAGAGGCAGACATTCACAAGCCAATAAAAGAGGGCAAGCAGGCTCTGTGTCTAGAGGCAACAGTGCTGGTCGTGGAGATGGTGCATCCTTATCAGCATGTGGCTGTGGGACACGCTTGGCCTTTTTTTCGGCAGCTGGCCGTGTTGAGCCGCAACATGCGGAAGACTTGGTCGAGTGGATGACCAAGCCGTCCTCATCCTCCTCATCCTCTCTCACCCATGCTCAGGGTACTTTGTCTGGCAAAGCAGCTGCAAACGCGGCCTCTTCCCTCGGCTCAATGGCATCAGTGACTCCTTCCCTAGCCCCACCATGTCCTCCTGAGGAGTCCCTCGAACTGTTTGACCACAGTGTTGGGCACATGCTCCAGGAGGATGCCCAGCATTTTGAAGGCTCTGATGATGATACTGAGCTAGATGAAAGCAGTAACGTGAGCACGGACAGAGGGGGTGCCCAAGAAGGACAGCAATCTGGCAGTCATGCTCCCCCTGCTGCAGCATACTGCCAGGTTTGCTCCAGTGATGAGGAAGGAGGGGATGATGAGGTCACTGACTCAACGTGGGTGCCTGATAGGAGAGAGGAGCAGGAGGAGGAGGCATATCACCAACGAGGCAGGATGCCCTCCAGGGGCCAGCCTAAGGGCAGCACACTGACTGCATCACACCCCAAAGCTCCGCATGTGCAGGGCGCTGCTGTCTCTGCACGTTATTCCAAAAGTTCTTTGGTGTGGGCCTTTTTTGAGACGAGTGCATCAGATCGCACCGCTGCTATTTGCAACATATGTCTCAAGCGTATCTCGCGTGGCCAAAACATCTCCCGCTTGGGCACGACATGCTTGACCAGACGTATGTTGACCTGCCATGCAGTTCGTTGGCAAGCGTATCTAAAAGACCCACACCAAAGAACAAAGAGGACCTCTCCTTGCTCCTCATCAGCTGAGATCTCCAACCCCACTATACCTTTAGTCCTCTCTGAGACCTGCACTGAGAGGAATGAAGGTGTAGAATTAGGTGTGTCACAGCCAAGTACTTGTGGGCAATCTGCTTTCGGTACACCAACGTCAGATTGTACCAGGCAAATTTCCCTGCCCCAGCTGCTGCACCACCGAAAGAAGTTCGCTCCCAGCCATCCACATTCCCAGCGGTTGAATGCTAGCTTGGCAAAATTGCTACCACTTCAACTGCTGTCTTTTCAGTTGGTAGACTGCCCCCTTCCGTGAGTTTGTGGAATGTGCAGTTCCTCAGTGGCAGGTACCCAAACGCCACTTTTTCTCACGGAAGGCGATTCCAGCTCTCTACCGGCATGTGGAAGGCAATGTCCATGCCTCGCTGGACAGGGCGGTCAGTGGTAAGGTGCATATTACCGCTGACTCATGGTCCAGCAGGCATGGACAGGGATGTTACCTAAGTTTCACCGCGCATTGGGTGACTCTGCTGGCAGCTGGGAAGGATGCAGGACAAGGTGCAGTAGTGTTGGAGGTTGTTCCGCCACCACGCCTCCAAAATGCCACTACTAATGATTGTGACACACCTCTCTCCTCCACCCCCTCCTCTTCTTCTTCCTCCATGGCCTCTTCCTGTGCTTTGTCCTCGGAACCAGCGGTGCTCCGTAGCCGTTCAAGGGGCTACGCAAGTATGCAGGCCAAAAGATGCCATGCGGTGCTTGAGCTGGTGTGCTTGGGGGACAGGAGCCACACTGGGGCAGAAGTTCTGTCAGCTCTGCAGGGACAGGTTCAGAGGTGGTTGACGCCACGCCAACTTAAGGCAGGAATGGTGGTTTGCGACAATGGCACCAACCTCCTCTCTGCCCTCCAACAGGGACAAATGACCCATGTGCCCTGTTTGGCTCACGTCCTTAACTTGGTGGTGCAGCGGTTCTTGGGCAGGTACCCGGGCTTACAGGATGTCCTGAGGCAGGCCAGGAAAGTCTGTGTGCATTTCCGCCGGTCATATAATGCCAGTGCTCGGCTGGCAGACCTTCAAAAAGGAGTTTAACCTGCCCAAGAACCGCCTAATCTGTGACATGCCCACCAGGTGGAACTCAACGTTGGCCATGCTGCAGCGGCTGCACACGCAGCAGAGGGCCATCAATGAGTACCTGTGCGACTATGGCACCAGGACAGGGTCAGGGGAGCTTGTTTTTTTTCCCCAGGCCAGTGGGCCATGATCAGGGATGCATGCACTGTCCTGTCACCATTTGAGGAGGCCACGAGGATGGTGAGCAGTGACAGTGCATGCATCAGTGACACTATCCCCCTTGTCCACCTGTTGGAGCACACGCTGCGTGGAATAATGGACAGGGCACTTGAGGCAGAACAGAGGCAGGAAGAGGAGGACTTCCTTAGCTCTCAAGGCCCCCTTTATCCAGACAGTGTTCCTGCATGCCCGCCGATCTCACAGGAAGAGGAGGAGGAGGAGGAGGAGGATTTGTGTCAGTATGGAGGTGGAGCCTGGCACTCAGCATCAGCAGCAGTCTTTAAGGGATCAGACCCAAGAAACACATGGATTGGTACGTGGCTGGGAGGAGGTGGCTGCGGACCATGTCGTCCTTAGTGACCCAGAGGACTCCAGACCGAATGCCTCAGCAAACCTACACTGCATGGCCTCCCTGATCCTGCAAAGCCTGCATAAGGATCCTCGTATTCGTGGTATCAAGGAGAAGGACACTGGCTGGAAACCCTCCTTGATCCACGTTACAAGGGTAAGGTTGCGGACCTTATCTTGCGAGACTGAGACAGAGACTGGGAGGTTACAAACTCCTGTTTCTGGACAACATGTTGCTGAGGCTTTGGTCGGTCAAAGAAGGAGCGGTGGAGAAGGTGGCCGTCTGACCGATGCGTTCAGACAATTTTTTAGTCTGCAGCCCCAAGGTATGATCGGTTCCAGCAACCATCGCCAGCGTCTGTTTTACATGGTGTAGGAATACCTAGGGGCAAGATCTGACTTGGACACCTTTCCCACTGAAAATCCTCTGGGTTACTGGGTCTTGAGGATGGATCACTGACCAGAGCTCGCACAGTATGCAATTAAGCTACTGGCCTGTCCTGCATCCAACGTTCTTTCAGAACGCACATTCAGTGCTGCTGGAGGCTTTGTGATCGATCACAGGGTGCGTCTGTCCACCGACTCGGTCGATCGACTGACCTTCATAAAAATTAATCAGTCTTGGATCACCACCAGCTACCAAGCACCTGATGCTGATGTAACCGAATAATTTTTTTGAAATCTCAGATCCCTTTAAAGACTGCCTATTCTGATGCTGAGTGACTATCCTGAGTAATTATCCTCTTCCTCCTCAATGATCACGCTGATAGCTTGTAAGAACATTTTTGGTTCTGGGCGCCGCCACCAGTGCCTAAGGTCCAATTTTTCAGCCCCTGTTTAACAGGGGCGTGCAATTAAAATTTTTGATGCAATACTTTGCAGCAGGGCTCGTTCCTGCATTCCAACTAGAGTGTCTGTGAGGGGTTGCAGTGTTGTGGCACCAGCACCAGTGCCTAAGGCCCAATTTTTCAGCCCCTGTCTCACAGGGGTGTGTAATTACAATTTGTGATGCAATACTTTGCAGCAGGGCTCGTTCCTGCATTCCAACTAGAGTGTCTGTGAGGGGTTGCAGTGTAGTGGCACCAGCACCAGTGCCTAAGGCCCAATTTACAGCCCCTTTTCAACAGGGGCATGTAATTACAATTCTTGATCTAATATTTCACAGTAGGGCCCATTTCTGCGCCCACCAAGAGCGAGTGAGGACTTACAGTGTTGTGGCACCAGCACCACCACCAAAGGCCCAATTTTTCTGCCCCTGTTCAACAGGGGCATGTAATTACAATTCTTGCAAAAGAACAAAAATTGGAAAATCCCCCAGGGGGCTTTTTAGCGGCAAATATAATATTATAAATATCACTTATAATATTGCCATTTAATAAACAATATTTTCTTTATTCCTCCCCTTGTATTTCTTCCTCGGGCCAGGAATTGCATTAAGACAATTTAGATATAGCATTTGTAAACTAGCATAGTTCAAACTCCTATATTTCTCTTTACACTACTAGGTTAGGAACAATAAACATTTGCAGACATAGGTGGGGATATAGCTCATTAGATATTGGATATTACTTTCAAATAACTTAACACTTAATTAACTACCATAATACATCTCAGGTGTTGTCCATCCTGCCCCCTGCCCCCATCTTGCCCCACGGGGTGTGACTTCTTGCAAGCCTCTTTGATGCTGGTGCCCGCCTGGAGGGACGGGGATTGACGCATGTGGATACCGGGATCAGTGCTCCCCCTTTGGGGAAATCTCTGGATATGTGACTTTTGGTTGAAATTTAGCCCTTAGTGGTAAATATAGCAATATTATATATACATATACAGTTTTCAATGTAATGCATGGTGTGCCATATTGAAACTTTTGATATATTTTACCAGAATAGAACCCCCTGAAGAAGACCGCAACAGCACAGGTCGAAACGCGTCGGGGTATTCATGTGGATGTTTATGTCTATTAATGAATTGAATTTGTGTTTTAAATGTATTGTACCAAACTCAGATGGAATATTCTGGGATATGTCCGTAACCAGAGTTTTGTATTTGTACAACAATCTTGATATATGACTTGCAAGTTGTGATTTGCATAATAAATGATTTTTATCATACCTATATTACAATTCTGTATGAAAATATTATATTTGCCGCTAAAAAGCCCCCTGGGGGATTTTCCAATTTTTGTTCTTTTGCAATACTGTTTGGGGCGCGCGGCTGACTCAATTTCATGTGTTTTTTCCTATTTGTTTGATTTTTATGTAATTACAATTCTTGATCTAATATTTCACAGCAGGGCCCTGTGAGGGCTTACAGTGTTGTGGCCACAACAACACCTAAGGTCCAAATTTCTGCTGAGTATATAGGGCAGGCCCCTACTTTCAAACATCCAACTTACAAACGACTCCTACTTGCAAACAGAAGGAGACAACAGGAAGTGAGATGAAATCTACCCCTAGGAAGGGAAATTCTCTCCTCTAAGAGTTAATATGGGAAAAACATTTCTCCTTTCCATTGATGCTTTATCACCAATCCTTGTTTCACAAAAAAACCCAAATTTTCAAAAAACATTTGTCATTGGGACAAAAAGTGAGGTGAAATCTTCTGAAGAGGGGCACAGGCAGCAAAACAAATGTCACAGGGGTGATAACCCTTCCCTATGTTTTCCAGAAAGCTTAAAATAGATTTTTTGGCTGGAGCTAAACACGTTCAAAATGTACCAGTTCAAATTACAAATAGATTCTGCTTAACAACAAACCTACAGTCCCTGTCTTGTTTGCACCGCCTGTATACTGCTGTTCAAAGTACAGAGCCTGTATACTGCTGTTTCCTTTTTTAATTTGGGTACGTGGTTCCCCTTAATATCCATACAAGACCCAAAGGGCCTGGTAATGGACTGGGGGGTACCCATGCCGTTTGTCTCACTGATTTTCATTCATATTGCCAGGACCCGACATTACATTAAAGCCGCAAGCAGTTTTAAATGACTTTTTTTTCCTTTAAAAATGACATTTTGTGCAGGGACTGTTCTAAGCACGGGGAAACACGCGCCACTTTACAGGCATACTATAGACACCCCCCAGGTACGATATTTAAAGGAATACTTCACTTTTTTTTTTTACTTTAAGCATCATTAAAATCACTGCTCCCGAAAAAACGGCCATTTTAAAAGTTTTTTTTTGCATTGATACATGTCCCCTGGGGCAGGACCCGGGTCCCCAAACCCTTTTTAGGACAATACCATGCAAAATAGCCTTTAAAATTAGCACTTTTGATTTCGAACGTTCGAGTCCCATAGACGTCAATGGGGTTCTAACGTTCGTGCGAATTTTCGCTCCGTTCGCAGGTTCTGGTGTGAACCGAACCGGGGGGTGTTCGGCTCATCCCTACTCTCAACTACCAGCCTCTTCAGGTACATCAGCCCCCCTGCCTTCGGTAATGAGAGACCCAGATCTCAGGGCTCTCCTCCAGGCACTGTCGACGCGGTCCGATATGGAGGCGCTGGTTGTCCGCCTAGAGGAGGCACACCGCAGAGACATCCACTCAGTTAAGGCAGACGTACAGCTGCTCTCTGAAAGGATCTCCACGGGTGAAACATCTTTGTCATCCTTGGAAAGCCAGGTGTCCCAGCTGGAGCAAGCTCAATCCACACAGGCTGCTTAGGTCTCCTCCCTGCAGCTGCACATGGAAGAACTTGAGGATCGGAGCCGCCGAAACAATCTAAGATTGCAGGGCATCCCAGAAGCCACAGGACAGGAATCCCTACAACCCACAGTCTTGGAGATATGTCAGCAGCTGGCTGCCTCAGTTACCGATCTTGAATTTGATAGGGTACACAGAGCCTTCGGCCCTCGTATTCCAGATCCGAACAGTCCCAGGGATATCATCTGCCGCCTGCATCGCTACTCCCACAAAGATCTCATCCTACGTAAAGCCTGGGAGGTAGGTGAAATTGATTTTGATGGTGCCTCCATGAAGATCCTGCCTGACAGGTCTAGGGCCACTTTGCAGCGTAGAGCACTGCTGTGTCCCCTGAGGCAGCTAGGCTGCACTTATCGATGGAGTTTCCCTATCTCACTGATGGTAAGAAGGGGCTCAGCTTCTTTTGCCCTGCATCATCCTGTGGACCTACTGGGCCTGTTCGCCTTCTTGGAGACGGAGGCTTTTCTGGTCCCAAACTGGCTGAATTAGTGAGACCATCACGACGCTCGGCTCCCTCCCCTGCAATGCCTGGCCTCCCCCCGCGAACAAACAGTGGGCGGCATGGATCTTGCAATTCTGGTCTACCTGGAGAACGTGGGTTCTAGCTTCTCCAGGTCTCACCTGAGGGGATCTGCTGCCCATTGAGTTCCAGTAATTGATGCTTCCTGCATTACCCGTATAGCGATGCTTGCCCTGACAGTCCCAATTCTACCCAGGGCACACAACATTCACATATGGCTGTCGCATAAACGGGCTTTGTTCCTGTCATTTTTAAAGTCCATCCTCCACAGTGGACTGTATACGTTTTGAACCGGAGCCATCATCTGTCTCTAGGTCTGAACAATAATACTCTGGAGGGCTTTGCTCTTCAATTTTTCTGTTTTCTAAAAAAAAAAATTCTTTCCACCACTGGAGTAACATTTATCTAATCTTGCCCCCCCCCCTCTGCTCCCGATTTGCGGACACCGCTGCCCCTAGAGAGCCTTTAGAACTCACCCACTCCTATGTCCTATTGTAGGAAGCCTACAGTATATATGTCTTGAATTTATGTTATAACTTCTGATGTATGTCTAACCTGTATTTATAAGATGTTTTCAGCATTTGATCACAGATGGGTTAGGTGTAAAAAGGTTTTCCTGTTGGACAACATTATGAGAATCATTTATCCCAACTGAATAGCGGGTCCTTGCCATAGGATATGAGGGTCTCGAGGAGGCCCCCCCCCTTAGGGATGGGGCAGCTTTCTGTACCCTCTGTGGAGAGCTTCTTCTCCCCCATTGGGACACAATGTGGGTCTTCTTTTCTCCTGGCTTTTCCCCTCCCACCCCTTGTGGCCATTTCACAACTCTTGTGGGTTTAGTGCGACTTTGTTTGAAGCCATATATTTCACTGCATGCCAAGATACAGCATCCTTACCAGTGGGTGGGACAATGTTTGCTCTCTCCCCAATGAGAGTCATTTACAGCTGACCATACGGTTGTTATCTATTAATCCAATGTTAATGGTTTACCCACCTCTTTAAGTTTGCTACAAATCCTTTTACTTCTATATATTTTTTTCTATACCAATGCTGAGGGGTTCTGGGAAATCCAATCTAGCCGAGCAGGGCTGACAGATCAGGGGCTTGATCAGGACTAACATGCGTATCACGTGCGTGAGCAGCCTGAACTGGTAGGATCTTGCGCTGAACGCATGGCAAACATGACTGACAGTAAGCCTCTACCTCTGCTCCGATGTTGGGCCAGTAGAACCTATCCCTAACTAGACGAAAAGTTCTCTCTGTACCTAAATGTCCATGATCGTCATGCAGGGCCATCAAGACTGTTTTGCAGTGTTTCTCAGGAAGAAATAATTGCCATTTTTCCTCCATATCCTCAGAGGGACCTTGCCTATACCGTAATCCATCTCTTAGCGGCAATCTATTCCACCACAGATGTAGAACAGGACTCTTCATAAACAAGTTTGGATCCTGCTTGCTCAGAGCTGAAATAGCTAAAAGGCACTGTGGGTTCTGATCCTTCCTCAGATCTTTCTTGAACAATCAAGGAAGACCTTGCCCCATACCTGCATCAACCCCAGTAGCATTTGGGCACTACAGAAGGATGGGCTCCTATGGACTCAGCTCCAACACTCCCTTTCAACCGCTGGGCCATACCTTGACACGAAGCCTGCACACCTTCTGCAGTCGTATAGGTCCAATCTTCTGGCTCCATCACCCACCAATAAAGCCTATGAGATAGGGCATCCCCATCTCGATTCCCAACCCCAGGCTGATATTTCAGACTGAACTGGAATCCTGCAAGTGCAGCCAACCACCTATGCCCTGTTGCATCAAACCTGGTGGAGGAGAGGAGATAGGATTCAATAGGATCAAAGGATTATTCTCCGTCTTCACCACGAACATGGCTCCATATTGGTAATCCTTCAACTTATCCACCATGGCCCATTTTAAAGCCAGGAACTCTAGTTTGTGGACGGGGTAATTTCTCTTGGATATGGTGAAACTGTGTCCACCGTCTTGCTCTTGATAGAGGATTCTACCCAGTCCATCTCTGTTGGCATCCACATGAAGTTCATGACTGGCCAGCACCAGGGCTTCTGTGAGAGTCCTCTTGAGATGCCAGAAAGCCTCCTCACATTGGGGTGTCCGTTGTTCTTGCACCGACTCTCCCTTCCTGACTTCTTCACTTTACTCATCTTCCCCTTCTCCCATAACTAGCTGCAGCAGTTCATTAAGGGGCCAAGCAATCTTCCCAAAGTTTGCCACAAATCTCCTGTAGTAAGAGAAGAATCCCAAGAATGATCTGCACTCCATCACAGTCCTTGGCCTAGGCCACGTGGTGACTGCCTCCAACTTCTTTGGGTCTGTTGCTACTCCTCCAGCGGAGACTACATGGCCTAAGTAGGTGACTGAAGTTCTGTAAAATTGACACTTCTTCAAAGACAATTTTAACCCTTCTGCATGAAGTTGTTCAAAGACCTTTTCCAACTGTGCGTCATGCTCTTCCAAAGTCTTCCCAAACACAATGATATCATCCAGGTATACTAATACTTCAATCAGATTCATGTCCCCCACCGTTCTTTCTATCAAACGCTAGAAAGTCACTGGGGCCCCTGACAGTCATCCAGTTGAACTCGTAGAATCCTAAGGGCAGATGAACACGACCTTTTTCCTATCCTCCCAAAGCATTGGGATCTGGTAGTAACCGATCTTTAAGTCTAGTACACTGAACCATTTGGCTCCGGTTAGACACTGTAGGGCATCTTCAATGCAAGGAGTTGTGTACTTGTCAGGAACGGTACGTCGATTCAAAGTTCGATAATCTATGCACATTCACAATGATCCATTCTTCTTCCACACTACCATGATGGGAGAGGCATACGGACTTCTGGACTCTCGAATGACCCCTGATCTCTTCAACTCAGCCAGCTGTTCCTGGAGGTCTTCCAGATCCATGAGGGGTATCCTCTGAGCTCGCTCTCGAAAGGGCTTATCTTCCTGCAACCAGATTCGATGCTGGGCACTCTTAGCACATCCCACCACAAAATCGTTCTTTGAGGAGATCTTTTCCCACCTGCCCAGCTGTAGTCTCATCCTTTGCTGCCATGCGGGAGGTAAAGCTTCAGTGCAATGCTGAATTTCCTTCTGCATCCTCTGATTTTTTTTTTTTCTCCAGTGGCCTCCTTAGGGATGGCTGCACGCACTCGTCCCACCAGCATACGTGCTCCTAGGGTAATTGAAAGATCCGTGACATTCCGAAGACTGATCTGCACCTTCTTCCCAGTTCGAGACAAACCCTAAGTAGGGACCAGCTGAGGGACCACCTCTGTCTCAACAGCTTTGGCCTACTCATCAGTCTCCAGCACAACGAAGGGGCAGGGTTGATCACAGGTCAACATGACAGTAGCCTTCAGGCAAGCAACTTCTCCAGGCTGCAGCACTCTCTCCCTGGTTTCCAGCTTCCATTGACGCCCCACTCCCTGAGGAGGGGCGCTCTGTTCCTTGGCTATATGTCAACAAGCCTGAAGCAATTTAAGGTGAATCCCATTAGACACAGAACCAACCTTTCCAATCACTGAAGACAACAGCCTCTTTACTAGGGTTGTCCCGATACCACTTTTTTAGGACCGAGTACAAGTACCGATACTTTTTTTCAAGTACTCACCGATACCGATTACCGATACTTTTTTTTAATGTCACGTGACAGTTTTTTTTTTTTTACTATTTTTTTTTTTGGGGGGGGGGGGGGGGGGGGTGAACGTTGTATGTGTGTGTGTTTTTTTTTTGTTTTTTTTTTACAATTTTTATTTTTTCCAATAATATTTTTTTATTCTTTATTGTTTTTTTTTTTTTTTTTAATCAGCCCTTTTGGGGGGCTTTGGTGAGATATCAGGGGTCTTAACAGACCTCTGATATCTCCCCCTTGAGACAGAGAAAGAGACAGAGGATAGAGATTCCCCAGTCCCTTTCTCTGCAGCGTCAGCTGCACTGAGAATGAATGGAGAGAACACAGCAGCTTCTCTAGATTCATAAACTGACACATCGTAATCACAGAAGATTACAATGTTTCAGTTATGTGAATGGACAGAGTCAGCTGACTCTCTCCATACACAAAGGAAGGAGGAGGGGGACGGAGGAACGAAGGGGAAGAACGGAGGGGAAAGATAAGGAGAGCAGAACGGAGGGGACAGATAAGAGAGGAATGCAGGGGACTGCGGAGAGGCACAGAGGAAAGGAGGGGGCATGGAGGAGGATGCAGTGACAGTCAGCTGTGAGCGATCACCGCTGTATGTCACTAAAGCTTGTGAAAGCCGCGGGGGGAGAATCTTGTAACTCCCCCACGTGCCGATCACAGCTGTCTTCTAGGTATCGGGGGAAGCATCGGGAGCATTTGCCCGAGTACAAGTACTTGGGCAAATGCTCGGTATCGGTGCCGATACCGATACTAGTATCGGTATCGGGACAACCCTACTCTTTACCAAGTCAGTGTTCGTCCCAATCAGTATTGAATTCTGTTCAGCTCCTGGTGGCTTAGGGCATACTCCACCAGTGTATCAAAAGCCTCTACTTTTCCAGTAGCTGCCGACCCAAATGCGATCTTGATGGGGATATATCAATCATACAAGCTTTTGTCAGTCTCGATTCCCCAGATCTCCAGTTCCTCAAGCTTGCATAGAGGAATGTACTTCAGGTACTTTTTATAAAAGTCTCTGTAGAGTAACATGACCTGTGCTCCAGTATTCAACAGTGCCCTAGTGTACATACCCTCTACCTGCACAGCTACATTTGGGGATGGCTCCACTAATCGCTCTGGTAGGCTTCCTGGGGTTTTCCCGGTGAGGACCTTGCTGTGATCTTTCCTAACCTTATGCTGAGAAGGCTTAATGCACTGTACACACGGGCGGACTTTTCGGCAACAAAAGGTCCGTCAGTCTTTCCGACGGACTTTCGACGAACTTTTGACAGACTCCCGACGGACTTTTAAACGAACGGACTTGCCTACACACGATCACACCAAAGTCAGACGGATTCGTACGTGATGACGTACGACCGGACTAAAATAAGGAAGTAGCCAATAGCTGCCCCAGCGTCGGTTTTGGTCCATCGGACTAGCATACAGACGAGCATATTTTTCGACCGGACTCAAGTCCGTCTGACAAATTAGAAACATGTTCCAAATCTAAAGTCCGTCAGATTTTCACACGAAAAAGTCCGCTGCAGGTCTGATGGAGCCCACACACAGTCGGAATGTCCGCCGGATTCAGTCCGTCAGACCAGTCCGGTCGAAAAGTCTTCTCGTGTGTACGTGGCATAACAATGGCCTTGGGTGACAGTGAGAAATTGACCCCCTGTGCCTGAGTTCGAAACCCTGGTGACGAGTTACTTGACTGCGAGGTTGACAGGATTGTCAACCCTAGGCCTCTCCTCTGGCGTTTCTTCTTAGCCCTCTTCTTTTTTATCAATCTTGGAGCTCTGTTCCTTCTTGGGGTTCCCAGCTAGCTCCTTCACTGAGATCCCTGGAAGTTCCCACCTTCTGATTCAGAAGTAACTTTTGCAGTACCCTCAAGAGCTCCCAGAGAAGTTCTGTCTTCCCTTCCTTCTGAGGACACTGTGCTCTGAAATGCCCTGGTTCTCTGCACTGGAAACACTTCAGAGTATCCGTCTTCCCCACTTGAGCTTTGGCTTGTGCTTTCATCACGCACATTAAAGCCTGTTGAATCTGGTCTTGAGCTTGAGCCACCTGCGTGAGTAACTTAACAGGGGCAGCTTCAGGTATAGACTGCACCACAGAACCCTTAGAACACTCCCCTCACTCTGACTCCTCGTCACTATCTACTTCCTGCCCACCAGACTCCACTTGAGCTGGCTGAGCCGTTACCTTCTCTGTCTTTGGGGGGAACCTTTGTCACCTCTCTTGACCCTTGATTCTTCTCATCCAACAGAGCTTCCTCCTCTCTGACCAGCTTCATCAGTTCTGAATAAGTTGGAGCCACCTGCATCCCCTTCAGCAACAATGGGATGATTAGGTCTGGCCCTTTGTAAAATTCTCTTGAGCCTGACTTTATCAGCTTCCCGAGGATCAATCAATTTTTCCAAGATGATCTGATGCAGAATTCGATCTACTCTCATTAAATAGTCAGACAGCATTTCTCCTCGCCACTGATGCGTGTGTTCAAACTTGTACATCAAGTCAGGTAGCTTTTCCACTCTCCCATAGACTGCACACAAAACCTCAATGTAATCCATGGCCACACAGTCTGGTTTTCCCCTCTATAAACTCCAGAAAACATCAGCTGCTGGACTTCTGAGACTCTCACTGATCCGCTGTCTTTTTACTGCCTCCGGGGCATGTTCCATTCTTCAACTGCCTGCATAGCTTGATCCATCCAGTTCTCCAAATCCTCCTCCCTTCTTGGTGTGGGTGCTTGGCCCGAGAAAAACTGCAGTTTCTGATACCCCTGATGAGCAGAGATGGTGTTGGTTTTTATCAGGCTTTCAACCAATCTACTCATATCCATATAGAAGGAAGCTGGGGGCATCCCTGTTGCAAGGCCATATACCACCTCTGAGGCTGGACTGACCGATCCTGGTTGGGAGAGATTTTCATCAGAATCATCTGCTGGCAGTAATTGTATCACCTGTGCCTCTAATCCTTCCGCCAAGCTCGCAGCACTCTTCTGAAACCTGACTGGAATATTCTCCCGCCATTCTAAGAGAATATAGGTGTAATCCTCTTCGTACTCAGGTTTCATGTCTAAAGGATAAGACCCTTGCTCTTGGACGGCCTTTCTCATCAACTGTCGTACCTCCTTTTCAGCACATCCAACTCCGGGCACTCTCAATGCTATGGTCAGCTCTAATCGGCTCCCATGTTCTTATTCCCAGTCAGTGGCAGCAACCAAGCCCATTCTCTCTTCAGCCCTGGACATGTCACCTTACTTGCTTGAGCATCCCAGATGGGGTATCCCGGACAAGCCCCCAAATGTAGCGCAACCCTCGTGAGGGCTGCTGGTAGAATCTGTACCCCACTGGTTGCCCCAAGAGATTTTCATCAGAATCATCTGCTGGCAGTAATTTTATCACCTGTCCCTCTAATCCTTCCGCCAAGCTCACAGCACTCTTCTGAAACCTGACTGGAATATTCTCCCAACATTCTAAGAGAATATAGGTGTAATCCTCTTAGTACTCAGGTTTCATGTCTAAAAGATAAGACCCTTGCTCTTGGACGGCCTTTCTCATCAACTGTCATACCTCCTTTTCAGCACATCCAACTCTGTGCACTCTCAATGCTATGGTCAGCTCCAATCGGCTCCCATGTTCTTATTCCCAGTCAGTGGCAGCAACCAAGCCCATCCTCTCTTCAGCCCTGGACATGTCACCTGACTTGCTTGAGCATCCCAGATGGGGTATCCCAGACGAGCCCCCAAATGTAGCGCTACCCTCGTGAGGGCCGCTGGTAGAATCTGTACCCCACTGGTTGTCCCAACTCTGCAAGTCCTCTGACACCTCTGACACCCTGTATTCAGTCATAATTACCCATTGACACCAGTAATAAGACACTTACACAGTACTGATGAAACAGCTTAGCTTTGTTTACTGTAGCAAGAATGGCATATAGAAGTGAATAACATAAACTTGTATGTCATGTGAATATCTTAGGTAACAAATCATTTGTAATCAATGTAATTATGCTGGCTAAGGATACTTGTTATAATAACTGCAAAGAGGCACAATATAATCAAATACAGTCAAACTCTTGTTTACGCAATTGACACCTATGTGAACAGACAGAAGAAAGTTAGGGGACAAACTGTTAAACTATGTCAGACCACTCCTTTCTGTACCTCAGCCCAAAGGCACACAGTACTAAGACAAATAGAAAAGTGACATTTTGCAAACTACTTAATCTGCAGAATGACTGACTCCTTTAAACAGAGTCCCAGATAGCTGAAAGAAACCCTTTAAGTTAAACAATAAACAGTCCCTGGTGAAGATTGAGAAGGGAAGAAAAGGGGTTTAAAGGTAACTCCGCAGTAAAGATGGAATCTGCAGGTCTTCAACTAGCACTTAAAGAACTGTGGATGAGACAATCCTGGTTGGTAGGGCAGAGCAATTTATCTGGTATGTTGTTAGCCACAAGAGGATGCAGAGTCTTCCTGTGTAATTTGAGTACAAAGTAATCACTGTGACTGCTTGGTCAACAGGTATTGTATCCTGTGAAGCTACAGATGCCAGCGATGTGAACAAAGCACCGGTGTCTGTATACAGTGTCTATGTGATTAAATGAGCTTGTATGTCTTCTCACTACAGGTACCGGCAATGCAAAAAAGAGAATGGTGTCTGTATACAGTGTCTATATGATTAAATGGGCAGGTGCCCACTCACCGATACTGTAACTGAGGATGCAGATGGTGATGAAGATGATGGTGGTTTTTCGGGATCTCCTTCAGGGTCCTGGCTCAGGGGATTGCTTCTGAACTCCATTGCACTGCACAGCGGCCCACCCGGATCTGGTGTACAGGTAGTGTATATTTAGCAGGAGTGACCTCCAGGCTGCTGCCAGATAGGGAGGTGATGCTGTCTGCAGATGCTCCTCTCAATACCCGCTTGAGGCCTCTTTCTTGCACAGGCCACGATTCAGCTGCAGCAGCACACACAGACAGATTTTCTGCTTGCAGATCCAGGCCTGGGTTCCAAGAGAGTGATCTAGGCCTAGACAAGCCTTTTTAGATCCTCTTCCAGCAGTCTGTTCTTCTCTTCCAGCTGGCTGGTAGTTTTAGTTCAAACCAGTACTTCTAGAAGTAAAACCCCAGCACACTGGACTACACATCCCACTATGCTTTGTTCTGCTCAGAGCTCTACCTTTAGGAAATGACCATATGGAGCCCAGGCCAACACTAGGGGGAAACAACTCTATAAAAAAAGCACTGCACATTGTCCTTGAATTGCAGGCAACTATATATATATTGTGACGGTATGCGAGGTGAGATACACGATAATAGGTACATTTCATCTCGCATTTGTTCCATTGTAAGGGACTGAATCGGAATCCGGCCCGGTTTTGCCAGCCTCTGTGGCAGGCTGGGTTCCGGTCTGGATGTTCGGGTCCACTGGAGTCCAGACTCAGCTGAACTTTAAATATCCAGGAAGAGAGAGACTCAGGAAGGAACCTGAGTGAGAGGAGCTCTTTCTATTGGACTGTAAGGTTTGCTTTACAGCATGTTTTGTGGGTGACGGGGACCAGCCCCGCACTGTTTAGAGAGGAGACTGTTTGTTTAGTTAGCGCCGGACAGCAAGGATTTACTTTACTGTTTTGTTTTTATTCAGCAAACCTCCTTGTAAATAAACCTGGCATCCTCCAGACTTTTAAGAAAGTGCCCGTTTGCTGACTGTCCTTCAGAAAAGGTGATCCCCACGAGCTAATGTTCCCACAAGTGGTGGATTCAGCGGGCACTTTTCTGAAGATGGAGGAAATAGTAAAAGCCCTGCTACAGGCCAATGCTGCTCAGAGGGAAACCAACCGCCAAGACGCAGAGGCCGCTGCAGCACAGCAGGAAATGTACCGCCAAGTCACAGAGGCCGCTGCAGCACAACAGGCGGTCACTGCAGCATAACAGGCGGCAAGCAGGAAATGAACCGGCAGTTTGCAGAGGCTCTGGTGGAACTGAAAAAGGGGTCCGCAGCTCCTGTGCCAGTGGAACCAAAATTGATACGTGCATCCTCCCACCTACAGAAAATTACACCTGCCGATGAGGTCGAGGCTTACATTGCGACTTTCTAAAAAGAATTGTAGAAGTTCCCCATGGGGTTTTTAAGCAGCAAGCGAAAAATTTTATAAAAAAATATTTTTATTGGAAAAATACTCCGAACATACTTTAAAGACTACAAAGATTTAAAATATAAGCTCCGGTTACACATAGAAACAAGTATATAGGGTACATATATTGGTTATGCTGAAAATTTGTCACAAAATCGCACAATAAATCGCAAGGAGTGTGTGTGTGTTACCACTCCAAGCAGTATCGTTAATGGTTATAGTAATGCTTGCCAATAACGAAGACCCCGAGACCCCAATGCATTTCGACATTTACATGGTCATTGTCTTCCTCAGGGGGTCCTTTAGGTTCTGTAGAGGCATCAAAGAAAAAAAAAATATGTATATATAATCATATATTCCTTATGTATCATTAAATATGGGTATTGCATAATGACTTGATATTTACCCTTGGTACCGTATACACTCTTATGAATCTTAAACCCTACTATATTTACAATAAGTCTATCATATCCTCTGATAAGCGGCGTTCTATACTATAATTGCATTAAGTCTATCATATCACCATAAAACTGGTACATTGTAGACTTTTGTATAAAGAGTGCGAGTGCTACAAAGAAAAAAGGAGAGGAAAGGTGTATATAGGCTAGACAGTGTGGATAAATGTTGTATTACATGGTGAAAAGCATGATGTGAAAAAGTAGGGACATCCTTGTGTGGGGGGAATAAGTGATTTATCAAGTGCGGAGCATGAAAAAATAAATAAAAAAACCAGTGAGAAAAAACACATATAAAAATTATAAGAGAAAACCTCAATGAATGCGATTAAAAAAAAAAAAAAAAAAAAAAAAATTTTTTGCCAAAATGTGAAAAAATAATGATTAGTGTGAGACAATATTATGAAGTGAAAAAAGACGAGCATTTAAAAAGTGTAAATGTTGTGTGTCTATATGGATGGAATGGCAGTGAATAAATTATCATGTGTAGGTGCAAGTAGTTGATTGAAGGAATGAAATTAAAACCTTCTTATAAATTGAAACTGATCCTCAAAAATAAAGAGTAAATACTATAAAATGCATGTGAAAATGGCTAGTCTTAAGACTAAAGACCAAGAGAGGGAGAAGCTCACCTAATAGTTCCTAGTGGAGAAGTTATTGGTGTCTATGGCATACCACAGGTAAATGCACAGTGTCTGATAACCAGGTTTAGCAGACAGGTGCATAGGAGGCCTTTAAAAAAAAAAACAAAAAGAGGGTATTAAACCTAAAGAGGATTTATAGACAAGCTCACAGCGGTGCAGCATGACCCACTGTTTGCATGTGTGCTTACCTCATAGAATGGTTGCCGTCTTACTCTGTCAGGGATCAGCTGAGCTGTCTAGATCTAGGCTGTCACTAGTTATACTCACTCACTTGTCCGTTATTGCTATCAGCTGTTCACAGCCTGCAATCCCAGCCTACCAAGAGGAGGGGCCGTGGGGAGGCATTTTCTTGCCTCCCCTCTGTGATCATCCCGGCGTTCTGACAAGCGGAACGCTCCGGAAACCTCCGACACCTCCGCCGTAAAAAACGAGGCTGGGAACCAGGTGGGCGCCTGCGCAACCCGCACATCTCCGATCATGGCCGAAGGGTCTTCGTGCGCATGCGCTCTGCCTGGATCCCAGTCCGGTGGTGTGTACAGAATGCCGCCGGCAGGGAAAGCAAGCTCCACCTAGTGGTTGCTAACAACCAATGGTGTTTGCTACAGAGGGAGACGTAACAGACATCTCCCTACCCTGCCGGGAAGCCGCCGAGTTGGTGATTGTAAACCCCAGAGGCCAGGAGAGAGAGCGGGACGGTGATCCAGCATCTGGGGGAAAAAAGGAAAATAAAGAAAAAAGACATCAGAAATACATACATTTACACAAAAAAAGAGAGTATGCTTCAATGTTCAGGAGTTATACAAAGTTTAGAAGATATTTGTTCACATTTATACATCAACTGAGCGCAACATAAAGGGTATAAATTGTAACAACTGTACCCAGAAAGAGAGGGATGGATCCCAACTTTGTTTTTCATTTTTATAGAAATCATTCCCAAGGGCTTTACTCCCAAAAGGGGGAAACAACCAGAGAGGATGGTCTAGCAAGGATTTAAAGGGAATCCACAGGCGCATTGTAGTCTTATGACTGTATGTGTTTTATTTTATTTTATTTTGTATATCTCATATTTTGATTATATCAGGTTCTTTTTTCAAAAAGACACAAGACAGCTGTCTAGATGTGCCCAATTGTTGCTATGAAAGCAAACTAAGAAAGGGTGACATAATTTATAAATTATATATGTCTCTTGGTATATCCGCCAAATGCTTGTCTGCATCTCTCTAGTTTGTCTTCCCTGAACTGAAGCCCTTGAGAAAGGGGGTATATGAAATAGATTCATTTAAACCAGGATATGAGGTTGCCCCCAATCTGTATATCCATTTTTGCTCAATTTGGAGGAGTCGTTTGTTCCAATCTCCGCCCCGTGCGGGAATGTGAATTCGGTCTAAGGCGGCGAATGTCACTTTGGGCATTATGTAGTTAAAAATCGTATAAACATATGCCAGAAAATAAATAAATGGATCCAACTTTACAGAATATGCAATATACCCAAGCTCATATTTTAGCTCCTGTGTGTCAGAAAAAAGGGGGGGAAGGGGTGTTTAACCACCCAAAAAGAAAAAACTCTAACATCAACTGACTATACATCAGGGGTAAATTGGCTGCACACCCCGAAATGATATTTTCTAAAAAGAATTGTAGAAGTTCCCCATGGGGTTTTTAAGCAGCAAGCGAAAAATTTTATAAAAAAATATTTTTATTGGAAAAATACTCCGAACATACTTTAAAGACTACAAAGATTTAAAATATAAGCTCCGGTTACACATAGAAACAAGTATATAGGGTACATATATTGGTTATGCTGAAAATTTGTCACAAAATCGCACAATAAATCGCAAGGAGTGTGTGTGTGTTACCACTCCAAGCAGTATCGTTAATGGTTATAGTAATGCTTGCCAATAACGAAGACCCCGAGACCCCAATGCATTTCGACATTTACATGGTCATTGTCTTCCTCAGGGGGTCCTTTAGGTTCTGTAGAGGCATCAAAGAAAAAAAAAAAAATATGTATATATAATCATATATTCCTTATGTATCATTAAATATGGGTATTGCATAATGACTTGATATTTACCCTTGGTACCGTATACACTCTTAACCGGAGTTATCTTAAAAACTGGAAGGATCAGAGAAGTTCCCCTCTTCTGACGCTGGACTCCGTTACACCGCTGTCCCTACCTGTACCCCAAGGGGGAAACAGGACCAACCCGTGGGGCTTACGAACGATCACAGATGTGTAGCTCTCCTCCACACTTGGATGCAGGTAAAGAGCAGGACACCTATAGGTGCATCATAGTAAAAAAAAGGGGGGGGGGTTTCTTACTGTCATATCTGACTTTCAAAAAACGATATATCACATATGTAAATTAGTTTGCTTGGGTATAGAGAAAGATTGAACACACTAAGTATCTGTGCTTTATTGTTACTCTGACGTATAGAGCCCCATGACCTGTGTATGTAGCTAAAGAAAGAGTAAATGAATATCTGTTAGCATGAATCTTAAACCCTACTATATTTACAATAAGTCTATCATATCCTCTGATAAGCGGCGTTCTATACTATAATTGCATTAAGTCTATCATATCACCATAAAACTGGTACATTGTAGACTTTTGTATAAAGAGTGCGAGTGCTACAAAGAAAAAAGGAGAGGAAAGGTGTATATAGGCTAGACAGTGTGGATAAATGTTGTATTACATGGTGAAAAGCATGATGTGAAAAAGTAGGGACATCCTTGTGTGGGGGGAATAAGTGATTTATCAAGTGCGGAGCATGAAAAAATAAATAAAAAAACCAGTGAGAAAAAACACATATAAAAATTATAAGAGAAAACCTCAATGTATGCGATTAAAAAAAAAATAATAAAATAAAAATTTTTTTGCCAAAATGTGAAAAAATAATGATTAGTGTGAGACAATATTATGAAGTGAAAAAAGACGAGCATTTAAAAAGTGTAAATGTTGTGTGTCTATATGGATGGAATGGCAGTGAATAAATTATCATGTGTAGGTGCAAGTAGTTGATTGAAGGAATGAAATTAAAACCTTCTTATAAATTGAAACTGATGCTCAAAAATAAACAGTAAATACTATAAAATGCATGTGAAAATGGCTAGTCTTAAGACTAAAGACCAAGAGAGGGAGAAGCTCACCTAATAGTTCCTAGTGGAGAAGTTATTGGTGTCTATGGCATACCACAGGTAAATGCACAGTGTCTGATAACCAGGTTTAGCAGACAGGTGCATAGGAGGCCTTTAACCACTTGACGACCGCCTCACGCCGATGTACGTCGGCAAAGTGGCACGGACAGGCAAAATCACGTACAGGGTACGTGATTTGCCTTCCGCGGGTGGGGGGTCCGATCGGACCCCCCCCCCCGGTGCCCGAGGCGGTCGTCTTTTGTCCAGCGGCGATCGGTGATGAGGGGGAGACCATCCGTTCGTGGCCCCCCCCTCGCGATCGCCGCCGGCCAATGAGAACACTCCTTTGCTGCTGTATGCTAAACAGCAGCAAAGGAAGTGATGTCATCTCCCCTCGGGTCGGTATTTTCCGTTCCGGCCCGAGGAGAGACGACATGTGAGTGAGTGCACAACACTACACACACACAGTAGAACATGCCAGGCACACAAAACACCCCGATCCCCCCCCCCCCCGATCGCCCCCCGATCCCCCCCCCAATCACCCCCCCCCTGTCACAAACTGACACCAGCAGTTTTTTTTTTTTTTTTTTTTTTTTCTGATTACTGCATAGTGTCAGTTTGTGACAGTTACTGTGTTGGGACAGTGAGTATTACCCCCCTTTAGGTCTAGGGTACCCCCCTAACCCCCCCTAATAGGGATGAGCCGAACACCCCCCTGTTCGGTTCGCACCAGAACATGCGAACAGGAAAAAAATTCGTTCGAACACGCGAACACCGTTAAAGTCTATGGGACACGAACATGAATAATCAAAAGTGCTAATTTTAAAGGCTAATATGCAAGTTATTGTCAATAAAAGTGTTTGGGGACCTGGGTCCTGCCCCAGGGGACATGGATCAATGCAAAAAAAAGTTTTAAAAACGGCCGTTTTTTCAGGAGCAGTGATTTTAATAATGCTTAAAGTCAAACAATAAAAGTGTAATATCCCTTTAAATTTCGTACCTGGGGGGTGTCTATAGTATGCCTGTAAAGGGGCGCATGTTTCCCGTGTTTAGAACAGTCTGACAGCAAAATGACATTTTGAAGGAAAAAACTCATTTAAAACTACCGCAGCTATTGCATTGCCGACAATACACATAGAAGTTCATTGATAAAAACGGCATGGGAATTCCCCACAGGGCAACCCCGAACCAAAATTAAAAAAAAAAATGATGTGGGAGTCCCCCTAAATTCCATACAAGGCCCTTCAGGTCTGGTATGGATATTAAGGGGAACCCCAGCCAAAATTTAAAAAAAAAATTGACGTGGGGTTCCCCCTAAATTCCATACCAGACCCTTCAGGTCTGGTATGGATTTTAAGGGGAACCCCGCGCCCAAAAAAAAAAAAAAAAACGGCGTGGGGTCCCCCTAAAAATCCATACCAGACCCTTATCCGAGCACGCAACCTGGCAGGCCGCAGGAAAAGAGGGGGGGACGAGAGTGCGGCCCCCCCCCCTCCTGAACCATACCAGGCCACATGCCCTCAACATTGGGAGGGTGCTTTGGGGTAGCCCCCCAAAGCACCTTGTCCCCATGTTGATGAAGACAAGGGCCTCATCCCCACAACCGTGGCCGGTGGTTGTGGGGGTCTGCGGGCGGGGGGCTTATCGGAATCTGGAAGCCCCCTTTAACAAGGGGACCCCCAGATCCCGGCCCCCCCCCTGTGTGAAATGGTAAGGGGGTACTTACCCCTACCATTTCACTAAAAAACTGTCAAAAATGTTAAAAATGACAAGAGACAGTTTTTGACAATTCCTTTATTTAAATGCTTCTTCTTTCTTCCTTCATCTTCTTCTTCTTCTGGTTCTTCTGGCTCTTCTGGTTCTTCCTCCGGCGTTCTCGTCCAGCATCTCCTCCGCGGCGTCTTCTATCTTCTTCTCCTCGGGCCGCTCCGCACCCATGGCATGAGGGGGGAGGCTCCCGCTCTTCTCTTCATCTTCTTCTTCATCTTCATCTTCTTCTTCATCTTCTTCTTCTTCTTCTTCTTCTCTTCTTCATCTCTTCTTCCTTCTTCATTTCTTCTGCGGGCCGCTCCGCATCCATGCATGGAGGGAGGCTCCCGCTGTGTGACGGCGTCTCTTCGTCTGACGGTTCTTAAATAACGGGGGGCGGGGCCATCCGGTGACCCCGCCCCCCTCTGACGCACGGTGAATTGACGGGACTTCCCTGTGACGTCACGGGGAATGCCACAGGGAAGTCCCGTCATGTCCCGTGCGTCAGAGGGGGGCGGGGTCACCGGGTGGCCCCGCCCCCCGTTATTTAAGAACCATCAGACGAAGAGACGCCGTCACACAGCGGGAGCCTCCCTCCATGCATGGATGCGGAGCGGCCCGCAGAAGAAATGAAGAAGGGAGAAGAGATGAAGAAGAGAAGAAGAAGAAGAAGAAGAAGAAGAAGATGAAGAAGAAGATGAAGATGAAGAAGAAGATGAAGAGAAGAGCGGGAGCCTCCCCCCTCATGCCATGGGTGCGGAGCGGCCCGAGGAGAAGAAGATAGAAGACGCCGCGGAGGAGATGCTGGACGAGAACGCCGGAGGAAGAACCAGAAGAGCCAGAAGAACCAGAAGAAGAAGAAGATGAAGGAAGAAAGAAGAAGCATTTAAATAAAGGAATTGTCAAAAACTGTCTCTTGTCATTTTTAACATTTTTGACAGTTTTTTAGTGAAATGGTAGGGGTAAGTACCCCCTTACCATTTCACACAGGGGGGGGGGCCGGGATCTGGGGGTCCCCTTGTTAAAGGGGGCTTCCAGATTCCGATAAGCCCCCCGCCCGCAGACCCCCACAACCACCGGCCACGGTTGTGGGGATGAGGCCCTTGTCTTCATCAACATGGGGACAAGGTGTTTTGGGGGACTACCCCAAAGCACCCTCCCAATGTTGAGGGCATGTGGCCTGGTACGGTTCAGGAGGGGGGGGGGCCGCACTCTCGTCCCCCCCTCTTTTCCTGCGGCCTGCCAGGTTGCATGCTCGGATAAGGGTCTGGTATGGATTTTTAGGGGGACCCCACGCCGTTTTTTTTTTTTTTTTTGGGCGCGGGGTTCCCCTTAAAATCCATACCAGACCTGAAGGGTCTGGTATGGAATTTAGGGGGAACCCCACGTCAATTTTTTTTTTAAATTTTGGCTGGGGTTCCCCTTAATATCCATACCAGACCTGAAGGGCCTTGTATGGAATTTAGGGGGACCCCCACATCATTTTTTTTTTATTATTTTGGTTCGGGGTTCCCCTGTGGGGAATTCCCATGCCGTTTTTATCAATGAACTTCTATGTGTATTGTCGGCAATGCAATAGCCGCGGGTAGTTTTAAATGTGTTTTTTCCTTCCAAATGTCATTTTGCTGTCAGACTGTTCTAAACACAGGAAACATGCGCCCCTTTACAGGCATACTATAGACACCCCCCAGGTACGAAATTTAAAGGGATATTACACTTTTATTGTTTTACTTTAAGCATTAATAAAATCACTGCTCCTGAAAAAACGTCCGTTTTTAAAACTTTTTTTTGCATTGATCCATGTCCCCTGGGGCAGGACCCGGGTCCCCAAACACTTTTTATGACAATAACTTGCATATAAGCCTTTAAAATTAGCACTTTTGATTTCTCCCATAGACTTTTAAAGGGTGTTCCGCGGCATTCGAATTTGCCGCGAACACCCCAAATTGTTCGCTGTTCGGCGAACTTGCGAACAGCCAATGTTCGAGTAGAACATGAGTTCGACTCGAACTCGAAGCTCATCCCTACCCCCTAATAAAGTTTTAACCCCTTGATCACCCCCTGTCACCAGTGTCGCTAAGCGATCATTTTTCTGATCGCTGTATTAGTGTCGCTGGTGACGCTAGTTAGTGAGGTAAATATTTAGGTTCGCCGTCAGCGTTTTATAGCGTCAGGGACCCCCATATACTACCTAATAAATGTTTTAACCCCTTGATTGCCCCCTAGTTAACCCTTTCACCACTGATCACCGTATAACCGTTACGGTTGACGCTGGTTAGTTCGTTTATTTTTTATAGTGTCAGGGCACCCGCCGTTTATTACCGAATAAAGGTTTAGCCCCCCGATCGCCCGGCGGTGATATGCGTCGCCCCAGGCAGCGTCAGATTAGCGCCAGTACCGCTAACACCCACGCACGCAGCATGCGCCTCCCTTAGTGGTATAGTATCTGATCGGATCAATATCTGATCCGATCAGATCTATACTAGCGTCCCCAGCAGTTTAGGGTTCCCAAAAACGCAGTGTTAGCGGGATCAGCCCAGATACCTGCTAGCACCTGCGTTTTGTGCCTCCGCCCAGCCCACCCAAGTGCAGTATCGATCGATCACTGTCACTTACAAGGCACTAAACGCATAACTGCAGCGTTCGCAGAGTCAGGCCTGATCCCTGCGATCGCTAACAGTTTTTTTGGTAGCATTTTGGTGAACTGGCAAGCGCCAGCCCCAGGCAGCGTCAGGTTAGCGCCAGTACCGCTAACACCCACGCACGCACCATACACCTCCCTTAGTGGTATAGTATCTGAACGGATCAATATCTGATCCGATCAGATCTATACTAGCGTCCCCAGCAGTTTAGGGTTCCCAAAAACGCAGTGTTAGCGGAATCAGCCCAGATACCTGCTAGCACCTGCGTTTTGCCCCTCCGCCCGGCCCAGCCCAGTCCACCCAAGTGCAGTATCGATCGATCACTGACACTTACAAAACACTAAACGCATAACTGCAGCGTTCGCAGAGTCAGGCCTGATCCCTGCGATCGCTAACAGTTTTTTTTGTAGCGTTTTGGTGAACTGGCAAGCACCAGCCCCAGGCAGCGTCAGATTAGCGCCAGTACCGCTAACACCCACGCACGCACTGTACACCTCCCTTAGTGGTATAGTATCTGATCGCATCAATATCTGATCCGATCAGATCTATACTAGCGTCACCAGCAGTTTAGGGTTCCCAAAAACGCAGTGTTAGCGGGATCAGCCCAGATACCTGCTAGCACCTGCGTTTTGCCCCTCCGCCCGGCCCGGCCCAGCCCACCCAAGTGCAGTATCGATCGATCACTGTCACTTACAAAACACTAAACGCATAATTGCAGCGTTCGCAGAGTCAGGCCTGATCCCTGCGATCGCTAACAGTTTTTTGGTAGCGTTTTGGTGAACTGGCAAGCGCCAGCGGCCTAGTACACCCCGGTCGTAGTCAAACCAGCACTGCAGTAACACGTGGTGACGTGGCGAGTCCCATAATTGCAGTTCAAGCTGGTGAGGTGGCAAGCACAAGTAGTGTCCCACTGCCACCAAGAAGACAAACACAGGCCCGTCGTGCCCATAGTGCCCTTCCTGCTGCATTCGCCAATCCTAATTGGGAACCCACCGCTTCTGCAGCGCCCGTACTTCCCCCATTCACATCCCCAACCAAATGCAGTCGGCTGCATGAGAGGCATTTTCTTTATGTCCTCCCAAGTACCCCTACCCAACGAACCCCCCCAAAAAAGATGTCGTGTCTGCAGCAAGCGCGGATATAGGCGTGACACCCGCTATTATTGTCCCTCCTGTCCTGACAATCCTGGTCTTTGCATTGGTGAATGTTTTGAACGCTACCATTCACTAGTTGAGTATTAGCGTAGGGTACAGCATTGCACAGACTAGGCACACTTTCACAGGGTCTCCCAAGATGCCATCGCATTTTGAGAGACCCGAACCTGGAACCGGTTACCGTTATAAAAGTTAGTTACAAAAAAAGTGTAAAAAAAAAAAAAATAAGAAATAAAAAAAAATAGTTGTTGTTTTATTGTTCTCTCTCTCTCTATTCTCTCTCTCTATTGTTCTGCTCTTTTTTACTGTATTCTATTCTGCAATGTTTTATTGTTATTGTTATTGTTATTATGTTTTATCATGTTTGTTTTTCAGGTGTGTAATTATTTACACTTTACTGTGCTTTATTGTTAACCATTGTTAACCATTTTTTTGTCTTCAGGTACGCCATTCACGACTTTGAGTGGTTATACCAGAATGATGCCTGCAGGTTTAGGTATCATCTTGGTATCATTCTTTTCAGCCAGCGGTCGGCTTTCATGTAAAAGCAATCCTAGCGGCTAATTAGCCTCTAGACTGCTTTTACAAGCCGTGGGAGGGAATGCCCCCCCCCCCACCGTCTTCCGTGTTTTTCTCTGGCTCTCCTGTCTCAACAGGGAACCTGAGAACGCAGCCGGTGATTCAGCCAGCTGACCATAGAGCTGATCAGAGACCAGAGTGGCTCCAAACATCTCTATGGCCTAAGAAACCGGAAGCTACGAGTATTTCATGACTTAGATTTCGCCGGATGTAAATAGCGCCATTGGGAAATTGGGGAAGCATTTTATCACACCGATCTTGGTGTGGTCAGATGCTTTGAGGGCAGAGGAGAGATCTAGGGTCTAATAGACCACAATTTTTTCAAAAAAGAGTACCTGTCACTACCTATTGCTATCATAGGGGATATTTACATTCCCCGAGATAACAATAAAAATGATTAAAAAAAAAAAATATGAAAGGAACAGTTTAAAAGTAAGATTAAAAAAGCAAAAAAATAATAAAGAAAAAAAACAAAAAAAAAAAAAACACCCCTGTCGCCCCCTGCTCTCGCGCTAAGGCAAAAGCAAGCGGCGGTCTGTCGTCAAACGTAAACAGCAATTGCACCATGCATGTGAGGTATCACCGCGAAGGCCAGATCGAGTGCAGTAATTTTTCCAGTAGACCTCCTCTGTAAATCTAAAGTGGTAACCTGTAAAGGCTTTTGAAGGCTTTTAAACATGTATTTATTTTGTTGCCACTGCACGTTTGTGCGCAATTTTAAAGCATGTCATGTTTGGTATCCATGTACTCGGCCTAAGATCATCTTTTTTATTTCATCAAACATTTGGGCAATATAGCGTGTTTTAGTGCATTAAAATTAAAAAAAGTGTGTTTTTTCCCCAAAAAATGCGTTTGAAAAATCGCTGCGCAATTACTGTGTGAAAAAAAAAAATGAAACACCCACCATTTTAATCTGTAGGGCATTTGCTTTAAAAAAATATATAATGTTTGGGGGTTCAAAGTAATTTTTTTGCAAAAAAAAAAAAACTTTTTCATGTAAACAATAAGTGTCAGAAAGGGCTTTGTCTTCAAGTGGTTAGAAGAGTGGGTGATGTGTGACATAAGCTTCTAAATGTTGTGCATAAAATGCCAGGACAGTTCAAAACCCCCCCAAATGACCCCATTTTGGAAAGTAGACACCCCAAGCTATTTGCTGAGAGGCATGTCGAGTCCATGGAATATTTTATATTGCGACACAAGTTGCGGGAAAGAGACAAATTTTTTATTTTTATTTTTTTTTTTGCACAAAGTTGTCACTAAATGATATATTGCTCAAACATGCCATGGAAATATGTGAAATTACACCCCAAAATACATTCTGCTGCTTCTCCTGAGTACGGGGATACCACATGTGTGAGACTTTTTGGGAGCCTAGCCGCGTACGGGACCCCGAAAACCAAGCACCGCCTTCAGGCTTTCTAAGGGCGTGAATTTTTGATTTCACTCTTCACTGCCTATCACAGTTTCGGAGGCCATGGAATGCCCAGGTGGCACAAAACCCCCCCAAATGACCCCATTTTGGAAAGTAGACACCCCAAGCTATTTGCTGAGAGGTATAGTGAGTATTTTGCAGACCTCACTTTTTGTCACAAAGTTTTGAAAATTGAAAAAAGAAAAAAAAAATGTTTTTTCTTGTCTTTCTTCATTTTCAAAAACAAATGAGAGCTGCAAAATACTCACCATGCCTTTCAGCAAATAGCTTGGGGTGTCTACTTTCCAAAATGGGGTCATTTGGGGGGGGTTTGTGCCACCTGGGCATTCCATGGCCTCCGAAACTGTGATAGGCAGTAAAGAGTGAAATCAAAAATTTTCACCCTTAGAAATCCTGAAGGCAGTGATTGGTTTTCGGGGTCCAGTACGCGGCTAGGCTCCCAAAAAGTCCCACACATGTGGTATCCCCATACTCAGGAGAAGCAGCTAAATGTATTTTGGGGTGCAATTCCACATATGCCCATGGCCTGTGTGAGCAATATATCATTTAGTGACAACTTTATGAAAAAAAAAAAAAAGTGTCACTTTCCCGCAACTTGTGTCAAAATATAAAATATTCCATGGACTCAATATGCCTCTCAGCAAATAGCTTGGGGTGTCTACTTTCCAAAATGGGGTCATTTTGGGGGGTTTTGTGCCACCTGGGCATTCCATGGCCTCCGAAACTGTGATAGGCAGTGAAGAGTGAAAGCAAAAATTTACACCCTTAGAAATCCTGAAGGCGGTGATTGGTTTTCGGGGCCCCGTACGCAGCTAGGCTCCCAAAAAGTCCCACACATGTGGTATCCCCATACTCAGGAGAAGCAGCTAAATGTATTTTGGGGTGCAATTTCACATAGGCCCATGGCCTGTGTGAGCAATATATCATTTAGTGACGACTTTTTGTAAATATTTTTTTTTTTTTTTTTTTTTGTCATTTTTCAATCACTTGGGACAAAAAAAATAAATATTCAATGGGTTCAACATGCCTCTCAGCAATTTCCTTGGGGTGTCTACTTTCCAAAATGGGGTCATTTGGGGGGGTTTTGTACTGCCCTGCCATTTTAGCACCTCAAGAAATGACATAGGCAGTCATAAACTAAAAGCTGTGTAAATTCCAGAAAATGTACCCTAGTTTGTAGACGCTATAACTTTTGCGCAAACCAATAAATATACGCTTATTGACATTTTTTTTACCAAAGACATGTGGCCGAATACATTTTGGCCTAAATGTATGACTAAAATTTAGTTTATTGGATTTTTTTTATAACAAAAAGTAGAAAATATCATTTTTTTTCAAAATTTTCTGTCTTTTTCCGTTTATAGCGCAAAAAATAAAAACCGCAGAGGTGATCAAATACCATCAAAAGAAAGCTCTATTTGTGGGAAGAAAAGGACGCAAATTTCGTTTGGGTACAGCATTGCATGACCGCGCAATTAGCAGTTAAAGCGACGCAGTGCCAAATTGGAAAAAGACCTCTGGTCCTTAGGCAGCATAATGGTCCGGGGCTCAAGTGGTTAAAAAATAAAAAAACAAAAAGAGGGTATTAAACCTAAAGAGGATTTATAGACAAGCTCACAGCGGTGCAGCATGACCCACTGTTTGCATGTGTGCTTACCTCATAGAATGGTTGCCGTCTTACTCTGTCAGGGATCAGCTGAGCTGTCTAGATCTAGGCTGTCACTAGTTATACTCACTCACTTGTCCGTTATTGCTATCAGCTGTTCACAGCCTGCAATCCCAGCCTACCAAGGGGAGGGGCCGTGGGGAGGCATTTCAAGAGAGTCGCTGTCCGTGAGGGATGGTGAAAAGAGCAGTGGGCCGGTCTGTTGGCCCCATTTCTAACAGTAGAATCCCAAAAGGCCTATTTTGATATAGAACCAGATAAGGCCCAGCACTATGAGACTCTAAAGACAGAGATACTCACACGCTTGGGTGTCACCATGGCAGTCCGGGCCCAGTGCGTGCATCAGTGGTCCTACTCCAGCATCAAGTCACCTCGTTCACAAATGTTTGACTTGGTCCACCTCACCAGGAAGTGGTTGCAGCCAGAGACCTTGACAAGTCCTCAGATTGTGGAGCGTGTGGAAATGGACCGGTACCTGCGTGCGCTCCCTGCTGCCCTGAGGAAGTGGGTCGGACAGGGGGACCCCAAAACTGCAACCTAGTTGGTGGACTTAGTGGAGAGGTACACTGCCACTGAGGACTTGGTGAACCCATCTACGCCCTACTTCAGTGTCTCTAGGGGTGCAAGATCGCCCAGCGGTTCTGGTAAGACTGTTTCAGGGTTCAAGAGCATGGGGAAGGTGGATAAGACTGTTGTTACAAATGATGAGACTGTGAGTCCTAGACCTGGAGACTGGCCAAAGAAGCCAGGAAGGTCTTTGGGGCCATTAAGAGGACTGGGGGTAGGCCACATACGGTGTTTTCGTTGCCATGCATTAGGGCATATTGCTGCAAACTGTCCTATAGATGATGAACCTATGCAATGTGATGCTATGCTATTCCCCCGTTGAGCTTTTGTATGGTAGACATCCCGGGGGGCTACTAGATGTCGCCAAAGAAACGTGGGAAGGGGAAGCCACCCCATGTAGAAGCATCATAGAGCATGTCTCCTTGATGCGGGATTGAATCGCAGCTGCCCCTGGTGCGACAACATATGGAGCGAGCGCAGGAGGCCCAGAGGAGGGTCTATGACCGGGGTGCCAAGGTCCGTACTTTCAGCCCCGGGGACAGAGTGTTAGTACTGGTTCCCACGGTGGAAAGTGAGTTCCTAGCCAAATGGCAGGGCCCCTTTGAGGTTGTCGAAAGGGTGGGGGAGGTAAACTACAAAGTCTACCAGCCAGGGAAAAGGAAACCATACCAAATTTACCATTTGAATCTCTTAAAGCCCTGGAAGGACAGGACTTTACTGGCCATGTCCATGCCTCTAACAGACCGGGTACCGGTGACACCTGACAGCCCCATAACAAATACCCTGTCCGTGGCACAACAAAGTGACGTTGGGCCGTTTGTGCATAAAAATAGAGACTTTTTCTCCCTCTTACCCGGACTGACCAACATGACACAGTGACGGAACCAGGGATTTGCGTAAATGTAAAACCATATAGAATTCCAGAGGCCAGACGAGAGGCAGTCACGAAGGAAATAAGAAGTATGTTAGAGTTGGACGTGATAGAAGAGTCCCACAGTGAGTGGTCGAGCCCCATAGTGCTGGTCCCAAAACCTGATGGTGCTATCAGGTTTTGTAATGACTTCAGGAAACTCAACAGTGTGTCCAAGTTCGATGCGTACCCGATGCCCCGGTCGACGAACTCGTGGACAGGTTAGGACAGGCTCGCTACATAATGACCCTAGACCTAACGAAAGGCTACTGGCAAATACCACTAACTGAATCGGCCAAGGAGAAGACTGCCTTTTCCACTCCTGAGGGCTCGTTTCAGTATAAGCGGATGCCGTTTGGTCTGCACGGAGCTCCTGCTTCATTCCAGCGAATGATGGACAAAGCCTTGAGACCACATTGCCCGTATGCTGCAGCATATTTGGACGATGTGGTCATCCACAGCCCAGATTGGGAATTGCACTTGCTCTGTTAACAAGCAGTGATAGATTCCCTTAGGGACACAGGTCTTACAGGTAACCATAAAAAATGTGCCATAGGCCTGGAGGAGGCCAAATACCTTGGGTACATTATTGGCCGGGGACTGGTCAAGCCACAGACCAATAAGGTTGAGGCAATTAAAAAATGGCCCCAACCGATCAATAAAAAACAAGTGAGGGCCTTCCTGGACATAACGGGGTATTACAGACGGTTCATACCCGACTTTGCCACCATGGCCGCCCCTCTGACCGACCTGATGAAGGGTAGAGGGTCGGTCATGGTCAAGTGGAATTCCGAAGCCGAGGAGGCCTTTCAGAATTTAAAGCAGACCCTTTGTGGATTACCAGTACTAGTGGCGCCGGACTTCAGCAAGGAGTTTGTCGTACAGACGGACGCTTCTGAGGTGGGTCTAGGGGCTGTACTGTCACAGAACAGGAATGGTGAGGAGCACCCAGTTGTATACCTGAACCGGAAGTTGAATAAGCACGAAAAGAACTATGCCATCGTAGAAAAGGAGTGTCTCGCCATTAAATGGGCCTTAGACTCCCTAAGGTATTACCTACTGGGGAGGTCGTTTAAACTGGTCACTGACCATGCTCCCCTAAAGTGGATGTGTGACAACAGGTAGAAAAATGCCCCTGTGACAAGGTGGTTCCTAGCTTTACAGCCCTTTCAGATTATGGTGGAGCACAGGCCAGGAAAATTCCAAAATAATGCAGATGCCCTCTCTCGCGTGCACTGTATGCTTGGGTCAAGTGCTTAGCCACAGGGGCTTGAGCAAAGGGGGAGGATATGTGACGGTATGCGAGCTGAGATACACGATAATAGGTACATTTCACCTCGCATTAGTTCCATTGTAAGGGACTGAACCGGAATCCGGACCAGTTTTTCCAGCCTCTGTGGCAGGCTGGGTTCCAGTCTGGATGTTCGGGTCCACTGGAGTCCAGACTCAGCTGGACTTTAAATATCCAGGAAGAGAGCACAGCAGGGCGCTGGTTTTGAGACTCAGGAAGGAACCTAAGTGAGAGGAGCTCTGGCTATTGGACTGTAAGGTTTGCTTTACCGCATGTTTTGTGGGTGACGATGACCAGCCCCGCACTGTCTAGAGAGGAGACTATTTGTTTAGTTAGCGCCGGACGGCAAGGATTTACTTTAATGTTTTTTTTTTATTTTGCAAACCTCCTTTTAAGTAAACCTGGCACCCGCCAGACTTTTAAGAAAGTGCCCGTTTGCTGACTGTCCTTCAGAAAAGGTGATCCCCACAATATATACAGTACTGTGCAAAAGTTTTAGATACCCTGTTTCCCCGAAAATAAGACCTAGCGTGATTGTCGGTGATGGCTGCAATATAATCTCTACCCCCCAAATAAGCCCTACCCTGTTTCCCCGAAAATAAGCCTTACCCTGAAAATAAGACCTACAAGGACTTTAACTAGGGCTTATTTGGGGGGTAGGGCTTATATTGCAGCCATCACCGACAATCACGGTAGGTCTTATTTTTGGGGAAACAGGGTAGGTGTGAAAAAATGCTGTAACGTAAGAATGCTTTCAAAAGTATATATTTTGATTGTTTATCTTTATCTATTTAAAAATGCAAAGTGGGCAAACAGAAGAAATATCTAAAGCAAATCAATATTTGGTGTGACTACCCTTTTGCTTCAGACCAGCATCAATTCCTCTAGGTATACTTGCACACTGTTTTTTTTTTTTTTAAGGAACTCAGCAGGTAGGTTGTTCCAAACATCTTGGAGAAATAACCACAGAACTTCTGTGGATATAGGCTGTCTCAAATCCTTCTGTTTCTTTATTTAATCCCAGACAGACTCAGTGATGTTGAGATCAGGTCTCTGTATCACTTACAAGACCCCTTGTTCTTCTTTACACTGAAGATAGTTCCTAATGACATTGGCTGTATGTTTGGGGTCATTGTCCTGCCTCATAAATTTGGGGCCAATCACATGCCTTCCAGATGATTACATTAAGAGACAGAAGGATTTGAGGCAGTCTACATACACAGAAGATCTGTGGTTAGTTCAACAAGATGTTTGAAACAACCTATCTGCCGAGTTCCTTTAAAAACTGTGTGCAAGTGAACCTAGAAGAATTGATGATGTTTTGGGCGAAGACAAAGGGTGGTCACATCAAATAATGATTTGAATTGGATTTCTTTTCTGATCATTTACCTTCTATTTTGTTAATTGATAAAAATAAACTATTAACACTTCTATTTCTGAAAGCATCTTTACTTTACAGAATTACGTACTCCCCCTGTCCTAAAACTTACATACGTATTAGACAATATTGAACACAAAGGAACATTAATCAGGATTAGGAATGGTATCATAGAGGAAAGATCTACATTATTTATACTGTACTATCCACAATGTGGCCGATAATTATATTTTTGAAGTATGCTATAGTTTCATGATTGACTAACATGTTATTTTCCGTATCTGGCATTAATACAGTGCATAGAGTACAAGTAAAATTACATAAACTATATTACTTTATAAACTAAAGTAGATTGCATTTCCAGCCAAGGTGACCAGAGATTGTCAATTTTTTTCCAGGCAACCTTGGTTTTCATATGTCAGGTTTTACATGGGGATCACTTGGTTAATAAGTCTAAACTAGGGATCCTCAAACTACGGCCCTCCAGCTGTTGTGGAACTACACATCCCATGAGGCATTGTAAAACTCTGACATTCACAGACATGACTAGGCATGATGGGAACTGTAGTTCCTAAACAATTTGAGGGCCATAGTTTGAAGACCCCTGGTCTAAACCAATGGGTAAGTTTCAGGTGATCAGGGGATTTCCACTGAACAGCTATAATTTTTTTGACATGGAAAAATAATAGACGTAAGATAAGTTTTGTGTTGTTGGGAAGATCTCAATCTCCTATATAACAAAATAGGTATCTAGCAAGGCTGCATATTTTGGGTAAATTTGGAAGAAAGGACTAGAAAATCAGAAAAAGGACTAGAAAAAGATTTTAGACTGTATGGCCAATATGATTGGACAATCTCAAACCAAAAAAGTTCCAGGATCAAATACACTCTTGGGACATGCAGGGAAAGGTGATTTGCCCATTCTGAACAATACATGTGAAATATAATAAATACAATGAAAATATTTTATCTGGATTACCTGATCCCTAGAAGAGATGGCCAAGGCCAAGTGAGAACTCAATATTCCCTGCCACGCATCCTCCAGCAGACTTGGTATATTGTTGCTTATGAGTTGATAGATAGGTGGTTGCCTTTGTTTTTATTTTCAGGCTTGTTTTCTTTTATTTTCACCTGGTAATTTTGTGAATGATACACTTCCTGTCCCTGAGTAGCTACAATAACTCCTCTGTTGTATCTTTGGAGAGAACCATGATTGCCACTTAGGCTGGAATTCAAACATGTCTTTCTCCCTTCTTTTTTTTTCATGTGGAGTGGGGGATTAGTAGTTTACAGATGGAAGATAAGATTGCTCTTCCTTTGCTTTATTCTTTCTAATGTTCTTAACCTGAAAAAAATGAATGCAGCCACCCCATTGTATGACTGGTAAGCTTCAAAATATCCAATTTTTTGTTCTTGGGTTTAGTTATCCTTCAACAGATATTTGGCGTGATTCGTCAAAGCATGCTATAGTGGACAGCATCAGTAATGAGATAGCTTCACCATCTCATCCCACTCTAACATACCTAAAGTCAGCAGTGGCCCGTCCATACAGGGTGCAGGGGCGGCGCTCCCCTAATCCATGGGCCTGACCCCTAATCTACATGCCCTCCCCCCAAAATATACCACCAGCCGTCACTGGCTGAAGTGCTACATCCCATTGGTAAGGGCCCTTTCACACTGGGGCGGTTTGCAGGCGCAATTGCGCTAATAATAGCGCCTGCAAACCGACCCGAAACAGACGCTGCTGTCTCTCCAGTGTGAAAGCCTCGAGGGCTTTCACACTGGAGCGGTGCGCTGGCAGGACGGAAAAAAAAAGTCCTGCTAGCAGCATCTTCGGAGCCGTGAAGGAGCGGAGTATACACCACTCCTTCACCACTTCTGCCCATTGAAATCAATGGGACAGCGTGGCTATACCACCGGCAAAGCGCCTCTGCAGAGGCGCTTTGCGGTGGTTTTTAACCCTTTCTCGGCCGCTAGCAGGGGGTAAAACCGCTCCGCTAGTGGCCGAATACCGGAGGTAAAGCGCCGCTTACAATAGCGGCGCTTTACCGCCGACGCCGCCCCAGTGTGAAAGGAGCCTTACTGTATCATGTGCCAATGTTTCCCACTCCTCCTTTATGGAACTAAAGCTGGCCCCACTTTAGCAGGCTGAAAAAAAAAAAAAAAACATATTCCTCCATCCACAGAAGCGAGGTGGATGTAGGAATCACCCCTTTGGAACACTGTATTTTAGGAGTGGGACTCTCTGCTGTCAGAATACACTTATCAGCTGCTGCAGCCCGTTGACTGATCAACATAAGTTTTTATCCTTTCCCATTTGATAGAAATCAGTATAACGATCGACTTTTGTCAAACAGGGATGGCCACACATGTATCGAAATTCGTCTGGTTCCTGCTAATCTGGACAAATTTTGAACCATCTATGGCCAGCTCAAGTTGGCAAATTGATGCACAGAAATTATCCCTTAAGTTGCAAAGCAAGCTTTATCTTTTTTACAGGGGTAGTTGTGGAACTGAATAGAGCAAAGAATTAGTTAATTATGGCCCCAACAGCCCCCTTCCACAACCCCAGATTCTCTAACATCCTCTTGGGGTGCTATGGCTATAATTGCCTTTTTAAAGAACCTAGACACTATACATCCAGCCATATATGCATGCATACTAAATACTAAAATGTTAGATTTGGATGGAAAACGTCTATGCACTAAAAATTGTATATTTTTCAATAAATTACCAGCTTCAAATATTGGTGACAACAGATCTATTTTTACACAACATTTTCTGTTCTGTTCCCTAATTTTCTACAACAGTTTTAAATAACTACATACAACAGTCACGTTATCATATGCCATGGATCTTTATAGAAGATGGAGATGACAGTGTCATTTGATTCAGTATGTACTCATCTTACTTGTTCTTCAAGTTGACCTGGTTAAGTCAAGCAAAGAATGCATATTGTCATAATTATTGAGGGGCAATCTGGCGGCTAAGGACAGAAAACCAATAATCAATGGCTGCAATATGCTGTTTAATGTGAAGAAGGAAATTAATTAAGCTGAAATGTGTGACTGTAAGTAGGACACATGAAGGAGTCACATGGGGTAGAGTAACACACTATATAGATATACATTGATGGTTAAGATGCCAAGGGGACAATGACTGACCATTTTATTGACTGATTAATTTGGTGAAGCAGACTAAACCATTTACATACATTGAGTTAATTTATGAAAAATTTAACAGAAAAATGTTACCCACAATTCACAGTAAAATTCATTATTTCTGTTGCTATTTTGTATTGGAAAAAACAAGAGCTGGGATCTGATTTGTTCTTGTGGAACATGTGCTCTTTTTCTCTGTCATATCAAGGACAGCTCCAAGTAAAACTGATATTTCAATATTGCAGAGGTAGTAATGGTGAGGATAAATGAAGCGATTTTGCAGCAAAATTACCAATATCGCTAGAAATAAAATGGTATTAAAACCAAATGTTTTTCTAAATCAGATCAAAGTAACATCACACATATGAATTTAAAGATTTTTCTAAATTTCCTTCTAAGAGCTTTCTTTAGCCATGGTCCCCTGGCCGTGCTGCTACAATCCTGTTCTCTGTGCCACTAGTAGTACTTGCCAAGTACTAAAGTGTTTGTATGTGTCTCCTCAAGGTAGAGTATATGCTCAAGCTCTGTACCACAAACCTGTGTGCAGCCTCTCAGAGCACCCCACACTCAGCCAGCACTAGAAGAGCACAGAACAAATGGCACATCTTACCTTTACAGCAGTAATTGACAGTGGTCCCTCTTGCACAGGCTGTATGTGCAGCACTCTGAATGGCTGCACATAGATGCAACAGCAAAGAGGGTGGACTTCAACGCCCACACACCGCACAAATGCATCCATGGGCAGCATAGCTTTCTGTGCTGAGAGCATGCTACTCTCCCAGCACACCGTTCAAGCTGTCTAAATCAACCCTTAGTGTGTACTAATTTTCAGGAGTCGCCGGGACTGGCTCCCAAGCATGTGGCCACTGTGATAGTCAGTCACAGTGGTCAGATGACTGGCCAATCCCACCACCCAGGGCATATAGACCCTATTAAATATACCTCCCAACTTTGTGAAAGGAAAAAGAGGGACACACAGTATGTAGTTACATGGACCACAAAGATCTAATTTGCGAAAAATTATTGGCTAAAGCACAAAAGTGCTCTTTTTTAACCTCTTTTTATAGAGGTAATATTTATGACTAAGGCCTTATAAGCTGAAACGCGTCAACTGACTTAATCTGCGTTTGTTCACTGTGGCTATTCAAAAAAATGAAGAAATTTTAAGAGCAACAACCGGAGTGCGGATAATTTTTTCTACATTACTCTACTCGGCTAGCGACGGTGGATCGAGCCCCTGGGAGCTCTGCTGTCTGTGTGGTGTATGGGTAGTAGCACTGACTTTTCTGTTTATACTTTGGACACACAGTATGCAGGCAAAGAACCTGTCCCTGCTACAGCCCCGGTTACATGGACCACAAAGATCTAATTTGCAAAAAATGATTGGCTAAAGCTCAAAGGTGCTTTTTTTTTTACCTCTTTTTATAGAGGTTGGATAAACCAACGTTTTATAGAGGTTGGATAAAAAGTTAAGTGCAGCATAACAATTTTGGTAGTAAAATAGCACATTTTGTATAGCGATGTACACATGGAAGCAGGTTGGAAAGTGCTAGTTAGCTGCTGTCCGGCAGGGAGGGAAAGGGTTAACTTATTTCCTGGGTCTCTGTTTTTAGCAGGCTGCTGCTGGGCTTTGCCCCCTCCCTGTGCATATTAAATCAGGAGGGAGCTCTGCTCAGACAAGTCCAGCCACCTGGGAGAAGGAATGGCTTACATCTACCATGTATACTGATCGTCTAGCACACAATCTGCCCTTGGGGGCTCTGTTCTCTCTCTCCTTCAGCTACCTTCTCTGCTATCTGCATATCTCCCAACTGTTCCTGATTTAGAGGACTGTCCCTCGTTCAATGTCCTTCTTTCCTCCTCATTTGTCCTTCATTTTGGTCTGATCTATATAGTTGTATATGAAATGCACTACTTATCTATAAAAAGTGTTTTGCAGTGCTAAACCCTTCATCCAATTTCTACATTGCTGCATTTGTACATTTCAAAGACAGTATAAAGGAGTAGTAGTGGTAAAAAAAGCACTTGGGGGTTTAAGCAATCATTTTTTTTGTACAATTCTCCTTTCAGGTGGTGTGGCAGGGGGTGTGTCCTATGCCTACATTCCCATCTCAGAAAGTTGGGAGGTATGTATCTGTCATCACTGAAGTATGCCTGCAGTGAGAAGCCTACCAACATCTATGGAGCTGCTGAGACCTGTAGTCCTCCTGAAGACATCAACATGGACATGTGGGGACAGCACACAAGCCTGAGTTAGGGAGTAGAGATGTAGGGAAAAAAACAGTTTCTTGTGCATGTGAACTCTGTCATGTTTTGCACCTTTCTAAGTTAACCTCCCTGACGGTAATCCCGAGTGTGGCTCGGGGTGGATTTTCAGCACCAAAAGCAGTAACCCTGAGCCACACTTGGGATTGCATCGCAGGATCCAGGTACAGCTTACTTACCTTGTTCCCAGGATCTAATTGGGCGACTATGTGGCGGATGAGGTTTGATGTTCAGAAATGTAAAGTAATACACTTGGGGGCTAAGAATATGCATGCATCATACATGCTAGGGGGAGTACAACTGGGGGAATCCATAGTGGAGAAGGATCTTGGGGTTTTGGTAGATCATAAGCTCAATAATAACATGCAATGCCAAGCTTTTTTTATTAAGAGAGGTATGGACTCCAAAGAGAGAGATAGAATTTTGCCCCTGTTCAAATCATTAGTAAGAACTCATCTGGATTATGCAGTTCAGTTTTGGGCACCAGTTCTCAAAAAGGATATCGGGGAACTGGAGAAAGTGCAGAGAAGGGCAACCAAACTAATAAGAGGCATGGAGGAGCTCAGCTATGAGGAAAGATTAGAGGAACTGAATTTATTCTCTCTTGAGAAGAGGAGAACAAGGGGGGATATGAGCAACATGTTCAAATATATAAGGGGTCCATATAGAGAACTTGGTGTTGAGTTATTCTTTTTACGGTCAACACAGAGGACAATGGTGCACTAAAGAGTCTAGAGGAAAAGATCTTACATCTCCAAATACGGAAAGGTTTCTTCACAGTAAGAGCTGTGAAAATGTGGAAAAGACTCCTGCCAGAGGTGGTTCTGGCCAGCTCAGTAGATTGCTTTAAGAAAGGCCTGGATACTTTCCTAAATATACATAATATAACTGGGTACTAACATTTATAGGTAAAGTTGATCCAGGGAAAATCCGATTGCCTCTTGGGGGATCAGGAAGGAATTTTTTCCGCTGCTGTAGCAAATTGGAGCATGCTCTGCTGGGGTTTTGTTGCCTTCCTCTGGATCAACTGTGGGTATAGAATTGGGTATATTGGATTGTACGATATTTTTTATTCTATTTATTTATTTTTTTATGGTTGAACTGGATGGACGCATGGGGACGGAGAACGGCGGCAAGTTGAAAAAGTAAAACACACAATACATATACAGTACACTGTAATCCTACAGATTACATTACTGTATCAATTTATTTCACATCCCCTTTGTCCCTAGTGGTCTGTCCAGAAAGCCCGGAGCAAAGAAATAAAAATAATAAGCAAAGGGCGGGCATGACAGAGTTAACAGTGGAACATAGTTTGAGGGATGTTTATGTTAGAACAATTGGGATTGGTAGGTTATTAGGAAGGGGTGGAGCAAAAATTAACTGAGCAGGGGGCAAGGTCCCTTCCCAGCTCAGTTGGTCTGGAAGAGAGAGCTTCCCACCCTCCCTCCCTAAAATTGGTAAGTATGGTCTATATGGATTTTGTTGGTACAATTTCAAATGTTGGAATGTCGTGGCAGTGGCGTGATGTTGGTCTTTGCGGGTGAAGGATTAAACCCCAGTTATGGTAAAGTTTGGGACCCATCAGTAGTATGAGGCCCGTTGGTGGTATTCCAGCTAACGGAGGTTTTAGCTGGAATTGGTTATTGGGTGCACTGCGGTCAATTGGTTTGTTGTCTCCGAGCTAGCATGTCAGCTGGAGGCCTATTTTAGTTAAGGTACCGCAGTGCCTGATTGGATCGAGTTTAAGATTGGTGGGTTTTTCCCTGCAAAGACCAACGGGAGTATTTAACTGATATGTCAGGTGTTTTCATACAGTTACGTTAAGTTGATATTGAAATTAATTTTATTGGTTATTATTAATAAAGATAATTGGCTGCTATGGCCAATATTTTACTCCAGATGGGTGTGGTCTCAATTATTTGGGGTAAATAGGGATGGGGGTACGTAGCAGGTTTAAAGGGTGTGATATTAAAGGGAAACTAGATACATCTGGTATACAATAGTCAAGTGCCCTGCATGCAGTTTTATATTAAAAATACTGTTCTTTCTGCCTGGAAACTGGAGATTGTCCATAGCAACCAAAACCGTCCCTTTACATCAAAAGTGGTTTTAGACCAGCTAGAAAACAGCGATAATAAATTAGAATCACTTGCAAAATTGAGCGATAGTGATTTGTGGGGAAATTCGTCATCAAACACTGAAAGTAATGACAGCGACAATTCTGCAACTGAGCAAATTTCAGTGTTTTTGATTTGATTACATTATTGAATAATTTTTATTAATATTATATTATTATTATTTGTTATAATTATTTATAGTTATTTATTATATTATAATTTATGATTTCGTTTTTCAAACGTTATCATACCCGGGATGTCTAGTAGACTCTTGTTTGGACAGATTTAAGTGAGTTATTCCTAAGAATTACAGGCCTACAATATAAAACGCCAAATTTCCATGCAAAATAATTGTACCGTTTTCAGCATTAAAAATCTGAAATAATTATACCGCCAGGGAGGTTAGAGTGATTGTAAATGATCACCTTATAAAACAACCCATTCAGCTTAAAAAATAAATGAAATGCAAAACATTTTTGTATAGATATAAAAAAACATTATATATAATATAAATACATTTTTTCTCTTTTCTATAAGTGATCACATTCCCTCTGTTCTCAGCTGCATAAGAGCTGGAGGAGGCAAAGCAGCAGCACACTGAGATCCCAAGTGAATGGCTGTGCAGCGGGGGCATGTCAGGACAAGTCTGATCATTGGAGGAGAGCACACTGAACTTCCAGCACATCTATAGAACTGACCACAGTGTTCTCTCCTGCTTAGTGTGGTCAGTTTTTAATAGAAAAGCAAGGGGACTAGCAGGAATACCAGGGATTTCACACAAAGGAAGCAATACAAAGAGAACAGGATACTTTCTCATACAAGTACATGGTACAGCAGCCACATATCAGGAATATGAAGTATTGGGGTAACAAACACTTTGGGGTTGATTTATGAAAACTGGAGAGTGTAAAATCTGGTGTAGCTCTGCATAGAAACCAATCAGCTTCCAGGTTTTATTGTCAAAGCTTAATTGAACAAGCTGAATTTAGAAGCCGATTGGCTACCATGCACAGCTGCACCAGATTATGCATTCTCCAGTTTTAGTAAATTGCCCCCTTTAAGCTTTCAACTTTGCCTTCTGTCTGGTCTGAAGTTCTTAAAGGAGTGTAATGCAAGTAGGCGTCACCACACATAGTAGTTGATTTACCTAATGCAAATAGACTGTGCATTTTGCAAAAGCAAATTCGCAGAGCTTAGTAAATGAGGTAAAGCTTCACTTTGCAAAGAATACCCAATCACGTGCAAGGAAAATGAAAAAAAAACAAACTGAATTTTTGCTTACACATGATTGGATGATGTAAGTCAGCAGAGCTTCTGCTCATTTACTAAGCTCTGGAACAACTACTCTTGCAGAGTGCAAATGCACTTTGCAAAGTGCACTGTCTATTTGCCTTTAGTAAATCAAGCTTACAGTCTCCAGTTAGCGGGTCACAAGGCACATTGGGGTATGAAGAGTCAGCACTTAAAGAGTCATCCTGGTGCAGTATTACCTTTCCGTTGCCTTGGGCAACGGAAGTCTACAGTCAGATAAAGCACCCTTTAGATTGCATGTACTTATGTCAGGTGGGACAGCCTCTAGCAGTGAGGGATATGTTGTCTGTATTCCTTCTGCAAGCAGTCTGTCTCCCATAGCAATGAGGTTCTCATCCTGAGCAAAGGTAGGAAAGTCAAGAGTTAAGTTAAGTGAGTGCAAACATGCAGCCCGTGTTAGGCATGTGGCAGTGCCCCATTCTGCTACTGGGGAGAGGTAGTGGCAAACGCTGGACAGGTAGATGTGGACATGAAGCTCAGCCTGTCCCTTCTAAATGCAATCAACAGTGAGAGGTGTACATTGACACAGAAACGGGAGAATTAACTAGAGGACAGTTGTTGTGCAAGTGTACATGGTGTATGTTCATCTCTGAAAGCAGAGACCCACCTTAAGGTTGAATATTCCCCCACGGCGGCCTCAGCCTTGTCCCGGGGCATTTATGGAAACAAGAAACAAGGTACCCCAACAAAAACAAAGGTGCCCTATGTGTGAAAAGAATGACCCTGTTACAGGTGCCTAGTGTAGCCCAGAAGAACGATTTAATGGGGAACATGGAGGAAGGTCCGCCATCATCCGCCTACCCCTTACACACATCAGACCAAAAAGAGGGAAAACTGAGGCTGCTCAAGGGAGGGAGGGATTTGGTCTTAAAATAGCAATAGTCATTCCAAATGAGGGACTGTTGGGATCTATACAATAAAGGGATGCTGAAGCTTGGTGAGAAGTGGTTAAGGAGCTTCTATAAACCACTGAAGCTGTTTAAAGCCATCTTCAACCCAACAAATCACCAAAAGCCACTTTAATTCCACAATTCCCATTGCTAAAAAGTGTGGAAATTTGGGGTATATGTATATATATATATATATATATATATATATACATATATATATGTGTAAGATAAGAAGGCCAGTATAGTGGCCTGAATTGATGGGAGGAGCCCGGGGGGTATTTAACCAGCCTGCTTGCCTGTGGTCTATGTCGGTTTCCTGTGCGCGATACGTTACGTCACTGGGCCGACTCTTCCAACTCATTGGCGTTCGTGAGTTGCGTGTTCGAAACATTCCCGGGGCTTTCGGTTCCGTTCGCAGTTTTAAGTACGAAGTGTCTGGCTCGGCTGTCGCAGGTAGGGTTTCGTATAAACATTTCATTTCATGCATCAGCATTTGCTAGACATCTGGTGTCGCCCAAACTCCGATACGGAACTTGCGAGTCATTCGTTAAAGAAACCCTGCACGTAGCTGTAGTATTTAGCCACCGATTCGTATCTCTATCATGCCTAAACATTTCATTCATTTTACGTACCTCACTCTCATTCGAGTCCAAACGCGTCCGCATCGCACCAGTTCATTCAGGCATGTCTCAGTTGTTTTTTACCTCATGCCCATACCACGGTTCGTTGTCAGTCGCAATCGCAATCGCGGCACACCGATTTGTGCCTCTGTCATGGCTAATCATTTCAATCATTTCACTGTCACGTACCGCATTCTGATTAGAATCTAGTCGCATCCGCGATGCACCAATGCGTCCCGGTGTGCCTCAGTTTTTTTTGGCCTCATTTCAGTACATGCTCCAGAGTCCGGTCGTTGTCAGTCGCAGTCACGGTGCACCGATTCGTGCCTCTGTCATGGCAAATCATTTCACTCATTTCACTGTCACGTACCGCGCTCCGATTTGAATCCAGTAACATCCGAGATGCATTGATTCGTCCCGACGCGCCCCAGTTGTCTTGGTCTAATTTCATTCTGTGCTCCACAGTCCGAATCATTGTTTGTCACAGTCGCGGCATACCGGTTCACGCCTATATCACGGCAAAACATTTCAGTCATTTTATTTTACACACCTGTCGCTTTGAGTCAAATCCACTCAAACCAACAACGCATCGATTCGCACCCATCATTTCAGCCTTACAGGTATCATTCGCATGTTGCCTATCATTCCCCCCAGGTCCGGCAGTCACTTCATATCGAGTCCTTCGTGCATTCTCGGTTGTATGAAATGAATCTGATACGAAGCGGTTGTACAGTGCATGAAATTAATCCAATATAAATCGGACTGTGGAGAGTATGAAATGGATCCGATACGAATCGTTGTGCCGCCGACGTGACCAGATCTGAATCGGGCCGTAGCGTGTATGAAATGAAACCGATACGAATCACTCGTAAATTGCATGCAATGAATCCTGACACAAATCGGTTGTAAAGTGCATGAAGTGAAACCAGCACGAATTGGACTGTGCGAATATAAGGGGAAGTAGCAGTGAGGCAAAGGTTTTAACAAATGAATCGAGATCATGATCGACTGAACTTCGAAGGAAGACGGGGTGTGTTTTTTTTTTTGTGTTGTAGAGGCATCAGAGGTCGAACATCTGTGGAGCCGTGTTTAAGAAAATAGAGAATGCACGAAGGACTCGATATGAAGTGACTGCCGGACCTGGGGGGAATGATAGGCAACATGCGAATGATACCTGTAAGGCTGAAATGATGGGTGCGAATCGATGCGTTGTTGGTTTGAGTGGATTTGACTCAAAGCGACAGGTGTGTAAAATAAAATGACTGAAATGTTTTGCCGTGATATAGGCGTGAACCGGTATGCCGCGACTGTGACAAACAATGATTCGGACTGTGGAGCACAGAATGAAATTAGACCAAGACAACTGGGGCGCGTCGGGACGAATCAATGCATCTCGGATGTTACTGGATTCAAATCGGAGCGCGGTACGTGACAGTGAAATGAGTGAAATGATTTGCCATGACAGAGGCACGAATCATCCTTCAGCTTGCGGTCTCCAAAACTCAACAATTCAGACCCGAGGTCTACATTAACTTCTTTCAAACTAACAACTCCAAGCAGGCCAGCCTCCCCCTTGACAAGCTGACCTGCATCAGGCAGTTCTCCAAGACTTCACCCATACACGGGGGTGTGCTAAGAAGCAGCTTCAGTCTCTCTTGGGAATGCTCAATTTTGTAATACGGATCATTCCTCAGGATCAATCTTTTTGTGTCACACCTCCTGGTCTTCCTCTCCCAGACACAGGACCCCGATCAGACCCTTAATTTAGACACCGTGGCAGTAGTGGATCTATCAATGTGGGAGGGTTCCATACTACGTGGAATGGTATATCAATGTTTATACCATCAATATCGCCCCTATCACCCCTGGTAGTGACAGATGCCGCAGCCTTCACAGGCTTCGCTGCAATTTTTGGCCACTATTGGTTTACAGGACCATGGCCTCCAGAGATACTCCTAAACCCCGGGTTTACCCGGACTTCCTCCCTCTTCGAGCTATACCCGGTCGTGGCAGCCGCTCAACTCTGGGGTCATATCTGTACAGGACAAACCATGGCTTTCACCAAAGATAACCATTCATTCATTTCATCTTTTCTAACGTACAAACCCCATAGACTTTTGGTGGTGGTTTTTTCTTTCACAATTTACTACCATTTTATATTTTGGACTTTTTTTCTTCATATGGACTTAAGTGGTTGATTTGCCGAACCTTTATGGTTCTTTTAGATATAATTTATTATCTATTTGAAATTAAGATTTATATTTCACTTCAACTGTTGTTTTGAATTACACAGTGTCACTTTATTATGCACCCCATACCTTTGGTCATACAAGGTGGGATAAAGTTTTATTCATTGTTTGTATGCACGTATGACCTTTTGACTAATATATATAGTGCTACACTTTTATTTTTGTTTTGAAACAAAGATAACCAGGCCAAGGCCGATCTTGTTAGTAAAGGCAGGCCCAAGTCGCTCTCTATTATGTCCTTCCTACGCAGGCTGGTACAATTATCTCTACAGCACCAGTTTAATGTCCACTGTACGTTCATTCCAGGCTAGTGCAACCTCGCAGCAGACAAACTGTCCCGCTTTAATTATGCTTCCCTTTTGAGCAGAAACCCAGAGAGGGCATGGGGTCCCAGATCACATCATTAAGAGACTAAGCAGGTGGAACTCTGCCTACCTCGCCGGTACATTCCCAATCCTCAGGTGGAAATGGCACAAGCATTCACCAAACTTGCTCAATAAATAAAGCTAAAACTAATAAAACTACACCATTACCTGAATGTTTTTGCCCCCTTATTTTGGCATACCGTCCATCAGACAAGGGCACATTTCATGTTGCAGGTCTTATGGTAAGTCTATGTTGCTCATATTCGTATCGGCCATAGGCTTCAACCATAAATATAAATATATATATATATATATATATATATATATATATATATATATATATAAATAAATATATATATATATATATACACAGTATCTCACAAAAGTGAGTACACCCCTCACATTTTTGTAAATATTTTATTATATCTTTTCATGTGACAACACTGAAGAAATTACACTTTTCTACGTTGTAAAGTAGCGAGTGTGCAGTTTGTATAACAGTGTAAAGTAGACAACCAAGTATATGAGTTTCCCTTATGCCTACTTCAAATTTCATAGTCTATCTGAGGGGATTGAGACATAGAACGTCTCAGATTTTGTGAGGTTAATTTTGTAGTCTAAAGTAGGGAATAGTGGTCTAGCTCAGTAAATTTGTAATTATCGCTTCTGGAGTAGTGAGAAAAAAGAGTAATGCCGCGTACACACGGTCGGACTTTCCGGCATACTTGGTCCGGCGGACCAGAGTGTGCCGGACAATCCGCCCGTGTGTGGGCGGCGGCGGACTTTTCCGGCGGACTTCTTCCCAAAAGCCCGCCGGACCTAGATTTGAAAAAAGTTTTAAATCTTTCCGTCGGACTCAGTTTCGGGCGGAAAGTCCGCTCGTGTGTGTGCTGGTCCGACGGAAAGCCCGCTCGTGTGTAGGCTGGTCCGACAGACCAAATACGACACGAGGGCAGGGTATTGCATCTCGCGCTCGCTGCAATAGGAAAAACAAATCTTCCTATTGCGGCGAGCGCGGGGCATACCAGGCCCTTAGGTCTGGTATGGATTATAAACGGAACCCCGCTACGCCGAAAAAACGGCGTGGGGTCCCCCTAAAATCCATACCAGACCCCGATCCGAGCACGCAGCCTGGCCGGTCAGGAAAGGGGGTGGGGACGAGCGAGCGCCCCCCCTCCTGAACCGTACCAGGCCGCATGCCCTCAACATGGGGGGGGGGGGTGATTTGGGGGAGGGGGCGCCTTACGGTGCCCCCCCACCACAAAGCACCTTGTCCCCATGTTGATGAGGACAAGGGCCTCTTCCCGACAACCCTGGCCGTTGGTTGTCGGGGTCTGCGGGCGGGGGGCTTATCGGAATCCGGGAGCCCCCTATAATAAGAGGGCCCCCAGATCCCGGCCCCCCCACCCTATGTGAATGAGTATGGGGTACATGGTACCCCTACCCATTCACCTAGGTAAAAAGTGTCAATAATAAAACACAACACAGGTTTTTAAAATATTTTATTAAACAGCTCCGGGGGGGATCTTCCTCCGGCTTCGGGGGTCTTCTTCCGTCTTCGGGGGTCCCTCCGGTTCATCTTCTCCCGGCGTCCGGTTGGTTCTTCTCCGCTCTCCGGCCTCTTCTCCCGGTGTCCCAGGTCTTCGGCCGGCCCCTCCGCTGTCTTCATGTAGCTCTATTGCCAGCGGAGGTCCGGACTTCTGGGCTTCTTGGCTTCTTGTCTTCTCTTCTCTTCCCCCAGATGTTGGCACGACGCTCTCTCCGGCTGGACTGGTCTCTGAGGGCTGCGTTGTGACTTATATAGGCGGAGACCCCGCCCCCATATGATGTCACAGTCCCTGGGCATGCTGGGACTGTGACGGTTTAGGGGGCGAAGCCGGAAGACCCCCGAAGCCGGAGGAAGATCCCCCCCCCCCGGAGCTGTTTAATAAAATATTTTAAAAACCTGTGTAGTGTGTTTTATTACTTACACTTTTTCCCTAGGTGAATGGGTAGGGGTACCATGTACCCCATACTCATTCACATAGGGTGGGGGGCCGGGATCTGGGGGCCCCCTTATTAAAAGGGGCTCCCAGATTCCGATAAGCCCCCCGCCCGCAGACCCCGACAACCAACGGCCAGGGTTGTCGGGAAGAGGCCCTTGTCCTCATCAACATGGGGACAAGGTGCTTTGGGGTGGGGGGGCCCACAGGGCGCCCCCTCCCCCAAAGCACCCACCCCCCATGTTGAGGGCATGCGGTCTGGTACGGTTCAGGAGGGGGGGGCGCTCGCTCGTCCCCACCCCCTTTCCTGACCGGCCAGGCTGCGTGCTTGGATCGGGGTCTGGTATGGATTTTAGGGGGACCCCACGCCGTTTTTTCGGCGTAGCGGGGTTCCCTTTATAATCCATACCAGACCTGAGCGCGATGGGGCTCACAAGGTGTCAATCTCGCCGATAAAAGCGGCAAGATTGACATCCTTTGCTAGTCCCGTCGCACCTGAGTCACGTTCAAAATGAACGGACTTGTCCGTGTGTGGGCAAGTCCGTTCATTCTGAAAGTCCGCCGGAACTCCGGCGAAAGTCCGTCGGAAAGACGGGCGGACTTAGCCCGCCGGAAAGTCCGGTCGTGTGTGGGCAAGTCCGTCCGTTTTAAAGTCCGGCGCACCTGGCGGACAAAGTCCGTCGGAAAGTGTGCCGGACCAAGTAGGATAGAAAGTCCGACCGTGTGTACGCGGCATTAGTCTTTGGCATATGCTGTCACTTTGGGAGCAATCTACCAGGTAGGAGAGCTCCAAAGTCAGTATAAAAATAAGAGGAGGAGGGGACAGCCCTGGCGAGTGGCATTCACCAGGGAGAAGCTCTGGGAAAGTGTTTTTTTATAGCCACTGTTGGATGGTCACATAAAGTGTTGATCCACATGTCATGTTACCCCATATTCCAATGTATTGAAGCATACGCTTTATAAACCTTGTGGACAGCCTTTCCAGAAAAAGTTACATAGTTACATAGTTACATAGTAGGTGAGGTTGAAAAAAGACACAAGTCCATCAAGTCCAACCTATGTGTGTGATTATGTGTCAGTATTACATTACATATCCCTGTATATTGCGGTCATTCAGGTGATTATCTAATAGTTTCTTGAAGCTATCAATGCTCCCCGCTGAGACCACCGCCTGTGGAAGGGAATTCCACATCCTTGCCGCTCTTACAGTAAAGAACCCTCTACGTAGTTTAAGGTTAAACCTCTTTTCTTCTAATTGTAATGAGTGGCCACGAGTCTTATTAAACTCTCTTCTGCGAAAAAGTTTTATCCCTATTGTGGGGTCACCAGTACAGTATTTGTAAATTGAAATCATATCCCCTCTCAAGCGTCTCTTCTCCAGAGAGAATAAGTTCAGTGCTCGCAACCTTTCCTCATAACTAAGATCCTCCAGACCCTTTATTAGCTTTGTTGCCCTTCTTTGTACTCGCTCCATTTCCAGTATGTCCCTCCTGAGGACTGGTGCCCAGAACTGGACAGCATACTCCAGGTGCGGGCGGACCAGAGTCTTGTAGAGCGGGAGAATTATCGTTTTATCTCTGCAGTTGATCCCCCTTTTAATGCATGCCAATATTCTGTTTGCTTTATTAGCAGCAGCTTGGCATTGCATGCCATTGCTGAGCCTATCATCCACTAGGACCCCCAAGTCCTTTTCCATCCTAGATTCCCCCAGAGGTTCTCCCCCCAGTGTATAGATTGCATTCATATTTTTGACACCCAAATGCATTATTTTACATTTTTCTACATTGAACCTCATTTGCCATATAGTCGCCCACCCCATTAATTTGTTCAGGTCTTTTTGCAAGATTTCCACATCCTGCGGAGAAGTTATTGCCCTGCTTAGCTTAGTATCGTCTGCAAATACAGAGATGGAACCGTTTATCCCATCCTCCAGGTCGTTTATGAACAAATTAAATAGGATTGGTCCCAGCACAGAACCCTGGGGGACCCCACCCCTGACCATTCTGAGTACTCCCCATTTATCACCACCCTCTGAACACGCCCTTGTAGCCAGTTTTCAATCCATGTACTCACCCTATGGTCCATGCCAACGCACCTTATTTTGTACAGTAAACGTTTATGGGGAACTGTGTCAAATGCTTTTGCAAAATCCAGATACACCACGTCTACGGGCCTTCCTTTATCTAGATGGCAACTCACCTCCTCATAGAAGGTTAATAGATTGGTTTGGCAAGAACGATTCTTCATGAATCCATGCTGATTACTGCTAATGATATCATTCTTATTACTAAAATCTTGTATATAGTCCCTTATCCTCCCCTCCAAGAGCTTACATACTATTGATGTTAGGCTAACTGGTCTGTAATTCCCAGGGATGTTTTTTGGGCCCTTTTCAAATATTGGTGCTACATTGGCTTTTCTCCAATCAGCTGGTACCATTCCAGTCAATAGACTGTCTGTAAAAATTAGGAACAACGGTCTGGCAATCACCTGACTGAGTTCCCTAAGTACCCTCGGATGCAAGCCATCTGGTCCCGGTGATTTATTAATGTTAAGTTTCTCAAGTCTAATTTTAATTCCGTCCTCTGTTAACCATGTAGGTGCTTCCTGTGTTGTGTCATGAGGATAAACACTGCAGTTTTGGTTACTGAAGCCCCCCGATTCACTCGTGAAGACTGAGGAGAAGAATGAATTCAATACCTCTGCCATCTCCCCATCCTTTGTAACCAGATGTCCTTCCTCATTCTTTATGGGGCCAATATGGTCTGTCCTCCCTTTTTTACTGTTTACATACTTAAAGAATTTCTTGGGATTTTTTTTTGCTCTCCTCCGCTATGTGTCTTTCATGTTCTATCTTAGCCATCCTAATTGCACCCTTACATTTCTTATTGCATTCTTTATAAATTCTGAATGCTGTGGATGATCCCTCAACCTTGTATTTTTTGAAGGCCTTCTCCTTTGCTTTTATATGCATTTTTACATTGGAGTTAAGCCATCCAGGATGTTTGTTCGCTCTTTTAAATTTATTACCCAATGGGATACATTGGCTAATGCCCTTATTTAATATGCTCTTAAAGCAAACCCATCTCTCCTCTGTATTCTTTGTTCCTAATATTTTATCCCAATTTATGCCTTTTAGCAAGGTTTGTAGTTTAGGGAAGTTGGCTCTTTTGAAATTCAGTGTCTTTGTGTTCCCTTCATGTCTCATATTTGTGTGATTTATACTGAAACTAATTGACCTGTGATCGCTGTTACCTAAATTGCCCCGTATTTCCACATCTGTTATCAGGTCTGTATTGTTGGTAATCAGTAGATCTAGTAATGTTTTATTTCTAGTTGGTGCGTCTACCATCTGACCCATAAAATTGTCCTGCAAGACATTAAGGAACTGGCGAGCCTTAAATGAATGCGCGGTTCCCTCCGCCCAGTCTATGTCTGGATAATTAAAATCCCCCATTATGATAACACTTCCCATCCTTGCTGCTAATCCAATTTGTGATAGGAGATCCGTCTCCACTTCCTCCCTCAGGTTAGGGGGCCTATAGCATACTCCCAGTATTATTTTCCCCTTAGCTTCATCCCTTTGGAGCTCTACCCATAAAGATTCCACCTCCTCCCTAGCCCCCTCAGTGATCTCATCTCTCACATTCACTTGTACATTATTCTTGATATATAGGCATACCCCTCCCCCTTTTTTACCCTCTCTATCCTTGCGGTATAGGGTATACCCTTGAATGTTTGCCAGCCAATCATGAGAGCTGTTGAACCAGGTCTCTGAAATTCCCACAAAATCCAAATCCTCCTTGTACAACAGTATCTCTAGTTCACCCATCTTGTCCGCCAGGCTCCTGGCATTGGTGAACATGCCACATAGTTTAGACCGGTCGCATATTGTCCTCGTATTGGGTGTTTCAAGATTGCAACTTGGACTTGCTACTATACTCACCTTGCGTTTTTGTGCTTTGGTTAACCTACCACTAATGCCCCCAATACTACCCTCTGGAATATCTTCCGTGCTGGCTATCACTGTCTCTGGACCCTCCCCCCCATCGCCTAGTTTAAAAACCCCTCTAACTTTTTGGCCATCTTCATTCCCAGCAGATCTGCACCCTCCTCATTTAGGTGCAGTCCGTCCCTTCTATAGTACCGGTTACCGACTGAGAAGTCAGCCCAGTCCTCCAGGAACCCAAACCCCTCCTTACTACACCAGCTCTTCAGCCACTTGTTTACTTCCCTAATCTCCCTCTGCCTCTCTGGTGTGGCTCGATGTACCGGTAGTATTCCTGAGAACACTACCTTGGAGGTCCTTTTCCTCAATTTAGCTCCTAAGTCCCTAAAATCGTTCTTTAGGACACTCCATCTGCCTCTGACTTTGTCATTGGTGCCAAAGTTAATGTGGGTGTAAAGGCAGAAGTCCCAATACTGTTTGGTAATATAGTATACACCCCTAACATTTTTGTAAATATTTTATTGTATCTTTTCATGTGACAACACTGAAGAAATTACACTTTTCTACATTATAAAGTAGTGAGTGTGCAGCTTGTATAACAGTGTAAATTTGCTGTCCCCTCAAAATAACTCAACACACAGCCATTAATGTCTAAACCGCTGGCAACAAAAGTGAGTACACCCCTAAGTGAAAATGTTCAAATTGGGCTCAATTATCTATTTTCCCTTCCTGGTGTCATGTGACTTGTTAGTGTTACAAGGTCTCAGGTGTGAATGGGGAGCAGGTGTGTTAAATTTGGTGTTATCGCTCTCACTCTCTCATACTAGTCACTGGAAGTTCAACATGGCACTCATGGCAAAGAACTCTCTGGGGATGTGAAAAAAAGAATTGTTGCTCTACATAAAGTTGGTCTAGGCCAGTGATGGCGACCCTTGGCACCCCAGATGTTTTGGAACTACATTTCCCATGATGCTCATGCACTCTGCAGTGTAGTTGAGCATCATGGGAAATGTAGTTCCAAAACATCTGGGGTGCCAAGGTTCGCCATCACTGGTCTAGGCTATAATGCCGCGTACACACAATCAGAAATTCCGACAACAAAACCGTGGATTTTTTTCCGACGGATGTTGGCTCAAACTTGTCTTGCATACACACGGTCACACAAATGTCGGAAATGCCAACATGTACTGTGATATACTGAAGCCAAGCACGATCCCCTCCCTTCAGAGACTGGGCCGCAGGGCAGTATTGCAACATGATAATGACCCCAAACACACCTCCATGACAACCTCTGCCTTGCTAAAGAAGCTGAGGGTAAAGGTGATGGACTGGCTAAGCATGTCTACAGACCTAAACCCTATTGAGCATCTGTGGGGCATCCTTAGAGTATAGAGGAGCGCAAGGTCTCTAACATCCACCAGCTCCGTGATATTGTCATGGAGGAGTGGAAGAGGACTCCAGTGGTAACCTGTGAAGCTCTGGTGAACTCCAAGAAGGTTACGGCAGTGCTGGAAAATAATGGCGGCCACACAAAATATTGACACTTTAGGCCCAATTTGGACATTTTCACTTAGGGGTATACTCAGGGGAAAGCTAATTTACAGTGTTATACAAGCTGTACACTCACTACTTTACATTGTAGCAAAGTGTAATTTCTTCAGTGTTGTCACATGAAAAGATATAATAAAAATTTTACATAAATGTGGGGGGTGCACCCACTTTTTTATAACAAAGTGAAAACAGAATTTTAGAAATGTCTGTGGATTTATTAAAAAAAATTATATATATATATATATATATATATATATATATATATATATATATATATATATATATATATATATATCATATCTACTTAAGTATTCAGACCCTTTACCCAGTACTTTGTTGAAGCAATGGCAGCAATTGCAGCCTTGAGTCTTTTTGGGTATGACGCAACAAGCTTTGCACACCTGGTTTGGGGGATTTTCTGCCATTCTTCTTTGAAAATCCTCTCAAGCTCAGTCAGGTTGGATGGGGACTGTCAGTGGACAGCTATTTTCAGTTCTCTCCAAAGATGTTCAGTAGGGTTCAAGTCAGGGCTCTGGCTGGGCCACTTTAGGATATTTACAGAATTATCCCTAAGCCACTACTGTGTTGTCTTGGTTGTGTACTTAGGATCGTTGTCATGTTGGAAGGCGAACCTTTGGCCAAGTCTGAGGTCCTGAGCGCTATGGAAGAGGTTTTCAACGAGGATATCTCTAAACTTTGCTCCACTCAGCTTTCCCTCAACCCTGACCAGTCTCTGTTGCTGAAAAACACTTTTACAGCATGATGCTACCACCACCATGCTTCACTGTTGGGATGGTATCATGCAGATGATGAGCAGTGCCTGGTTCTCATCTCACCAGAGAATTTTGTTTCTCACAGTCTGAGAGTCCTTCAGGTGCTTTTGTGCAAACTTAAAGCGGGCTTTCATGTCTTTTACACTGAGAAGAGGCTTCCATCTAGCCACTCTGCCATAAAGCCCAGATCGGTGGAGGGCTGCAGTGATGGTTGTCTTTCTGAAACTTTGTCCTATCTCCACATAGAATCTCTGGAGCTCAGTCAGTCAGAGTGATCATTGGGTTCTTAGTCACCTTTCTTAGTAAGGCTTCCCCCGCCCCCGATTGCTCAGTTTGGCTGAGCGAACAGCTCTCGGAAAAGTCCTGGTTGTTCCAAGCTTCTTCCATTTGATAATTATGGAGGCCACTGTGCTCTTGGGTACCTTCAGTGCAGCAGACAAAAAATGTATAGCCTTCCCCAGATCTGTGCTTTGAAATAATCATGTCTCTGAGCTTTGCATGCAGCTTCTTTTGACCTTATGGCTTTTGCTCTGATACAGTATGCATTGTCAGCTGTGAGGCCTTTTAAGCCCGGGTTCTCACTGGTACGACAGGACTGTTATACGACTGTCATCCTACTTTGCCCTGCGACATCGGTCCTACATCAGTCCTACTTCGGTCCTACTTCCATCCAACTTGAATAAACAGGATAAGATTTTTCTCTGACTTTGATATAGTCTGACTTGTCCTTTGACCAATCAAAACAATCCCAGTGTGACATCAATTCCTTTTCCTGCTGCTGTAATCACCATGTCGAATGTCACAAGTCAATGGTTAGGACAAGGATCCGACTTCAATGATTTTGAATGGGCTGAAAAGGGACCAAAGTCGGACCAAAGTAGTACAGGAACCTTTTCTAAAGACCGACTTGTGTTGGACCAGTTAAGACGGCTCTCATAGGGAACTATTTATTTGTACACGTGTGACATGTGCTCCCCAAGTTGCAGCGTATGTGTGAACCGGGCCTCAAGAGAGGTATGTGCCATTCTAAATGATGTCTAATCATTTTATGTAATTTACCACAGGTGGATTTCAAACAATGTGATATTTCAGTTTTAACTTTTTCATACACTTGTAAACATTTCTAATATTCTGTTTTCACTTTGTCATTGTGGGGTACTGAGTGTAGATTAATGAGGGAAAAAAATGAATTTAAACAACTGTAGTTTTACTCTGCGACATATCAAATTTGAGAAAAGTGAAGGGGTTCTGAATACTTTATGAATGTACTATATATATAGTCATACCTGATAAAGGATCTTGATGGATCTGAAAACTGTTGTGTTATTTGATGAGTTTTTGACTCTCTTAATAAATCTACGAGGTGCTCCAGATTGGACTATTTTGTTTATATATGTATATATATATATATATATATATATATATATATATATATATATATATATATATATATATATATATATATATATATATATTTATATATATTATTTTTAGCAGTTGTTCCACTGCCAGTTTTTCCAGCAGTTTTGCTTCCCTGCCAAAATACACAAAGAGGTTGTCACTTTCTAACTGTCCCATTCAAATGTTCATAAGCGATGTAGTTGAACTACGTCATGGAGAGCCCAAAGGGCAAGTATGCAGCAGAAGGGCAAGCCATGAAATGTGTTTATAACACTGATAGGTGAGCAGGATTAGAAATCTCTTTGGTTGGGTATATTTTAGGTGCTATTTTTTCCTAGGGTCATTCCCTTCATTTTTCTTTTCCTTTTTTTATCCTGAACAGAATGCATCGAGATGATTTTCAAAAAAGTGAAGTTTCCAAAGTTCACATAAAACTTGGATCCATACATACTCTTCCCCCCCCCCCCCCCAAAAAAAACTAACTTTAGCCTGTGCTGCTTTTAATCTACAGATCAGCGACCAGCACAGGACCATCAGACAACAGCTGTAATGTGACAAGGCTCACTGTTTTTTGTTCCTTTTCCCTTTTCTCTCTGTCGTTTCATTATGATACCTGAATTCTTCTAATTAAAAAAACATCTGTCAGCTGCAGTAATCTATGAAGACCCAGCTTTCTACTCCCTTGTATAATACATAGGAACAGGTGGGAGAAAAGAATGTTTCAGTTATCGTATGATCTTTATATATTTTTTTTCCAACCATATCAATAGATAGTTATGTTCGCCACAAACGTGCGCTCAATAAACAGAAGCGACACATCCGCAGCCATATGGGTGATTTGTCTTTTGTCTCTCAGTCCACAACGATGTTGTTGTGATGTGCAGCTTTGTTTGCTAATTATTGCCTAGATTCTAACATGTAAGATTTTTTCAAATGCGCTGAGATGGTTGGGACGGAATTGCATTGAGAACGCTATTGTTCAGCTACAATGAAGAACATTCTAATGCAACATTATGTATTGCTTGCTACATTGTGTAGGCACTTAATCCAAGTCAATGGGACTTGCGGATTAAGTCATTTAGATTGTAAGTGTTCATTTACATACAACCTTGAAAGGTAAGACATGCAAGGTTCCTGGTTGGCTCCAATAGATAAAGAATTTCCCAGCAATTGGAGGTCTTCAGTAGGAAAATTTACTGCTATGTAAATAAGTATTTATGTAGAAGGCGCTTGAGGACTATCTTAAAGTATCCTGGCTTTCTCCTCAGATATGATATCTGCATGGAGTCTGTATGGTCTTCTTGTGATTGGGATATTTGTACACCATTTAAGTGAACTGGTAAAATGTTTTTCCAAGGACGATATGATGATTGGCCAAAGCATGCACCTGACCTGCATGCTTTGGCAAATCCCAGCGCCCTCTGCTGAGAGAGCCATAATTGGCCAAAGGCAGGGTGCCTATGGCCAATCATGGCTCAGGGGGACTAAGTCCACACCCCAAGTTATATGAGGCTGCCTACACAACAGCCCCGTGGTGCACTGTTACTAATACACTTCAGGCGGTGTATTAATATATATATACAGTCTCGTGTGTGTGTGTGTGTATATATATATATATATATATATATATATATATATATATATATATACTCTGCATCCAGTGTAGCCTATATCTACAGTGCATTCTGTGGTTTACTGTTTCTAATACACTTCAGGCGATGTACACAGTATCTAATACAGTGTGTAAAGTTTCTACAACACTTCTGGTGGTGTACACAATACAGTGCAGCTGTAGTACAGTTTCTACTACTTTTCTGGTGGTGTACACAGTATCTAATACAGTTTGTACAGTTTATACTACACTTCTGGTGGTGTACACAGTACACAATACAGTGCAGCCGTAGTACAGTTCTTAATACAGTGCAGGTGGTGTACACAGTATCTAATACAGTGTGTAGAGTTTCTACTACACTTCTGGTGGTGTACACAGTATCTAATACAGTGTAGTGTGGGGTTGCAAAACAGCATATACATCATGTCTGGAAGGCCACCAAGGAGAGGCAGACGCTCACAGGCCACTAAAAGAGGGCAAGCAGCCTCTGTGTCTACAGTCAACAGTGCTGGTCATGGAAATGGTGCATCCTCTGCCGGTGGCTGTGGGGCAGACTTGTCCTTTATTTCTGCTGCTGGCCATGTTATTGAGCCAGAACATGCAGAAGAGTTGGTGGAGTGGATAACAAAGCCGTCCTCATCCTCCTTATCCTCTGTCACCCAGGCTCAGAGTAGTTTGCCTTCCTATGCAGCTGCCAAAGCGGCCTATTCCACCGGCTACTTGTCCACAGTCACTCCTTCCATACCCCCACCATCATTCACAGAAGAGTCCCCAGAACTATTCGACCACAGTGTTGGGTACATGCTGCTGGAGGATGCGCAGCGATACTACACTTCTGGTGGTGTACACAGTATAAAATACAGTGCATCCGTAGTACAGTTGCTAATACAGTGCAGATGGTGTACACAGTATCTAATACAGTGTGTACAGTTTCTACTAGCCTTCTGGTGGTGTACACAGTACACAATACAGTGCAACTGTAGTATAGTTTCTACTACTTTTCTGGTGGTGTACACAGTATCTAAAACAGTGTGTACATTTTCTACTACACATCTGGTGGTGTACACAGTACACAATACAGTGCAGCCGTAGTACAGTTGTTAATACAGTGCAGGCAGTGTACACAGTATCTAATACAGTGTGTTGTGTGTGTACTACATTTCTGGTGGTGTACACAGTATAAAATACAGTGCATCTGTAGTACAGTTGCTAATACAGAGCAGGCGGTGTGCACAGTATCTAATACAGTGTGTACAGTTTCTACTACACTTCTGGTGGTGTACACAGTATAAAATACAGTGCAGCCTTAGTACAGTTGCTAATACAGTGCAGGCTGTGTACACAGTATCTAATACAGTGTGCACAGTGTCTACTACACTTCTGGTGGTGTACACAGTATAAAATAAAGTGCAGCCGTAGTAGAGTTGCTAATACAGTGCAGGCGGTGCACACAGTATCTAATACAGTGTGTAGAGTTTATACTACACTTCTGGTGGTGTACACAGTATCTAATACAGTGTAGTGTGGTGTTGCAAAACAAAATATACATCATGTCCAGAAGGCCACCAAGGAGAGGCAGACCATTACAGGCCACTAAAAGAGGGCAAGCAGCCTCTCTGTCTACAGTAGGGATGAGCCGAACACCCCCCGGTTCGGTTCGCAGCAGAACATGCGAACAGACAAGAAATTTGTGCGAACACAAGAACATCATTAAAGTCTATGGGACTCGAAAGTGAAAAATCAAAAGTGCTAATTTTAAAGGCTAATATGCAAGTTATTGTCATACAAAGTGTTTGAGGACCTGGGTCCTGCCCCAGCGGACATGTATCAATGCTAGAAAAAGTTTTAAAAAATGGCCGTTTTTTCGGGAGCAGTGATTTTACGAATGCTTAAAGTTAAACAATAAAAGTGTAATATTCCTTTAAATATCATGCCTGGGGGGTGTCTATAGTATGCGTGTAAAGTGGCACATTTTTCCCATGTTTAAAACAGTCCCTGCACAAAATGACATTTCTAAAGGAGAAAAAGTCATTTAAAACTGCTTGCAGCTGTAATGTAATGTTGCCCCCCCCCCACCCCCCAGCCCATTACCAGGCCCTTTGGGTCTGGTATGGATACTAAGGGGAACCCCACACCTAAATTTAAAAAAACGCGTGGGGCCCTCAGGCCCTATATACGCTGAACAGCAGTATACAGGCGGTCCCCGGGTTACAAACAAGATAGGGACTGTAACCCCTCACAGATACTCTTGGTGTGCGCAGGAATGGGCCTGCTGTGAAATATTAGATCAAAAATTGCAATAAAGTGCAGCTGTAGTGCAGTTGCTACTACTTTTCTGGTGGTGTACACAGTACACAATACAGTGCAGCCGTAGTGCAGTTGCTACTACTTTTCTGGTGGTGTACACAGTACACAATACAGTGTAGTGGAGTGTTGCAAAACAAAATATACATCATGTCCAGAAGGTCACCAAGGAGAGGTACTGTGGACGCTCACAGGCCACTAAAAGAGGGCAAGCAGGCTCTGTGTCTACAGTCAACAGTGCTGGTCATGGACATGGTGCATCCTCTGCCGGTGGCTGTGGGGCAAATTTGTCCTTTTTTTCTGCTGCTGGCCGTGTTATTGAGCCAGAACATGCAGAAGAGTTGGTGGAGTGGATAACAAAGCCGTCCCCATCCTCCTCATTCTCTGTCACCCAGGCTCAGAGTAGTTTTCCTTCCTATGCAGCTGCCAAAGCGGCCTATTCCACCAGCTCCTTGTCCACAGTCACTCCTTCCGTAGCCCCACCAACATGCACGGAGGAGTCCCCAGAACTATTCGACCACAGTGTCGAGTACATGCTGCTGGAGGATTCGCAGCACTTTGAAGGCTTCGTTGTTGGTTCCCAGGTTGAGGAAGGGAGTAACGCGAGCCTAAAGAGGGTGCCCAAGAAAGACAAGAATCTGGCAGTCATGTTCCCCCAGCTGCAGCATAGTGCCAAGTTTGCTCCAGTGACGAGAAGGGAGGGGATGATGAGGTCACTGACTCTACTTGGGTGCCTGATAGAATAGAGGAGGAGGAGGAGGCACAACTCCAATGAGGCAGGATGTCCTCTAGGGGGCAGCTTAAGGGCAGCTATCCTATTGCATCACACCGCAGAGCTCCACAGGTGCAGGGCGCTGCTGACTCCCCGCTGATTTTGAAATGTTCCTTGGTTTGGGCCTTTTTGGACATGTGTGCAGCAGATCGCACCCTTGCTGTTTGCAACTTATGTCTGAAGCGGATCAAGCGTGGCCACAACAGCAGCCGCTTGGGCACCACATGCTTGACCAGACATATGATGACCTCCCATGCAGTCTTTTTCCCGTATTCTATATTTGAGATTTAATATCTCTCAGATATGATTTGGGTTAAATGAGAGTTCTTTGACCATGAGTCAAAGCTTTAACACAATAACAAAATTTATTGGTGAGTAGTTGAAAGTCTATCTAATACACAACCATCTATTTATAGTCTACACCAAGGAAGAAAAGAGCACAGTGGCCTCCATAATCCTTAAATGGAAGACGTTTGGAACAACCAGAACCCTTCCTAGAGCTGGCCGTCCGGCCAAACTGAGCTATCGGGGGAGAAGAGCCTTGGTGAGAGAGATAAAGAAGAACCCAAAGATCACTGTGGCTGAGCTCCAGAGATGCAGTTGGGAGATGGGAGAAAGTTGTAGAAAGTCAACCATCACTGCAGCCCATCACCAGTCGGGGCTTTATGGCAGAGTGGCCCGACGGAAGCCTCTCCTAAGTGCAAGACACATGAGCCTGCCTGCCTGCCTGTGTGTACAGTTTCTACTACACTTCTGGTGGTGTACACAGTACACAATACAGTGCAGCCATAGTACAGTTGTTAATACAGTGCAGGCAGTGTACACAGTATCTAATACAGCATGTACAGTTTCTACTACACTTCTGGTGGTGTACACAGTACACAATATAGTGCAGCTGTAGTACAGTTTCTACTTCTTTTCTGGTGGTGTACACAGTATAAAATACAGTGCAGACGTAGTACAGTTGTTAATACAGTGCAAGTAGTGTACTGTATTACTGCCTTCCAATGCAGCTGCCAAAGCAACCTTTTCCACCGACTCCTTGTGCTACAGTCACTCCTTCCGTAGCTCCACCATCATGCATGGAGGAGTCCCCAGAACTATTCAGGGCACTGCTGACTCCCTGCTGACTTTTAAAAGTTTCATGGTGTGGGCCTTTTTCGACATGTGAGCATCCTATGTCTGAAGAGGATTAAGCATGGCCAGAACAGCAGCCGCTTGGGCATCACATGCTTGACCAGACATATGATGACCTGCCATGCAGTCCATTGGCAACAGCGCTTGAAAGACTCACATCAAAGAAAAAGGCGGACTTCTCCTTGCTCCTCATCTGGGATCTCCAACCCTACTATACCTCCAGCCCTCTCAAAAACCTGCACTGAGAGGAATGAAGATAGAGCAATAGGTGTCCCAAGTACTTGCAGCCAATCTGCTAGCAGTACACCACCATCTGATTTTAGCAGGCAAATGTCCCTACCCCAGTTGCTGAACCGTAAAAAGAAATTCGGTCCCAGCCATCCACATGCTCAGCATCTGAATGCTAGCTTGGCCAAATTGCTAGTACTGTAACTGCTGCCTTTTCAGCTGGTAGACTCTGCCCCCTTTCATGAATTTCGTGGAATATGCTGTACCTCAGTGGCAGGTTCCAAAACGCCATTTCCTTTCACGGAGAGCCATTCCGGCTCTCTGTGGAAAGCAATGTTTTGGCCTCGTTGGACAGGGCGGTCAGGGTGGTTTAGGGCACCACCACCCAAGGCCCAATTTTTCTGCCCCTGTTTAACAGGGGCATGTAATTACAATTTTTGATCTAATATTTCACAGCAGGGCCCGTTCCTGCGCTCAACAAGAGTATCAGTGAGGGATTACAGTGTTGCGGCACCACCACCATCACCACCCAAGGCCAATTTTTCTGCCCCTGTTTAACAGGGGCATGTAATTACAATTTTTGATATAATATTTCACAGCAGGGCCCGTTCCTGCGCCCAACAAGATTAACTGTGAGAGCTTACAGTTATCTGGTACCACCACCACCAAAGGCCCAATTTTTCTGCCCCTGTTTAACAGGGGCATGTAATTCCAAATCTTGATATAAAATTTCACAGCAGGGCCCATTCCTGCGCCCAACAAGATTAAAGGGGTTGTGAACCCTTTTTCTACACCTGGCAGTGACCGACCCCCCAGCCCCCCGTTTTACTTACCTGAGCCCTGGAATTTCCCAGCCGAAGACACGCTCTTCCTCTGCTCGGGGTTCTCGGCTGATTGGATAAACTGATAGCAGTGCAGCCATTGGCTCCCGCTGCTGTCAATCAAATCCAATTACGCGGGCACCGGGGCGCGGGGCCGAGTCCGACATTCGGTCAGCAGGGCCCGTTCCTGCGCTCACCAAGAGTAACTGTGAGGGCTTACAGTGTTCTGGTACCACCAACGCCTAAGGCCAAATTTTCTGCAGAGTATATAGGGCAGGCTGTATAGTATATATACTGTTGTTCAGAGTATATTGTGCCTGGGGGCCTGGGGGACCCCCACGCCATTTTTTTTTAAATTTGGGTGTGGGGTTCACCCTAATATCCATACAAGACCCAAAGGGCCTGGTAATGGACTGGGGGGAGGGGGAAACCCCTTCCATTTTTTTTAATGTACAGGGAAAGAAAACCGCGCTTAGATATATATAACAAACTTATTGAGATTAAAAATTGATAATAATCAGAAGTAAAAAGAGTCCAAAAATCAGCAGCATTAGCAAAAATTGCACGTGATAAATGGAAGGGAGAAGCTGCGCTGTATAACGATGCGGGTCAGCAATGTCTAATGTGATCCAAAATATTGAAGTGCAATTAAAACATGCAACACCCGGTGAGCTATATCCTTATCAGTGCCACCACCTAATAAAAGACTCGCTTACCAGATAGTAAGCAAGGAAGAGCGGATGGCTATAGCCAAGTCAAGGCCTTTGTTTAAACAGCAGGAACGTCCAGGCAGGGGTAGTCACTAAATTGAATACATGCTCCAATCCCTTTAAGCCGTAGATAGCCCATAGACCTCAGTATAAACAGGTTGATCGGGGTATAAAAGAGAAACAACCATAGCGTAATCTCGCTTTAACAGGATTTATTTAAAAGTAGTAATGCACTTACATTTTAATTGCAGAAATACTCGCGCTAAAAACAGAGCCGGCCGGCTACAATAAAACTTCCCGTCCTCCTAGGAAAACAGTGTGGTGACGTCAGCACGTACAGTGGCTTGCGAAAGTATTCGGCCCCCTTGAACTTTTCAACCTTTTGCCACATTTCAGGCTTCAAACATAAAGATATAAAATTTTAATTTTTTGTGAAGAATCACCAACAAGTGGGACACAATTGTGAAGTGGAACAAAATCTATTGGATATTTTAAACTTTTTTAGCAATTAAAAAACTGAAAAGTGGTGCGTGCAAAATTATTCGGCCCCTTTACTTTCAGTGCAGCAAACTCACTCCAGAAGTTCAGCGAGGATCTCTGAATGATCCAATGTTGTCCTAAATGACTGATGGTGATAAATAGAATCCACCTGTGTGTAATCAAGTCTCTGTATAAATGCACCTGCTCTGTGATAGTCTCAAGGTTCTGTTGAAAGCGCAGAGAGCATCATGAAGACCAAGGAACACACCAGGCAGGTCCATAATACTGTTGTGGAGAAGTTTAAAGCCGGATTTGAATACAAAAAGATTTCCCAAGCTTTAAACATCCCAAGGAGCACTGTGCAAGCGATCATTTTGAAATGGAAGGAGTATCAGACCACTGCAAATCTACCAAGACCTGGCTGTCCCTCTAAACTTTCAGCTCAGACAAGGAGAAGACTGATCAGAGATGCAGCCAAGAGGCCCATGATCACTCTGGATGAACTGCAGAGAACTACAGCTGAGGTGGGAGAGTCTGTCCATAGGACAACAATCAGTCGTACACTGCACAAATCTGGCCTTTATGGAAAAGTGGCAAGAAGAAAGCCATTTCTCAAAGATATCCATAAAAAGTCTCATCTAAAGTTTGCCACAAAATAAACAAGGAAAAGGGGCGCCTCTGAGTATATATCAATAATCATTTATTTCAACAAACAATATCCACTCACATGGAAGACTGTAGTGTTGCGTTCTGGTACGTCTCTGAGCAGAGGAAAAGCTGGAGGACCACAAGTCTCAGCAAGTCCGTGCAGTGCTGATCCCACATCGGATCCTGGCGAGGATGGATGGTGGTAGCTGGACACAGCAGGGGCTCCCTCAGGTCTCCAGATGGCACTTCCGGGTTGAGATGGGTTAAAATGACACAGACCAACTGTCTGCGGGTTCCAAGGAGGGGGTTAAGAGGACGCCAAAGCCGATCGCCGGGCGTGCTGCAGTGTGTGGTGAGGCTCGTACGGCTCCGTGGATGGAATGGTAGCGGCCGTGTAGGGAGCCAAAACGAGGCCTGGAGGGCAAGCACAGCGCGGCGCCGGGCTGTGACGTCACAGCTATGCGACGCGTTTCCGAGTCTGCGCGCTATTGGTGGCAAGAATAGCGGCACTCCTTTCTCAAGCATCTAATATTGTTTGTTGAAATAAATGATTATTGATATATACTCAGACTCGCCCCTTTTCCTTGTTTATCTTCTTTAGCCTATTGGACCTCGCTTCTGGTCTTTTCTTGGTGGCAGCCCTGATTGACTTCCTCTTGTATATATATTTATATACACCCATCCTGCCATTGGACTATTTAGGAACAGTTATTTGAGGTATACCTGCATTGCGCCTTTTTTACTTGTCTAAAGTTTGCCACAAGCCAACTGGGAGACACACCAAACATGTGGAAGAAGGTGCTCTGGTCCGATGAAACCAAAATCAAACTTTTTGGCCACAATGCAAAACGATATGTTTGGCGTAAAAGCAACACAGCTCATCACACTCAACACACCATCCCCACTGTCAAACATGGTGGTGGTGGCAGCATCATGGTTTGGGCCTGCTTTTCTTCAGCAGGGACAGGGAAGATGGTTAAAATTGAGGGGAAGATGGATGCAGCCAAATACAGGACCATTCTGGATGAAAACCTGTTGGAGTCTGCAAAAGACCTGAAACTGGGAGATTTATCTTCCAACAAGACAATGATCCCAAACATACAGCAAAATCTACAAAGGAATGGTTCACAAATAAACGTATCCAGGTGTTAGAATGGCCAAGTCAAAGTCCAGACCTGAATCCAATCGAGAATCTGTGGAAAGAGCTGAAAACTGCTGTTCACAAGCGCTCTCCATCCAACCTCACTGAGCTCGAGCTGTTTTGCAAGGAAGAATGGGCAAGAATTTCAGTCTCTCGATATGCAAAACTGATAGAGACATACCCCAAGCGACTTGCAGCTGTAATCGCAGCAAAAGGTGGCTCTACAAAGTATTAACACAAGGGGGCCGAATAATTTTGCACGCCCCACTTTTCATTTTTTTATTAGTTAAAAAAGTTTCAAAAATCCAAAAGATTTCGTTCCACTTCACAATTGTGTCCCACTTGTTGGTGATTCTTCACAAAAAATAAAAATGTTATATCTTTATGTTTGAAGCCTGAAATATGGCAAAAGGTTGAAAAGTTCAAGGGTGCCGAATACTTTCGCAAGCCACTGTATCCTCCTCCAGACGCGTTTCGTCACAGGTTGACGTTGTCAATGATTTTCATCTATATTGCCGGAACCCGACAATACATTACAGCCGCAAGCAGTTTTTACATAGTTACATAGTAGGTGAGGTTGAAAAAAGACACAAGTCCATCAAGTCCAACCTATGTGTATGTTTTGAATGACTTTTTTTCCTTTAGAAATGTCATTTTGCTGTGGTATTGTTCTAAACACGGTAAAAAATGCACCACTTTACAGGCATACAGGCATAGACACCCCCCAGGCATGATATTTAAAGGAATATTTCATCTTTATTGTTTCACTTTAAGCATTATTAAAATCACTACTCCCGAAAAAATGGCCGTTTTTAAAACTTTTTTTTTTATTGATGTCCCCAAATTCTTTTTATGGCAATAACTTGCAAATAAGCCTTTAAAATTAGCACTTTTGATTTTTCACGTTCACGTCCCATAGACTTTAACGGTGTTCGTGTGTTCGAACAAATTTTTTGCCTGTTCGCATGTTCGGCTGTTAACCAAACCGGAGGGGGGCGGTGTTCGGCTCATCCCCAATTATAACTATCATTCAGCTGTAAAGCATATATACATAGCTGCTTGACTGGAGTTCTGTTTAAGGCGACACTGTCACCTTCATAATTCATGGCAAAGTGACAGCATTATTGCAAACTGGTTTTCTGGGCCCACTGATACTCATCTTGTCAGCGCTCATCCGTTGCTGCCTCCTTTGTTGCAGCTTCCACTAAAATCTTCAGTGCTAACTGGTGTCAGACACTAGGGGGAGCATTCATGTGATGGGGTTTGGGTCTGGCAATTGGCTGCTAGACCCCAGCACTGGCACATTAGGGGCTGTCACATGCTCCTTCACACCCAAGTATTGTTGCCAGTTTAGATGGAGGAAAAAGCAGACAGAAAGTGCAGGCAAGGTGAGTATAAGCGAACAGGGGACCCCTTTGCAAAGACACCATCGCTTTGCCTTGAATGGATAAGGTGACTGTTTCTCATAAAGTGTATGTAAACTCTAACAATGGACGGTACTTTTTCATTATCCACAAGCCATTTTTGAGGGAACATTTACATTGATCTTATAATGGGTTACCGCTTTCTTCATCTGATTGGGTGATGTAAAAACTGCAAATGGTGAGCCCTTGCCTCTAGAACCAGTAAGGATGCTGAGGGATAGAGGGGCTTGGTTTTGATGTCTGAGTCAGCTTTAGCCTCTGGCAAGAAGAATTTCCCACCCTTGTTGTTAGAGACCCTGTCACCTCTCCCAAATAACTCCAATCTGCACAATCTGACGGGCAAATATTGTTGTCACTTCCATGACTGACGCATTTTGACCCCTGAGTTTTCTAGTAATTGCGACAATATTGTTTCTGTTGCCCTTAGGTGCTCTTCTAATGATGGAATTTAAATTTGGGACCTATCAAAAACAGAACAGGCAGCCGTATGTCTCATCCAGGACATTTGCAGCAAGGGCCATAATATAACATGGGATGGAACATGGTATGTGCAAATAACAAGAGTAATCATAAATAAATAAAATATCCAGACAACACAGATGTGATTCAAAGTGGCCGAAAGGCTGCAGTGCTTTATTAAAAGGTGATTTACCGTATATACTCGAGTATAAGTCGTTCCGAGTATAAGTCGAGGCCCTAATTTACCACAAAAAAATGGGAAAACATATTGACCCGATTATAAGACGAGGGTGAGAAATGCACAGCTACTGTAAGTGGAAAAGAGGGTCAACAATGCCCATTTGCAGCCTCACTGTGCCCATTTGCATGCCTCAGTGTGCCCATTTGCAGCCATAGGTCCCCCGAACTTCAAACTCGGTAGTTAGGGGTTCCTAGATGCCCCCTAGCTGCAGCCAAAATTTGGGGTCTCTGAACCCAAAGGGTCCCAAAATGACATTGCTGCAGATGGACACAGTTGACCGAATTTGGGGCCCCGTATCTTGGGGCAACTTAGTGCTAAGAACCCCAAATTTGGTGTGCAAACCCAGTGGAACTAGCACCATAAAATATCCAAAGCTGGGGTTTCTAGCACCAAGTGGCTCCGAGATACAGGGCCCCAAAAATCGGTTCAGAAAATGTCAAGCACTTTTCTGCAGCAGAGAATGACATTTTCCGAACCGATTTTGGGGCCCCGTATCTCGGGGCCACTTAGTGCTAGGAACTCCATCTTTGGATATGTTGTGGTACCAGTCCCACTGGGTTTGCCCACCAAATTTGGGGTTCCTAGCCAAGTGGCCCTGAGATACTGGGCCCCGAAGTCGGTTCGGAAAATTAAATTTTTTGCTGCAGAAAAGTGCTTGACTCGAGTATAAGTCGAGGGGGGCACTTTCAGCACAAAAAAAAGTGCTGAAAAACTCGACTTATACTCGAGTATATACGGTAAATAAATTGTAATCCAAAAAAATTATTTTAATAAATAATTCAACTGCAAAATCAAAAGCTTAGCCAACTCAGGCCAATAAATAGCACCTAAAGCCAAACACAAAAATATCCTAATTAATCCATCATGTATAAGACTAGATATTAATTCACACTTATAAATCCCACAACATAACCAAGCAATCTTAAAGGGAAGGAAGCTCACTGGTGATGCAGTCCTTTCATATCGGCTACTCCTCTGGAATGAAATAATGGTCATCAGCTTAAGCTGTATAAATGACAGGCAAGCACGTGTAGACTTGAGGATATTAGCTCATTGGTTATAGGCTGAGCCATTCATAACCAATGAGAAGTTGCTAAACAGATCTGTAAAAAAAAGTACAAACAATTAAAGGGGCCCCCTGTGCCATCACATTTGATCCTCTATTTGATATTTCCAGTGACATATGCTCTCCAAGAAGCTCTCGTAAGGAGGTATCACTTGAGGACCTGCAGGTCCAGTGTGAGGATACCCTTCATCACAACAGTGAGGATTATTTATTGTTGGTGGCAGGAGGTAACTTCCATAGCAAGATGTGAGCAGCTATCGAAGATGATTCACACAACTGCAGGGTATGAAGAAATTATATGAGTCAAGTGTGTGTCATAGAACTTTGTGGTAAGGTTGAGAAGAAAATAAGAGAAGCAAATCTAATCATAGAAATTAAAAATAATGCGGTTTGCTCCCAAAGCAGAAGTTTTTTTGGGGATGGTTCTTCATTCAAGTCTCCAACAGATCCCTGACTATCCTCCTCCACCATATAACCGAGAACATTAAAGTGGAGTCCACTCTTTATACTGATTCTTGGAGGGCCTACTGCTCTGGGTGAACTGTAGGAGAGAGCATTCAGCCACCTCAAGGTCAAACAGACATAGGAGTGCATGCCCAAGCTGTTCAGAGACTTTAGGAAAGTTTTAAATAGAGGACATATGGGAACGAGGGACTGCAAAACATCATATGAGGCCAGAGTTTGCATTGATGCAGGAATTAAAAAATGATGACATGTTCTCTAGTATAAACTGTAGGCCACTAAAGTAGGTGATAAATCCAATAAGCAGTAAGGGGGGTTTACCATCATTACAATATGACAATTGGAAAAGACCGGAGACCACCTCAATGGTCGGCAGAAAAATAATAGACTTGTCAAAAAGTGTCTAATGTCTTCTTATACACTACCCCTACTCATTTACATTGGGAGGGTGCAGGATCTGGGGGCTTCCAGATTCCGATAAGCCCCACCCGCAGACCATACAACCACCGGCCACCGGTTGTGAGGAAGAGGCCCTAGTGGGGACAAGGTGCTTTGGGGGGGCAGAGCCCCGCTGCCCCAAAGCACCCCCCCATGTTGTAAGGGTGTGTGGCCTGTTATGGTTCAGGAGGGGCGGCTCCCTCGTCCCCTTCCTTTCCTGACTTACCAGGCTGCATGCTCGGATAAGGGTCTGGTATGGATTTTGGGGGGCCCACGCCATTAAAAAAAAAAATTGCATGGAGGTTCCCTGCAAAATCAATACTGGACCTGAAGGGCCTGGCATGAATTTGGGGGGGATCCCACGCAGTCTTTTTCTCAATTTATTTTTTTTTACTTGCTGGGAACCCACTGACAGCTGATGACTCATCGGTTAACGACGTGACGGCCGCTCGCTCCTCAACAACCATGTTAGTTACTGGTTGTTATGGATGCCGGCGGCTGCTGGTTCCTTAAATATTGCATGCTGGACCACTACCCTTTTACCGCATGCATTTTTTAATTTTTTTTTTTGTGAATTGACTTTCACTCCTGTTTTATGCAATTTTGATTTATGCGGTAAATACTGCATTAAGCAGTAGTGAATTTACAATTTCAGGATCCCCTGCGGTATTTGGGAAAACACCTAAATATTGGATGCAAATTGGTTCTGTGAATGGAGCCCAATGTGTTATACACCCTTGTTCTATGTATTAGTGAGGGTGTCACCAGGTGCCGTTTTTTCCACTGGGCACACTGGGCAGTTGCCCGGGGGCCCCACTTGTCTGGAGGGCTCCATCCAGGGCCGATCCTCAGTGCTGCAATCTGCTGCTTTATTTGACTGACTGCACTGGTTGCTCACTTGCTAGAATCGCCGGCCGTCCAGCGTCTAGCTAGCAACCAGTGACATCAATCAGAGGCCGCCCCAGCATGAATAGCGCGCCGCGGCAGCCCCAGCTGCTAGAAAAACAAGCTCCGCCCACCTCTGCCATGTTCTTCAGACAACATGGAGAGGGAGCGCAGCAGAAAGACGGCCCTTGATAGCTGGCGCTGCCTTGCTGCTGTGAGTGACACACTGTACTGCACCAGGCCGGCGGCCGCAACTAAGTCTAACACTGTCTACTTAAGTAAGTTCAAGTTGTGCATCAAACACAGCCACTGTCTGTGCCCCTCAAAAACTGCCACTGTGCCCATCAAACACAGCCACTGTGCCCATCAAACACAGCCACTGTGCCCATCAAAGCTGCCACTGTGCCCATCAAACAGCCACTGTGCCTATCAAAGCTGTCACTGTGCCCATCAAACACAGCCACTGTGCCCATCCAAGCTGCCACCGTGCCCATCAAAGCTGCCACTGTGCCCATCAAACGCAGCCACTGTGCCCATCAAAGCTGTCACTGTGCCCATCAAAGCTGCCACTGTGCTCATCAAACGCAGCCACTGTGCCCATCAAACGTAGCCACTGTGCCCATCAAAAACTGCCACTGTGCCCATCAAACACAGCCACAGTGCCCATCAAAGCTGCCACTGTGCCCATTAAACGCAGCCACTGTGCCCATCAAACACTTCCACTGTGCCCATCACACGCTGCCACTGTGCCCATCAAACTCGTGTTGTATTGTCCACACGTTGTGTTAATGTTTAAACACTGATTTTGTTGGAAGTACCAAGAAATATAGCCTTATTGATAATTTGCATTTTTATTCTCGTGCGTGATTGTGTAGACAAGGCCCCAGTGCACTGTATTGCCCGGGGGGCCTATAATGCTCTTAAGATGGCCCTGGGTGTCACATCTTTGGTGCTATGTGTGGTTTTATGTATAAATCTATCTTCGTGAACATGTTATGTTTCTTGATATCTGGATATATAAACTTTTAGCATTTGTACTAATAAAATATTATTATATGTTTTAATACACTTTGTATGATGTTCACGGGTACAGAGAGAGCCCATTTTCTCCCGTTTCTGGCACCACTGGGGTGGTCTCTGGTCTTTTTTCAATGTTCTCTAGTATATTCAGCACTATAACAAAATATTGGTCTCCTGAAATACATTAATACATTTAATTCTGACATACATATTGTAAATATGCAATACGTATAACTACAGTAGTGTCGCGCTGACCAAGCTATCATAAACCAAAATCCACTTAAAAAATCATATATCCCATAGAGTGTATACATAATCACACATCAACATAATAGTAATAAATCATATTAAAAAAAGAGTCCTTATAATAATGTCTATTGGTGATGTGTCCATTTTAAATCAGCTCACTGGTGAACAATAATAATCAATAGAGAAGTCATGTGGTTGTGACGTAACATGCAGGGTGAAGCCTGGTGACGTCATTGCGCACCATGAACGGAAGTGGAGGTACCACCATTTTCCTTGAGCCTGATGCAGTACTATGAGATAAGCTTATACAATTTTTATATATGTGAGTGTTAATTAATACATTTTGGTTATTTTTTCTAACACTACACTATGGGAGCATTTTACTGATCTTAATTTAAGGCACTGGGTGCATACAGTTGAAAATCCTTAAAGGGGCAGACACCCAGATTGGTGTAGAGACCATTGGGGAAGAGAGAATGGGACCTAAAAAAACTAATGGTAGTGGAGGTGTCCTCAAGTGCTTTAGACCTATGTGATGTGGGTCACAGTTGGAAGGCGAGGGCACTGTTTGTACAGTAATGGTGGAGCATGTGTGGATTGGTGGTCGCTGGAGATTGTTTACTAAGCAGAACTGATTATTATTGTCTATTTTCTATATGATTTTTTACTTATGTAAGTTATCATGTTGGTGTGTGATTTTATATACATTGTATGATTTTTTTTAAGTGGGTTTTGGTTTACAATAGCTTGGTCAGCGTAACACCAGTTACACGTATTGCATATTTACAGTATGTATGTCAGAATTAAAGGTATTAATGTATTTCAGGAGACCAATATTTTGTGATAGCGCTAATTATACTAGAGAACATTGAAAAAAGGCTGGAGACCACCCCAGTGGTCGCCAGAATAGGGAGAAAATGGGCTATAGCGGTACCTGTGAACGTCATACAAAGTAGATTAAAAAATATAATACTATTTTATTAGTACAAAAGTTTATATATCCAGATATGTTTTGATCAGTGGCTACAGCCCCTTGTCAGTGTATTTTGACAGCCGCAGATCCCACTGTCAGAATACCATGTCATGGCGGGGGGATCCTCTATCCACCTTGTTTGTGTGGATGGGAGAATCTGTTTTTTTTTTTACTTTTCATCCCACTTGTCTATGGTCAGTCGTAACCTTTATGTTAAGGTGACCAGATTTTTAAAATGAAATCCGGGGACATATATATATTTTTTTTTTACTAATAACGGCAGCAATCGACAACTCTTTGCCCGTCTCCGCCGCCGCCCGCCTCACAGCCTGTCAAGTCTAAAGCCCCATACACACTATCAGATTTTCTGCTGATTTTTTCCTTCAGATTTACCAAAACCATATAATATGAGGTCAAACCTTAGGAGTTTCAATTTGTATGCAATCAGGCAGGCCCTTGCACTACATGGTTTTGGTAAATCTGAAGACAAAAATCAGCAGAAAATCTGATAGTGTGTATGGGGCTTTACTCTCCGGGCCCCGGCTACTACTGGGTGGGGAGCAGAGGAAGATCACTCCACCAGGGAAGGCAAGGAGATAAGCAGGCAGGTGGCTGGCCGGGACTTGAGCCAAGGCAGAAGAACATGCGAGTGGAGCTGAATGGGCATGCGCCCGAAACTGAAGAAATAGTCCCTCCGCTCCGACCAGCACATGATCATCAGAAAGGGGCACAGATAATGGTAAAAAATAAACCCCCATAAGCTAGTAGGAGCGGCAGAGGAGGGGGGGGGGGGGGGTACAATTCAGATTTTTTCTTTTTATTCTGCACGGGCTGTCTTTGAAATTGCCCCAGCCCCTGTTCAAATCCAATCCGGGGACAAAACTGGGGACAGATTTGGTCCGGGGACAGTGTCCTCAATCCGGGGACTGTCCCCAGAAACCGGGGATGTCTGGTCACCCTACTTTATGTTGTGCAGATGGGAGAGTAGGTGGGTCTGAGTAGTTTGACTATAGAAGCAAGGCTGACACTACTCAGTTGACAAAAGTTCTGTGGACCAGCAGATGGAGTTTTGGGCTGCTTTTCACATCTCTAGGCTCTCTGTTTGCTTATTTGATGTAAAATGCATGTCATTTACAGAACTCATTACATGAATGCATTCTTCTCAGACTGAAGTTTCAAGCAGACAAAGCCAGGCTCAAAGCAGGCAGTATCAGCTGTGCTGTCTGCTTGGATAACCGATAGTCTTGGTCTTAAGTAGGTGGGATTGAGTAGTTTGACTAGAGAAGCAAGGCTGACACTACTTAATTCTCAAAAGTACAGTGTGTTGCAAGCCCACAAGAGGATGTAGGATCTATGTGCATTTCTGAATAATCCACAGGCACTTTTCCGTATTTGCATGGTTTGAAAGGGATAACACATGGGGAAATGTGGGTGTATTGATGTAGGATATATGGCATATGTTTGTTATTTATTTTGCCTTGACATAGACTTTTAAAGTAATAGAAGCATAAAAGGTCAAAAATACATCTGTTGTTTTCAGCTATGGCTTTATTTCTCAGTTAGACCAACATAAAGTTGCATGTTTTGTCTTTCATGATCCCTAAAGTGCATATCATAGGAGCACAATTGACTTGCCTGAAATGATGATGGTGGGACAGACCATCCCAGAGTCAGGCACTTTGTTTTGTCATGACAGCCAGGCATGTAATGCAAGGCCCACTCAACAGCTTTTGTTTCTATCCTTTTCATTCCATTATATGGCTGCTCTGCTGTGATCTCTGCTGCTTTTTACCTGGAGATAATCCACAAGCTGCATTATTTTAAATTATTTATCCTACTTTGATAGCAGAGGAGACATTCCTTTATGTTCTTTCTTTCTGCAGTTAATGTTCACTGTATTTAAAGCAACAATAAACCCAAAAAGAAAAAAATATTATATTGCACCACCAATTATGAATTGCGTTTGGCTGCATTCATTTCTTTATAGATTGTTTTTCCTTTATTTTAATCCAGTGACTTGGCCTGCCGTATGTGTAATATATATATATATATATATATATATATATATATATATATATATATATATATATATATATATATATATATATATATATATATATATATATATATATATATATATATATATATATATAAATATCTCTATCTCTTTAATGGCATCCCAGTCTTATGCCCCATACACACAGTCGGACATTGATCCGACATTCCGACAACAAAATCCTAAGATTTTTTCCCGACGGATGTTGGCTCAAACTTGCCTTGCATACACACGGTCACACAAAGTGGTCGGAAAATCCGATCATTCTGAACGCAGTGACGTAAAACACGTACGTCGGGACTATAAACGGGGCAGTAGCCAATAGCTTTCATCTCTTTATTTATTCTGAGCACTTTGTGCATCGGATTTGTGTACACACAATCGGAATTTCCGACAACGGATTTTATAGCAAGCTCTCAAACTTTGTGTGTCAGAAAATCCGATGGAAAATGTGTGATGGAGCCTACACACGGTTGGAATTTCCGACAACAAGGTCCTATCACACATTTTTCGTCGGAAAATCCAACCGTGTGTACAGGGCATTAGTCCGAAGGGTTCATTATTGAGTTGGCCCATCCTTTGCAACTATAACAGCTTCAACTATTTTGGCAAGGCTGTCCACAAGGTTTAGGAGTGTGTCTATGGGAATCGTTCTATCGGGTTGAGGTCAGGACTCTGTGCAGGCCAGTCAAGTTCCTCCACCCCAAACTCGCACATCCATGTCTTTATGGACCTTGCAGTCATGTTGGAACAGGAAGGGGCCATCCCCAAACTATCCCCACAAAGTTTTGAGCATGAAATTGTCCAAAATGTCTTGGCATGCTGATGCCTTTAGAGTTTCCTTCACTGGAAGTAGGGGGCCAAGCCCAACCACTGAAAAACAACCCCACACCATAATCCCCCCTCCACCAAATGATTTGGACCAGTGCACAAAGCAAGGTCCATAAAGACATGGATGAGCGACTTTGGGGGGAAGGAGCTTGACTGGCCTGCAGGGGCCTGACCTCAACCTGTTAGAACACCTTTGGGATGAATCAGACTGGGGACTGCGAGCCAAGCCTTCTCGTCCAACATCAGTGTCTGACTTCACTAATGCGCTTCTGGAAGAATGGTCAAAAATGGTCAAACTATTCCATATACACACTCCTAAACCTTGTGGACACCCTTTCCAGAAGAGTTGAAGCTGTTATAGCTGCAAAGGGTGGGCCAACTCAATATTGAACCTTACAGACTAATGTCCCGTACACACGGTCGGACTTTTTTCGGACATTCCGACAACAAAATCCATGGATTTTTTCCGACGGATGTTGGCTCAAATGTGTCTTGCATACACACGGTTACACAAAGTTGTCGGAAAATCCGATCGTTCTGAACGCGGTGACGTAAAACACGTACATCGGGACTATAAACGGGGCAGTGGCCAATAGCTTTCATCTCTTTATTTATTCTGAGCATGCGTGGCACTTTGCCTGTCGGATTTGTGTACACACGATCAGAATTTCCGACAACGGATTTTGTTGTCGGAAAATTTTATATCCTGCTCTCAAACTTTGTGTGTTGGAAAATCCTATGGAAAATGTGTGATGGAGCCTACACACGGTCGGAATTTCCGACAACAAGGTCCTATCACACATTTTCTGTCGGAAAATCCGACCGTGTGTACGGGGCATAAGAATTTAGTTTATGTAACGGCAGGCGTCACAATACTTTTGACAATATAGTGTATCCACCTCAATACTGGGCACTTTCACCCCCTTCCTTCCCAGACCAATTTTTATCTTTCAGTGCTCTCTCACTTTGAATGACAATTACTCAGTCATGCTACACTGTACCCAAATGAAATTTTTATCATTTTGTTCACACAAATTGATTTTTCTTTTGATGGTATTTATTCACCACTTCGTTTTTTATTTTTTGTAATGTAAGCAAAAAAAGAGTGGATATTTTGAAAAAAAAAAACAAAATTTTCTACTTTCTCTTTTAAAAGAAACCAAAAAAATCTAATTTTGTGGAAAATTTAGGCCAAAATGTATTCTACTACATGTCTTTGGTAAAAAAAAACCTGATAAGTGTCTGATCATTGGTTTGTGTGAAAGTTATAGAGTCTACAACAGGAGTCTCAAACTCAAATTACCTGAGGGCCACAAGACAAATTTTCACATCCAACGGGGGCCGCATGCAAACTGTCCTTTCCCCCAGCATTGGTGTCAGCGGACACACTATTAACCCCCTGCACTGGTGTCGGCGGACGCAAAATTAAACCCTAGCATTACCCCCTACACTCCACAAGTACCCCCCCCCCACACTCCACTTCACAAATATCCCCCCACACACTCCACAAATACCCCCTCTTCACAAGTTTCAACCCCAGTCACGCAACTAAGGACTTTGCTCAGCCTCTGTGTAATGGCTCACTTACCTCTCCTCTTGGCAGTCAGCTGGTGGCCTGATCTTCTGCCTCCCGAGTCCGCTTAGAGTTGCCACCTCATACCTTTAATACCGAACACATATTAATTACACAGGTTCTGTGGCTGATTAAGGTGGTAATTAAACTCACTTGGTGCCTTATCTGCATTAAATTAGCCTCAGAACCTGTGTAATTCATTTGTGTTCGGGTTTAAAGGGATGAGGTGGCGACCCTAAGTCCGCTCCTCCTGTTAGGTCCTGGCTTCATTACAGGCCTAGTGGCAGGGCACCCTGAGAACGCCACAATCTTCCGCCCTGAGGTGGCAGCAGGACCCTGGATTCGGGGCCAGTGTTCTGTGGAGAAGTGCGCTATCGAATAGTGCCCGGGACGAACTGCGCATGTGCCGTATGTAGCACAACAGCCTGCGCACGATAGCCGACTGAAGACATTTTTACGTCAGATTGTGCCTTGCGCTGCCGAGGAGTGTTCATGTAGGTGAGGGGCAGAATTTAACATGAAGGGTGCGGATGTTTTCAATGATGGCCAGTGCTGCAAAGATGGGGGCGTAATTTTTAATGATGCCCAAACAAATCTGCTAAACAAATCTTTATCTGCTATTCTTCCAGGAGGGCCTATTTAGCTAGCTAAATGATTAAAATTCTTCCCCCATCTTTGCAGCAGTGGCCATCCTTGAAAACATTCACCCCCTTCATGTTAGATCAGCACTGGCCTTCAATGAAAACATCCGCCCCCTTCATGTTAAACTCCGCCCCTCACCTACATGAATGTGCCTCGGCACAATCTGACTGAAAAATGTCTTCAGTCAGCTATTGTGCGTAGGCGCCGTCTCGCTAACACAACAGCTGATCGTAAAATCAGCTGTTGTGGTATTACGTACGGCACATGCGCAGTTCGTCCAGGTGTTCTGTCGAGAAATGCCCCCCATCGAATAGTGCCCGGGTTGAAGGGCTCATGCGCAACACATGCGCTGTACGTAACATCACAACAGCTGCTTTTACCATCAGCTGTTGTGACAGCGAGACGGCACAGGCGCACAATAGCCGACAGAATTTTTTTTTGCTGTCAGATTGTGCCCTGCGCTCCCCCGGTGAGTTCATGTCCATGATGGGAAGATTTCTACACATTGTGGGTGGATTTATGGGCACTTGGAGGCAGAATTACATGTCCAGTGATGTAAAACAAAAACTTTGTGATGGTCGGATTTCTACATTTCTTGTGGGTGGATATATGGGCACTTTGGGGCGGAATTAGATGGCCAGTGCTGCAAAAACGTACTAATGGGCGGATTTTTACTTTTTTTTTTATGGGCGGATTTATGGGTACTTTGGGGCGGAATATCACAAAGTTTTATTTTTTTGCAGCACTGGCCATCTAATTCCGCCCCAAAGTGCCCATAAATCTGCCCACAAGAAATGTAGAAATCCGCCCAGCACAAAGTTTTATTTGTTTTGCAGCACTGGACATGTAATCCCGCCCCAAAGTGCACGTAAATCCACCCACAACGTGTAGAAATCCGCCCATCATGGACATAAACTCTCCACGGGAGCGCGGGTCACAATCTGACAGAAAAAAAAAATTCTGTCAGCTATTGTGCGCCTGCGCTGTCTCACCATCACAACAGCTGATGGTAAAATCAGCTGTTGTGATGTTATGTACGGCGCATGCGCACTTCAGTCGGGCACTATTCGATGGGAGCATTTCTCGACAGAACAGGTGGACAGGGCGATGGGCGGATCCTCCCTCCACTCTGCTTTCCTGTGTTGTTAGCTGGGCTGCAGCAGCATGCAGGGGAGAGGAAACAGCGAAAACTCTGAGCCGCTGCCACCCTCCTGGGATCAGCCCTGAATGTGGGCCGTTTGTAACCGGTCCGCGGGCCGCAAATGGCCCGTGGGCCGGTACTTTGAGACCCCTGGTCTACAAGCCATGCTACGCATTATTGAAAATGTATCAATCCTAATGCACTGATGGCCTATCTCATTTCTTGAGGCCCTAAAATGTCAGGACAGTATAATAACCCCCCAAATTACCCCTTTTTGGAAAGAAGACAGTCTGAGGTATTTAGTAAGAGGCATAGTGAATTTTTTGAAGTTGCAATTTTTGCCCCACAATGCTTTGGAAAATTAAGAGATATATACAGTGTATATATATATATATATATATATATATTTCTTCACTAAATTGTCATATTTACAAGTTATTTCTCACACACGGTGCTGGCATAATTGCAATGACACCCCAAAATACATTCTGCTATTCGTCCTGAGTATGGCGATACCCCATGTGTGAGAATTTTCCACAGCCTGGCCACATACAGAGGCCCAACATCCATGTAGCACCATCAGGTGTTCTAAAGGCATAAATTACAGTGCCTTGCGAAAGTATTCGGCCCCCTTGAACTTTTCAACCTTTTGCCACATTTCAGGCTTCAAACATAAAGATATAAAATTTTTATTTTTTGTGAAGAATCACCAACAAGTGGGACACAATTGTGAAGTGGAACGAAATCTATTGGATTGTTAAAACTTTTTTAACTAATAAAAAAATGAAAAGTGGGGCGTGCAAAATTATTCGGCCCCCTTGCGTTAATACTTTGTAGAGCCACCTTTTGCTGCGCTTACAGCTGCAAGTCGCTTGGGGTATGTCTCTATCAGTTTTGCACATCGAGAGACTGAAACTCTTGCCCATTCTTCCTTGCAAAACAGCTCGAGCTCAGTGAGGTTGGATGGAGAGCGTTTGTGAACAGCAGTTTTCAGCTCTTTCCACAGATTCTCGATTGGATTCAGGTCTGGACTTTGACTTGGCCATTCTAACACCTGGATACGTTTATTTGTGAACCATTCCTTTGTAGATTTTGCTGTATGTTTGGGATCATTGTCTTGTTGGAAGATAAATCTCCGTCCCAGTTTCAGGTCTTTTGCAGACTCCAACAGGTTTTCATCCAGAATGGTCCTGTATTTGGCTGCATCCATCTTCCCCTCAATTTTAACCATCTTCCCTGTCCCTGCTGAAGAAAAGCAGGCCCAAACCATGATGCTGCCACCACCATGTTTGACAATGGAGATGGTGTGTTGAGGGTGATGAGCTGTGTTGCTTTTACGCCAAACATATCGTTTTGCATTGTGGCCAAAAAGTTCGATTTTGGTTTCATTGGACCAGAGCACCTTCTTCCACATGTTTGGTGTGTCTCCCAGGTGGCTTTTGGCAAACTTTAGACGAGACTTTTTATGGATATCTTTGAGAAATGGCTTTCTTCTTGCCACTCTTCCATAAAGGCCAGATTTGTGCAGTGTACGACTGATTGTTGTCCTATGGACAGACTCTCCCACCTCAGCTGTAGTTCTCTGCAGTTCATCCAGAGTGATCATGGGCCTCTTGGCTGCATCTCTGATCAGTCTTCTCCTTGTCTGAGCTGAAAGTTTAGAGGGACAGCCAGGTCTTGGTAGATTTGCAGTGGTCTGATACTCCTTCCATTTCAAAATGATCGCTTGCACAGTGCTCCTTGGGATGTTTAAAGCTTGGGAAATCTTTTTGTATCCGAATCCGGCTTTAAACTTCTCCACAACAGTATTACGGACCTGCCTGGTGTATTCCTTGGTCTTCATGATGCTCTCTGCGCTTTCAACAGAACCCTGAGACTATCACAGAGCAGGTGCATTTATACAGAGACTTGATTACACACAGGTGGATTCTATTTATCACCATCAGTCATTTAGGACAACATTGGATCATTCAGAGATCCTCGCTGAACTTCTGGAGTGAGTTTGAGGCACTGAAAGTAAAGGGGCCGAATAATTTTGCACGCACCACTTTCCAGTTTTTTATTTGCTAAAAAAGTTTAAAATATCCAATAGATTTCGTTCCACTTCACAATTGTGTCCCACTTGTTGGTGATTCTTCACAAAAAATTAAAATGTTATATCTTTATGTTTGAAGCCTGAAATGTGGCAAAAGGTTGAAAAGTTCAAGGGGGCCGAATACTTTTGCAAGGCACTGTACATATTTCATTTCCTGAGTACCTATCAATTTTTGAAGGCCCTGGAGCACCAGGACAATGGAATTACCCACAAAATGACCCCATTTTGGAAAGAAAACAACCCAATGTATATTCTATGAAGCATAATGAGTCTTTTGAACATGTCATTTCTTTCCTAATATTTTTTAAAAATGTGGAAAGAAAATGAAAACCTATTTTTTTTTCACAAAGTTGTCAATTTAGAAGATCTTTCTTACACATAGCATGTACATAGCCAAAATGACACCCCAAAATACATTCAGCTACTCATCCTGAGTATGGCGATACCCCATGTGTGAGACTTTTCCACTACCTGGCCACATACAGAGGCCCAACATGCAAGTAGCACCTCCAGGCTTCTAACACATAGCACGTATACACCAAGAATTACACCCCAAAATACATTCTGCTGAGCAAAGGGTAAAAAAAAGCTCACCTGTGGTTTTAGCAGGCAGGAATACCGTTCCAGAGCTGTCAAAGCATTTGTCCAGACAGCCAAAGGAAATGTCCAGGAATTGTCCAGGCAGTAGACAGATATGGAAAAGTATGAACATAGTTCAGTACAGTCCAGGGTTTAGCAGGCAGTTCAGGTAACAGGCATAGGCATGGCAAGTTCAGTTGGCAGGCAAAGGCATTGGCAGTTCATGTGGCAGGCAAAGGCATGGCCAGTTCAGGTGGCAGGCGGAGGCATGACCAGTTCAGGTGGCAGCAGGCAGCACTTTGTACATTGGGCCTTGGTCAGGTAAGACCTGAGGACAGGGGTAGAGGCTTCTTCCCACCCAAATCTCTACGAAGCCTCCGGTTCTCCAGACCCTAATCCGAGAAAACTAAAAACCCGGAGAAAAATGTTTTCTCCACTCGGAAAACCTTTTCTGGAGCCCCTCACATATGTGAGACCCCTGTGTTGTACAGTGGCAGGGCAAATGATCAGTTCAAAAGGCAGGCAAAAAGCATGGTCATTTAAAAGGCCGAGGTCAATTCACGTTGAAGGCAGAAACATGTTTGGCAAAGGCATAGTCGTTAACAGTCCTGGTCAATTCATGTTGAAGGCAGAAACATGTTTGGCAGAGGCATAGTCGTTAACAGTCCGGGTCATTCACAGAAATGGCAGATAGTGGAAACTGGAAACTGGAAAAAAATCATCTTGTAAGTATGATAGCTCCGATAGCAAGTTCCAATACAGAACCCTGGCTGGGAGGGACATTGGGGACAGTAGTATCGGGAGTCACGGCGAATTCCTCTACTTGAACACACACAACATTTTTTGGGGGGCTTGCGACCTGTTTGGGTAAGAGGGAGGATTTTGGGAAAATGCCTTTCATGGAGTCTGGCTAATTAATCGGAGCAAATTAGTTGAGGGACTTGGTCATGGGGATAGAGAAGGGCTGTGACAACGTCTTCTTGGAATTTTAGATAGGTTAGGGAACTTTGGGTCCACTTAGAAAAAATAATATATGAATTGAACAGGGCTAGTTGCATCAAATAAATGGCGACTTTCTTGTACCAAAACAGCGATCTCCTGGGGGCCAAGTAGGGCTGCATCATCTGGTCGTTCATATCCCCCCCCCCCCACCCCCCATGTATAGGTTGTACTCATGCACACATTTTGGCTTCTGGATTCGGCCTCTTCTTCTTTGCAGTTCCACCAAGGTGTTATCATGTATTGTGGAAAGGATGTAGACATCTCTTTTTTTATCTCTCCACTTCACCGCTTGTACCCCTTCAGTCCGCATACTGGCCATTTCACCCTGCTTCAATTTCTTGGCGACCAATCTCTGTGGGAAGCCATTGCGGTTGGTCCAATCTGTCCCCCAGGCCACAGTGTTCTTTTGGTACAAATGGCGGAAAAGTGGGAGACTAGTGTAGAAATTGTCTACGTATAGGTGGTAACCTTTCCCAAGCAATGGTTGGATCAGCTGCCAGACAGTTTTGCCACTTGTTCCCATGTAGGTAGGGCATCCAGGGGGGGTTTAGCTGTCTGTCTTTTCCCTCATAAATGATAAAGTCATATCATATCATAAATTTTTTTTTTTTTAAACTGCCGGACCTACGCTTTAATAGAGAATTATACAAAAAAAATGTTAAAACCACACGTGATTTTTTTTTTTCTACCACAACTATTCCTTTATACTAGCTATTGAAATGTACAAATGCAATAATTAAGAAATTGGATGAAAGGTTTAGCACTGGGAAACACTTTTTGAAAGAAAAAAGGTGCATACTATATACAACTATATAGATCAGAACAAAATGAGGGACAAATGAGGAGGAAAAAGGGAAAGAGGGACTTTGTCGTCGACCCCCCCCCCCCCCCCCCCCCAGAATGTACTTTCCAAAGGTGTCTCCTCCATCCAGAATGTAGACACCCTAAGACAGAAAGTGTTTTACTGGCTGGATCATCAGGTGAAAGTAAAGGGGGGGGGGGGAAACCCAACATTTAAAGAGGAAGTAAACAATGCCTTTCTTTTATTTTGCTGGCCTGCAAAGTAAAGGCATAATGTGCTAGTATGCATCGCATACTAGCACAATATATGAAACTTACCTGCAAACGAAGCCATCGTTGTCACTGCTGGAGGCCACATCCATCTTTGCCTGTCTTCCTTCTGGGTCTGCAGACTCCTGGCCAGAGCCACGTGACGTCACTGCCGCCGGTCACAGCACAGAGCTGACCGTTCCTTCAGACTTCATCGGTGGCGTATACAGTAAATATCTCCTAAACAAGGCAAGTTTAGGAGATATTTACAGTACCTATAGATAATCCTTATTATAGGCTGACCTATAGGTACAAACAATCCAGGGAAGTTTATAACATTTTAATTTTTAAGTTTAATACTGCTTAGAGTGGACTTTTTAGTGGGTTTACAGTGCCTTGAAAAAGTATTCATACCCCTTTAAATTTTCCACATTTTGTCATGTTACAACCAAAAATGTAAATGTATTTTATTGGGATTTTATGAGATAGACCAACTCAAAGTGGCACATAATTGTGAAGTGAAAGAAAAATTATAAATGGTCTTCAAAATTTTTTACAGATAAATATGTGAAAAGTTCGGTGTGCATCTGTATTCAGCCCCCCTGAGTCAATACTTTGTAGAATCACCCTTCACTGCAATTACAGCTGAAAGTCTTTTTGGGGATGTCTCTACCAGCTTTGCACATCTAAAGAGTGACATTTTTGCCGATTCTTCTTTGCATAATAGCTCAAGCTCTGTCAGATTGGATGGAGAGCGTCTGTGAACAGCAATTTTCAAGTCCCGCCACAGATTCTCAATTGGATTTAGGTCTGGACTTTGACTGGGCCATTCTAACATATGAATATGCTTTCATTCCATTGTAGCTCTGGCTGTATGTTTAAGGTCGTTTTCTGCTGGAAGGTGAACCTTCGCCCCGGTCTCATCTTTTGCAGGTTCTAACAGTTTTTTTTCTAAGATTGCCCTGTATTTGGCTCCATCCATCTTCCCATCAACTCTGACCAGCTTTCTAGTCCCTGCTGAAGAAAAGCATCCCCACAACATGATGCTGCCACCACCATGTTTCACAGTGGGGATGGTGTGTTCAGGGTCATGTGCAGTGTTAGTTTTCCGCCACACATAGCGTTTTTCTTTTAGGCTAAAAAGTTCAATTTTGGTCTCATCTGACCAGAGCACCTTTTTCCACATTTGCTGTGTCCCCTACGTGGCTTCTCACAAACTGCAAACGGGACTTGTTATGGCTTTCTTTCAACAATGGCTTTCTTCTTGCCACTTTTCCATAAAGGCCAGATTTGTGGAGAGCACGTCTAATAGTTGTCCTGTGGACAGATTCTCCCACCTGAGCTGTGGATCTCTGCAGCTCCTCCAGAGTTACCATGGTCCTCTTGGCTGCTTCTCTGATGAATGCTTTCCTTGCCCGGCCCATCAGTTTAGGTGGATGACCATGTCTTGGTAGGTTTGCAGTTGTGCCATACTCTTTCCATTTTTGGGTGATGAATTGAACAGTGCTCCGTGACATGTTCAAAGCTTGGGATATTTTTTTTTTATAACCTGACCCTGCTTAAAACTTCTCCACAACTTTATCCCTGACCTGTCTGGTGTGTTCCTTGGCCTTTATGATGCTGTTTGTTCACTAAGGTTCTCTAACACACCCCTGAGGGCTTCACAGAACAGCTGTATTTATACTGAGATTAAATTACACACAGGTGGACTCTATTTACTAATTAGGTGACTTCTGAAGGCAATTGTTTCCACTAGATAGTTAGGTTTATCAGAGGAGAGGGGGCTGAATACAAATGCACGCCACACTTTTCAGATATTTTTTTTTTTAATGTTGAAAACCATTTATCATTTACCTTCCACTTTACAATTATGCACCACTTTGTGTTGGTCTATCACATACAATACCAATAAAATACATTTACGTTTTTGGTTGTAGCATGACAAAATTTGGAACATTTCAAGGGGTGTGAATACTTTTTCAAGGCACTGTACATGTTTCCATTCAGATAGCATACCTTAAAAATTGCAGTGTATCTTTTTAGATACTCTATTCCAGTGCTCCAGCACAGAAAATACTACATAGTTCTTTTTATTTATGAGGGGGGTTGTGTTTGTCATAATTAGTTTTGTTTGTACTGTGCAGGCAGATTTTCAATATCAATTGTAACTAGCTTTGAACATTGTCTGTTCTAACAAAGGGTTAAAGGTGTAGAGGCTGGGCTTCTTGCTTGCAGTGTATGTTAATGAGAACAGACTTGGGACAGGTTCACTTTAACATTGTTCTAAAAGCCCTGTAGTCCACCATGATACCTCCTCCCGAGTAACATCTGAAAGCTAAGAACTATTTTTTTAAAAATGATTTTAGGCATGTTGTGTGAATTAGAACACATATCAAATGTCTAGTGGGGGTTTCTTAAATTTGAATGCAAATGTGTAAATAAATATGCTTTAAAGGTGATATCTAAGAATGACCCAAATTTAAAGCCCCACTCTGGGGGACTTTCATCCCCTTATCTTGTGAAGCCTAAAAACTAACTTGGAGTAGGGCTGCAACCCCAAACATCATCCGCTACAGTATGTCCAATCATTAATGTTATCTTTTACCTTGTTCTTGTTGTGAAAAAATCTTTTATTACATCTGTGACATCATCACCAGGGCAGTAAAAATCTTACAGGGAGGAGGAATCAGCAGGGTACCCTATGTCAGTTACAAACAATGTAGGCATGCCCTTTAGAGCCACAGCTCCCAATAACCTTTTTTCCTACACTAATTGTTCGGGCAGCCTTTTGGAAGTTAAAAAAAAGTCTGGGTAATATAAAAAAATAAACATTCATACTCCCCTTTATGCTGCAGCATCGGTCAGATGCTGCAGCTGTCTCCCGTTGACTCCAAGCCTCCAGTTCTAGGTCAACTTTAGGCAGAGAGCTGGTCACTGCCAGTCACTGCTCTCCACTAAGCTCCTCCAGCTCTGATTAGAGCACTGGGTTGGGTATGGGGCGGGGCGCAGCTAGCTTTAGGCAGCTGGGTGGGTTGTCCCATTTTTATGGGGGCAGCAAAGCCGGCGCAAAGGTTCTGAACAGCTGAGGACTGTATATTGAGATTTGTGTTTTTTGTCTGGGATCCTTCAAGAGCTTAGAGTGGCTCCATGATGTCAGCTAATAGCGGTTAATAGTCTGTTATAACAGCAAACAAAACACTCTTGCGCATTAGTGTGATGTCTGGGTGGTCTATTACTCAAAGGGTGGTTTCTCTGGCCTTGCTGCCCTGCAGGATAGGGGATATCCTAATAGTCACAGAAAAATGAAGAAAAGATGGCGCACAAGCCTAGTGTATTATCCCAAGTAAACAGTATTTCCCAAAAGTGAGTACACCCCTTACATTTTTGTAAATATTTTATTATATCTCTTCATGTGACAACACTGAAGAAATTATACTTTGCTACAATGTAAAGTGAGGGGATCATGCTCTGCTTTAGTATCTCACAGTACATGTTGGCATTCATGGTTCCCTCAATGAACTGTAGCTCCCCAGTGCTGGCAGCACTCATGCAGCCCCAGACCATGACACTCCCACCACCATGCTTGTCTGTAGGCAAGACACACTTGTCTTTGTACTCCTCACCTGGTTGCCGCCACACATGCTTGACACCATCTGAACCAAATACGTTTATCTTGGTCTCGTCTAACCACAGGACATGGTTCCAGTAATCCATGTCCTCAGTCTGCTTGTCTTCAGCAAACTGTTTGCGGGCTTTCTTGTGCATCATCTCTAGAAGAGGCTTCCTTCTGGGATGACAGTCATGCAGTCTAATTTGATGCAGTGTGCGGCGTATGGTCTGAGCATTGACAAGCTGACCCCCCCACCCCTTCAACCTCTGCAGCAATGCTGGCGGCACACATACATCTATTTCCCAAAGACAACCTCTGGATATGATGCTGAGCACATGCACTCAACATCTTTGGTCGACCATGGCGAGGCCTGTTCTGAGTGAAACCTGTCCTGTTAAACCGCTGTATGGCCTTGGCCGCCATGCTGCAGCTCAGTTTCAGGGTCTTGGCAATCTTCTTATAGCCTAGGCCATCTTTATGTAGAGCTTTATTTCCAGATCCTCAGAGAGTTATTTTCCATGAGGTGCCATGCTGAACTTCCAGTGACCAGTATGAGAGAGTGAGAGCGATAACACCAAATTTAACACACCTGCTCCCCATTCACACCTGAGACCTTGTAACACTAACGAGTCACATGACACCGGGGAGGGAAAATGGCTAATTGGGCACAATTTGGACATTTTCACTTGGGGGTATACTCACTTTTGTTGCCAGTGGTTTAGACATTAATGGCTGTGTGTTGAGTTATTTTGAGGGGACAGCAAATGTACACTGTTATACAAGTTGTACATTCACTACTTTACATTGTAGCAAAGTCTCATTTCTTCAGTGTTGTCACATGAAAAGATAGAATAAAATATTTACAAAAATGTGAGGGGTGTAGTCACATTTGTGAGATACTGTATTTATTCATAAAAACTAAGTTAAAAACTACTCACAAACATGTGGAGAAATATCACTTGTAAAGGCCACCTATTCGTGACAATCAGTCCTGAAATCGACAGTCTCCAGATGGTCAAGGAGAAGAAATCAGGGCTGCTGCTGGCTGACGTGTATTGAAGGAAGAGGGAGAGCCTCTGAGGAAGAAAGTATTCCTTTGAAACGCGTCAGTCAGCAGTGGCCCTGACATTCTCTCCTTTGCCATCTGGAGACTGTCGGTTTCAGGACTGATTGCCACGAATAGGTGGCCTTTATAAGCGATATTTCTCCACATGTTTGAATAGTTTTTAACTTTGTTTTTATCAATAAAAATACTTGGGATAATCGACTAGGCTGGTGCATCCAATAGTCTGCTATAAGCTGACTCTGGGTCACAGGAGAAGAAAGTAAGTGCACTCCCGTAAATCAGAGGAGAAGTATGGCCAAAAAGGTTTTGGCTATACTTCTCTTTTAGGGCAGCAGCATTGTTTTGCTGGGAAAGAAATCAATGTATGCATGTGGGGAGGGATGGGGAGAGACAGGGAGGGGCAGGGATAGGTGGGGCACTGTAATACAGCAGGCAGGGCAGACAACGCTGCTTGGGATTTCAGCGCTGCAGAGGCAGGGTTGTCAACCCACAACAGGAAGTTAGAAGCTAAGTGGAATTCTGACATATTAACCAGTATTTTTCTTTGCATGGAGAAAGCTGTAGTTTTATTGTTTTGTTTTTGCCCAGACACGGTATTTATGAAAACAACAAAAAATTGACCTGGTGCCATTACACTTCTCTTTAGCATTTACTACTACTTGGCATACCAAAGAGAAAATGTGTCCGCACAGACACAGGAAGGATTTCTGATGTCAATGTTTGTTTTATAGAAATCAAAATTAAATTAAGCTTGATGCCCATTTCACAAACATAGTGATAGTAAAATGTTTGATGAACTAACAAATTGAAGCTGAACTTCAGCTAACAATTTATAAATAGTTACAGCAAACAGTTTTTTTTTCCTTTTGGTAAAAAGGTTTTACATAAATTGATAAAAGCTGATCCTAATACGCACTCCTGTCAGTGTTAAAGCGGGGGTCCACCTAAACCGCCAAAAAAAAAAAAATATTAAAAGCCAGCAGCTACAAATACTGCAGCTGCTGACTTTTAATACATGGCCACTTACCTGTCCCAGGGTCCAGCGATGTCGGCAGGCGACACAGAGAACCCACTCGGTTCTCGGCAGCTGCCGCCGCCATCCTAGGTCAGGGAATCAGGAAGTGAAGCGTTGCGGCTTCACTTCCCGGTTCCCTACTGCGCATGCGCTTCCTAACTGGTCCCCGCTGTCTGTGGGACCCGTGTGTGTCCCAGCAGACAGCGTGGTGAGGACGGGAAGAGGCATAGACTCCCATGGGAGTCTATGCCGGAAGTGGGTGCAAATACCTGTCTTAGACAGGTATCTGCACCCCCCTCCCCCCTGAAAGGTGCCAAATGTGACACCGGAGGGGGGGAGGGTTCCGAAAAGCGGAAGTTCCATTTTTGTGTGGAACTCCGCTTTAACCCCATCTGCCACTTTTGCTAGAAAGCTTGGTCTGTTAAAGCGGTAGTGAACGGCACCATTTTTTTTTTTTAAACTCTGAAAGGTAAAGGCATAATGTGCTAGTATGCACCGCATACTAGCACATTATGAAATACTTACCTTAGAACGAAGCCCTCCAGCGGGGCGCTGTTACAGCTGAAGGAGCTTCCATCTTTACCCAGTCTTCCTTCCAGGTTCGTGGTCATCTAATGACGGTGCTGCATTGACGGACCGCGGCACGGAGCTTTGAAGGGATGGCACGGGTATGCTGTCCACTCAGAGTGCATGCGCAGGTGATGTCACCGGCTGCACGCAGTGTGAATATCTCCTAAACAGTGCAAGTTTAGGAGATATTCACTGTACGTACAGGTAAGCTTTATTTTAGGCTTACCTGTAGGTACAAGTGCCAAAAAAGGGTTTACTTCCACTTTAACCACTTAAGCCTCGGACCATTTGGCTGGCCAAAGACCAGAGCACTTTTTGCGATACGGCACCGCGTCGCTTTAACTGACAATTGCCTGGTCGTGCGACGTGGCTCTCAAACAAAATTGATGTCCTTTTTTACCCACAAATAGAGCTTTCTTTTGGTGGTATTTGATCACTTCTGCGGTTTTTATTTTTTGCGCTATAAACAAAAAAATAGCGACAGTTTTGAAAAAAAATCATTATTTTTTACTTTTATATAATATAATATCCCCCAAAAATATATAAAAAAACTTTTTTTTTCTCAGTTTAGGCCGATAAGTATTCTTCTACATATTTTTGTCAAAAAAAAATCGCAATCAGCGTATATTGATTGGTTTGCGCAAAATTTATAGCGTCTACAAAATAGGGGATAGTTTTATGGCATTTTTATTCATTTTTATTTTTTTACTAGTAATGGCGGTGATCAGCGATTTTTATTGTGACTGCGACATTATGGCGGACACATCGGACACTTTTGGAACTATTATGGGACCATTCACATTTATACAGCGATCAGTGTGATTAAAAATGCATTGATTACTGTGTAAATGTGACTGGCAGTGAAGGGGTTAACACTACGTTGTGCTGTAGGGGTTAGGTGTGTCCTAGGGAAAGATTCTAACTGTGGGGGGGGGGGGCTATGTGTGACACGACACTGATCACCACTCCCGATTACAGGGAGCTGTGATCAGTGTCCTGTCACTAGCCAGAACGGGGAAATGCTGATGACATCAGCATTTCCCCATTCTTCCTCTCCGTGAGATGATCGTGGGTATCCCCGTGGACATCGAGTCCGAGGGACCCGCGATCACACTCACGGAGCTCGCAGTGGTGCGCATGCAATGGCACAGTGGCAAGTTTAAATGGACGTACCTTATGCCCATTTGCCTGTCCGTGCCATTGTGTCGACATATATCTACATGCGGCAGTCAGCAAGCGGTTGAAAAAAAAACAGACTTACTGACAGAATCACCAGTTAAAAACAAAGGAAAAAAGTCTAAAAAAAATAAAATAATGCAACCCCCACATCTAAGGATTGGTAAGCTGGAATATAGTGCATGTTTGTTCTTGGGTTTAAAAATACTTATGCTGTGTACACATGATCAGACATTCCGACAACGAAATCCTGGGATTTATTTCCGACGGATGTTAGCTCAAGCTTGTCTTGCATACACACGGTCGCACAAATGTTGTCAAAAATTCCGATCGTCAAGAACGCGCTGACGTACAACACATATGACGGCACTATAAAGAGGAAGTTCAATAGCCAGTGCGCTACCCTTTGGGCTCCTTCTGCTAATATCGTGTTAGTAGAAGTTTGGTGAGAGACGATTTGCACTTTTCAGCCTCATTCTTTTCAGATCGTTACTGCTCTTCAGTTTGTGCTTGTGGGTTTGTATCTGGTTTTCAGTGCGTGTAGTCAGTTTGCATCTGTTTTTCAGTGCATGTTATTTATAGTACGTATTTGATTTTCAGTGCGTTCTTGTCCGCTCAAGTCCATGAACAGGGCAAGGAGTTCATGAACGAAGAATTGGTTGCTCCAGCGTGACCAATTCTCTCACATGCCTTTGTTGCGGGAGATCCGTGAGAATAATCCTGATGATTTCAGGAATTATCTCAGGATGACGGACCCCGTTTTTCACCGTCTGTTGGCTTTGCTGTCCCCTTATATTACCAAGCAGGACACCTGCATGCGGCAAGCAATCACTCCTGAACAGAGACTAGTCGCCACCTTGCGGTACTCGGCGACGGGGAGAAGCCTCCAGGACATCAAGTTCTCAACAGGCATCTCCCCCCAGACTCTGGGAATCATTATTCCAGAGACCTGTTCTGCCATCATTCAGGCCCTGCAGAAGGACTATATTAAGGTAAGTTTTCTCCTTTAACATCACATTTTATGTATTTAATGTTTGTTAATGTATTGTATTTCTTTCATCATTCCCTAATTACCTTGATTGTAATATGCTGTGAATGTCCTCTTTGTCCTCATGCATGCTGGAAGTTTTTAATGCTCCATTTTTGTTCTTCATGCATATTTGCCTTCACTATCCTCCCCAGCATGCTATCCTGGGCCCATACACACCTAGCCTAGTCACTTAACAATGTATTTTGTCAGCTCCATAGTAGTGCTTTACCCTAAACACCCCCTAAAATATGTACAAATGTTATTTGTGTCCTTAAATTCAGGCAGAGTGCCAGAGGCTTTTTGGGGTCACAAAATCATTTGGACCCCCCCCCCCCTCCCCAACCGCTAAGTCAACCGATACCAATACTCTATCTGCTGACTTTGCCAAACCCATACACACTATACCTACCTCTTTTGTGGTCATATTTATGGATAAATTCACCAAAGCATGTAGTGAAAGGGCCTGCCTGAATACTTTCAAATAGTACTGTTTAAAGTTTTGTTCTCCTATTATCTTGATAGGTAATTGCAGAATGTAAAAATGTTCTTCAATTTGGACAGTGTGTATTCATATTTATGTATTATGACACTTCTTACCTGTCCAGTGGGTTGCCAATAGTGTAAGTAAGGAGGGGCTGGCCAAAGTAACACACATTATGTATGCATTCAGCTCTCAATGAAGTATAGAGAGTTACCTGTCCAAAACATCTCCCCCCCTAAAATTTTTACAATGGGCCATCAGAGGGGATGAGGAATCTGATAAGTGGACTTTAGATTTTTTAATTTAAATACTCCTTCAAATAAATGTTATACTGATGTTGGCCAAGAATGTTTGTGTCTAATCTGCTTGTAATGTTATGTGCAAAAGTCCTAATTAATTTTTTTCTTGTTTCACTCCACAGTTTCCTTCAACACCACAGGAATGGCAGACTGTGGCTTCCCAATTTGCCAAATGGTGGGACTTTCCCAACTGCGGCAGAGCAATAGATGGGAAACACGTCCACATAGTCCCACCCCCCAAAATCAGGGTCATACTATTACAACTACAAGGGGTTTAATAGTATTGTGATGTTGGTGGTGGTGTCAGCGACTTATGATTTTCTCTATGTGGACGTGGGGAAGAATAGCCGGATGTCGGATGGTGGAGTCATCGCTAAGACCGAGTTCTACGGACAGCTTCAGAGTGGTGGCTTGGGATTGCCACCTCCGGAAGACAACGTGGCTGGTCTGCTGTTCATTTTTGTCGCTGATGAAGCATTTGGGCTGGGTGATCACCTGATGCGGCCGTTCCCCATGAGGACCCTCACCCCGGACCAGAGGGTTTTTAACTACTGGCTGGCCAGAGCCAGAAGAGTGATGGAATGCTTTTGGGATAATGGCCAGCCGTTTCCACCTATTCCTTACGCCAATCAACATGGCGGAATATAAACTTAACCATGTGATCTTTGCATGCTGCATTCTCCACAACTTTTTAAGGAGAAATTCTATGAACTATGTGGCCTCAGTTGGGCCTGAGGCAGGATTTCAAGACCAAACCCTGACCACGCTTGAAGCTGGCCATACTGGTTTGCCCCCCCAAAGCGCCCGCGAGGTCCGTCAAAAATATATGGAGTACTTTGCGGGTAGGGGGGCTATTGATATGCCAGAAAATGTTTAAGAAACCTTTTTTAAATAAATTTGCATTTTAAAATGAAATAATATTTCGTTTGATTTACTGCTTGTGTTTCTTTTAGCTGTCTCCTAGGTTATCCAATGTTTGTTTTTTTTCCCATTTTCTTCAATAGTGCAAACCTAATGACTTTGATACATGAGGTGACAATCTCTTCTTCAGTTGTGGGTCTGCTACACACACACCTTGTTTTTGTTGTTAATGTATGTAATGCATTAATGCTTAAAATATTTATCATTTTCCGCACCATGAATTTATTTTTTGGAGCTACGAAAATGGCCGGATTGATGCAAATTATCTTGCACTGTGGGTGTTATTTACTGAAGTAAAATCCACTTTGCACTACAAGTGCACTGCTAAAGTGCACTGAAACTGCACTGAAAGTGCACTTGTAGTGCAAAGTGGATTTCCCTTAAGTAAATAACCCCCATTGTCACTGTAAACAACAACTTAAGCAAAAAACTGCTATTGAGCATTGAAAGAAGAAGCCACACGTTGTTGAGTCGAAAAATTTTTACTCTGTGCACATTCACATGTGCGTTTAGAAAAGGGTTTTTGAATAAACCAACATATTTTTAAAATACATTTTTTTTTGACAGTAGAAATATCCTTTTTTTGTGGTAAACAGGCATATTTTTTAAACCATACAACAATACACAACTCAGGAACTTACAAAGTTCAACTTTGAGAAATTGAAGGCAATATCAGACATTATAGTATGTCCAAACTGTGTTGATCTTGCCTTCAGCAGATAGGGTGATGTCACCCCTGTGAAAGCCAAATTTTGAAGATACACACAAATTGAGAGTCAAAATGGGGATTTCCCTCCTGATCCCATGCCTAAAGTCAACGTGTGCAATTGCACTTGTGAAATGTGTTTCTTCTTCCACAACATCCACATCACCTAAAATTAAAAAGCACACCAAGTATTATAAATATGCAGGCATCCATCTATTACCTGAAGCTGTGGTCTCAGACACTCACCTGTTGTGGTCACTATTTCACCCACTTCATAAACCTCTCCTTCCTCCACATCCTGAGGCTGTTGTTTTGGGATTTCCCCATCTTTAGGATGTTGGGGGTCCCTGGTGACCTAAGACGTCCCGACTCTTTTCTCCCCTATGTGAATAAAATAAAGGTATACTTAGCACACAGATATTTGAGGCAAGAAATAGATATATGAAACATTGCTTGGAAGTGTCGTACAATTGTCTGTTTTGGCAGCGTTTAAAGCTGAGGACATGATTTTTTCCCTTTCCAAAGCTGGAATAATTACCTTTTTTGGTAAAGTATCACACATATAGACACCCCTAGTATCCACTGGAGCACCTGTGTGGGACACCTTAAAAAGTTTGTTCTGGTGTCCCACACTAGTGCTCCTGCGTCCAGATGTGTAAACAGCTGCTGAGTGTCCTCTCCTTACACTGAATCAAGTTTGCATTTCATTCTAGTTACAAACCCATCTAGGCAACAATGTACTAAACTTCTTTTAATATAAATAGGCCTGAACAAATGTATACCTGCATCTGCCAAAAACATTGTATTAGTGAGCGAAAGAACAATGTTTACTACGCACGATTACTGTGCCCACGAACCTGAAACTTGCCATTTTAAACTGTACAACAGTAAAGAAAAGCACATGGAGCAGCACGAACATAATAATAATAATAGTAACACACATCAAAATACTTACTTTTTTGCAGCACTCTCTTGATCCTTCTGTACTGCTCCTGCTCCCTCAATTTGAGGTCTGACCATTGTTTCCTCAGTTGATCCTTCGATCGCCGTACCCCAAAATTCTTCTGCAGACTTTTCACAACTTTAGTCCTGATCTTGGCCTTTCTCACATTTGGGTTTGGGTAAGGTCCATGCTTCCCGTCATAGTCAGCCCTCTTCAAAATGTCCACCATCTCTACAAAGGACATATTAGAGGCCTTAAATCTGCTCCTGGATCGGGATGTTCGTGCTGTCTTCATGCACCTGTTGTCTCCCCACCATGTGCTCTCCCACTGCGCCGAAAGACAAGGGGTGGGGAATATACTAGGAAGGTCAGGGGCGGGGCAGAGTTTCATGCATGCGCAGTGTATACACACGTGTGTCGTACGTATGATCTGTGAGCGGAGGAAGGAGTAGTGGAAGTGACGATCGTGATAAGGAAGGTACAATTTTAACTTGGGCCTATACCGCTTATAGATTAAGGCCTATATTGGGACAAGATTATGAGAGTTTAGCATGACATTAGGGTTTGACTTGTGTTGTGTATTGCAGAGAAAATGTATCTATTGAATGATCAGGACTTTTTCCCCATATTCATTGATATGTACAGGGAGCTGCCCTGTCTGTGGCAGGTAAACCACCCCTTTTATAACAATAAAAGAAAGAGGCAGCGCTGGATCAATTGTTGGAATTCGTGAAGCCGCAGATCCCCACGGCAAACATCAACTATTTGAAGACTCCAATCGGTGGCATGAGGAGCACTTATAATAGGGAGCACAAGAAGGTCCAGGATTCCTAGAGATCAGAAGCTGCAGCAGATGACATTTATGTACCCAGGCTGTGGTACTATGACAGACTGCATTTTCTGGCAGACCAGAGGGAACCCAGGCCAGCACTCTCCAGTCTTCCTTCAACGCTTCCTTCCACCCCAGCTGAGGCTTCCGACGTCCAACCTGGGCCTTCCAGCCAGGAAGATATGGAGGAGCCTAGCTTGAGCCAGGTATAGCATTGTTCAACATATTTCTTGTCCAAAAAATAATGATGATAACTAGATGTTATTATTGATCACTAATTTCTGATTTAACAAAGTGTTTTACATATCAATAGACAGTAGTGGCCACAAATGATTGGGACAAGAATGAAAAATGAAGAATGATAGTCTTTTCTATTTGTTAACATTCAATTTGCAACAGTCATGAGCTGAAAATTGTGTGTGATTGATGAACCAAAAACTAAAACTATGTCCCTTTTTCATACACAGGAAAGCCTCAGCCAGGAGGAGGCCGTGGAAAGTGGCAGCCAGGAGGTGGCGGGGGTAAGTGGCAGCCATGAAGTGGCCGAGCCCAGTAGCCTGCCTGAATCTCAGGTCCCTCCCCTCCAACTTCGAAAAAAGGCCCAGGAAGAGAAGTAACCTGGAGGAGGCTGCACTTGGGCTATTTCAGAAGGCTACTGCGGCCCTCAGAACCCCCCCCCCCCAATATTCAAGAGGACTATGCCTGCATGGCAGCCTGCAAAATGCAGTAAATGGAGGAGCAATTATAAATAAAATAAAGTCAGCGCAAAAAATCCAATATTTAAAATTACAAGCAGCTGAACACTGAAGGTGAACATAAAAAACCTCAAAGTATATAGGATGAATAAAGCAGTGCAGCGCTATACCCAGAAGTTCAAATATTACTAATAAAAGTCCCTTTAAATTGAAATCCAAAAGTTGATAGAGAAAAGGTCTCCTCTGTAGTGGTCTAAGTGCTCATGACAGTCCATGCAGTGCTATACATCCGTGATTCTACCACCAGCTAGCCAAACCGCTCACCTCAGCATATGGACCCCTGAGCTAACAGACGGGTCAAAACAGCATTTACCACTCTCAGTGGATAAAGATGGAGACTTGCATGGGCAGATGGTCACATGATATACAGGCAGCACTCAGTAATTGATGATCATGTTCACATGCAATAAAAATAAGAGTACATAGTGCACACTGTGTGGCTAAGAAGATCACATTTATTAAAAGTCAAGTACTCACATACACAGCACTACACCCTAGTGCTGGGATAAAGGTAAAATGGCATCAAAGGATAACGTCAAGTAGTAATGGTGGCTGCAGTGATGTCCAAGGAACTCCCACACGCGTATCGCCCACATCCGGACTTCATCAGCGGTAGCGCTGTTGAAGTCCGGATGTGGACGATACGCGATATGGGGGTCAGGAAGGAATTTTTTCTCTCTACTGTAACAATTGGCCAGCACAGCTAGGGGTTTTTCGCCTTTCTCTGGATCAATGGGAGGGCGGTTAGGTCAGCGGGCCCCCCTCCATCACCACCACCAGGACTATTCGCATTGTCGTCAGCACCTCAGCACACCATCGTTGTTATCAGCGGCATCCTTCAGGACCATCTTCTTCTCAGCAACATCATCGGCACTACATCAGTATCATCATCGTTATTCATCCTATCACCATCAAATTTTTTTTCTTGCCATGTCCAACTTCAAATACTCAGCGGACGCTCTCCACAGGCTAAGAAATACCACCTCAACATTAGCAACCTCCATCCAAATAATACTACAAAAAGAACAATTACTAAGGACCAACCTACAATCAACCATCAAACACAGGAAGACACCAATTCAACCACAACAATTAGCATGCACCTTGATCAACACCAGATCTGCAGTCAAGCACAGACTGGAAGTCCACAACTTCATCACCCAAAACAACATAGATTGCCTCTTCATCACAGAAAGCTGGCTAACACCCGACTGCAATGTCATCCTAACTGAATTGGTGCCTGAGAACCAGTGGCGTAACTAGAACCTTCAGGGCCCTGGTGCAAGAAACCATAGAGGGCCCCCCTGACCTCCAGCCAGGGCCCTTCCCACTGATCGCGGGGGCAGCAGGATCAGATAGGAGGGGGAACAAATCCCCCCATTTTCCTCCTGCAGCCACTTAATCCCTATGAGGGGGAGAGGAGGAGAAGCAGACTTTAGTGGCTGCAGGAGAAAAATTGAGGGGATTTTTTCCTCTAAATGTCCCCCCATCCAGGTGTTCAGGGGCAACATGTGCGCTAATGCAATTGTTACCCCTGTAGTTACGCCCCTGGGATGAGTGGTAGCAGTGGTGGTTGGGGAGGGATAGGATCAGTGGCGGGGGATGGCATGAGTGGCAGTGGTGAGGGAGAGATGGGATGAGTGGCAATGGTGGGGGGATGGGATCAGTGGCAGCAGTGGTGGTTGGGTGGAGATGGGAATAGTAGTAGCGGTGGTGGTGGGGGGGTGGGATGAGTGGCAGCGATGAGGGGGATGGGATCAGTGACAAGTGTTGTGGTTGGGGGGTGAGATCAGTGGGGGGAGGGTTGAATGGGATGAGTGGCAGAGGTGGTGGGGGGTGGGATCAGTGGCAAGGGTGATGGTTGGAGGGCGATGGGATGAGTGGCAGTAGTGGTGGTGTGGGGGGTATCAGTGGCAGTAGTGTGGTGTGGGGGGTATCAGTGGCAGTAGTGGTGGTGTGGGGGGTATCAGTGGCAGTAGTGTTGGTGTGGGGGTATCAGTGGCAGTAGTGGTGGTGTGGGGGGTATCAGTGGCAGCAGTGTTGGTGTGGAGGGTATCAGTGGCAGTAGTGGTGGTGTGGGGGGGTATCAGTGGCAGTAGTGTTGGTGTGGGGGGGTATCAGTGGCAGTAGTGTTGGTGTGGGGGGTATCAGTGGCAGTAGTGTTGGTGTGGGGGGGTATCAGTGGCAGTAGTGTTGGTGTGGGGTTATCAGTGGCAGTAGTGGTGGTGTGGGGGGTTATCAGTGGCAGTAGTGTTGGTGTGGGGAGGGTATCAGTGGTGGTGTGTGGGGTTATCAGTGGCAGTAGTGTTGGTGTGGGGGGTATCAGTGGCAGTAGTGTTGGTGTGGGGGGTATCAGTGACAGTAGTGTTGGTGTGGGGGGTATTAGTGGCAGTAGTGGTGGTGTGGGGGGTTATCAGTGGCAGTAGTGTTGGTGTGGGGGGTATCAGTGGCAGTAGTGTTGGTGTGGGGGGGTATCAGTGACAGTAGTGTTGTGTGGGGGGTATCAGTGGTGGTGTGGGGGGTATCAGTGGCAGTAGTGTTGGTGTGGGGGTATCAGTGGCAGTAGTGTTGGTGTGGGGGGGTATCAGTGGCAGTAGTGGTGGTGTGGGGGGTTATCAGTGGCAGTAGTGTTGGTGTGGGGGGTTATCAGTGGCAGTAGTGGTTGTGTGGGGGGTTATCAGTGACAGTGTTGATATTGAAGGATGGGTGCCACTCACTTGCAGATCACTTGGTCCCCCTCCTTGCTCCGTCTTGCTTGGGCGAGCAGAGAGGATGGGGGGGCCTGTGAGTGAAGGCGGAGCCAATGAAGATGGGTGGAGCGGGCGGGGATAGAGACGATGGGCGGGGACTGTGCGGGCGGAGAAGATGGGCGGAGCGGGCGGTGATAGAGACGATGGGCAGGGACTGTGCGGGTGGAGAAGATGGGCTGAGCAGGCGGGGATAGAGAGGATGGGCGGGGACTGTGCGGGCGGAGAGGATGGGCGAAGCGGCCGGGGACTGTCCCCGTGAGTGAGGGAGCAGAGGATGGGCGGGGAGGATGGGCGGAGCAGCAGGGGAGGATGGGCGGGACAACCGGGACTCCAGGTGAATGACTATCTCCTGGGCGGCGGCGCCCCCCCCCCACAGTGGCAGAACTCAAGGGCCCAGTCGCAAATGCGACTGGTGTGACCCTGATAATTCCACCACTGCTGAGAACTACAGTATCCTAACTGAGCATAGAATAGGAAAAAAAGGAGGGGGCCTAGCAGAGATCTTCAAATTTCACCTTGTGTTCACCAAACCAACTTTACAGAACTCAGTGCCTTTCATGGAGACACTCACTCTACATCTTCAAACAACAACCCAAGACACCATTCACATACTACTATGCTACAGACCACCAGGACCGAAGGCTAATCTCCTTACACCCCTAACTGAATTCAATTCAATATACACCCTGAAAACCAAAAACTTTCTGGTACTTGGAGACTTTAACCTCTGGGCAAACTCTACCCAAGGACCCCATCGCTACCGCCTGCATTAACTAACTGGAAGAACTAGGTCTTCAGCAACTGATAAATGCTCCTACACATGGTTCAGGACACACTCTGGACCTCATCTTCAGACAAAATATGGACATCAACATATTCAACAACATACCGCTACCATGGACGGACCACCACGCTATCAAATTCAAAATCAGTATCAACACCACCCTCCAAAAACGTAAACACGCAATAACAACACACTGGACCAGATCTCAGAAGAAACTACACTCCGAACTTTTTAAAACCACACTATCAAATAAAATAGCAATGCTAAATTTAAACCACTTAACGGAACTTAACGGAACAAACACTCAACTCCTTAAACAAGGCATTACTACAAACAGCAGACTCAGTGGCTCCAAAACGTAGAACACTCATCCACAAAAAAAACTCGGGATGGTTTAATGGATTACAAAGCACTGACTGAGAAATACCACAAAGTAATCTTCAAAGCTAAAAAAGAACATTTCTCGAACGCCATCTCAACTGCTTTAAACCAAACTTTTTAAAATAGTCGCTCAGACGATGAACCCTACCTGCTTAGAGCCCCCAGCAAACGAAACTCAAGAATTCTGCAATGAGTTATCAGATTTTTTCATGGACAAAATCGAGAACATTCGGAACTTCGGAAATTCAACAGAAAAAAACAACCAACCTCATTCAACTAAAGCAAAGAGAGGAAATCGACACGAACATCACACAATCACCAAATTTTTCCTCGGCTCTTCTCGGCGGCTCCCGTCCACTTTCGGCTCCACTCGTAGTCCCGCCCGGGATGGGCGTGACTGTGAGCGGAGCTATCTGAACCTAGCCGAGTACACTAGGTTCGGGCGGCGTACGAGTGAAGCCAAAAGTGGCCGAGAAGAGCCGAGGACCGGCTCTGTGTATTTCGGCGCCGGCGGCGCCATTTTCAAATCGCGGTCGGCGATTTTGAAGATCTGGCAGCTCCGGATCGCAGGGGATCGGCGTATAACACGCACCCATGATTTTCCCCTGATTTTAAGGGGAAAAAAGTGCGTGTTATACGCCGATAAATACGGTAATTCCCACAAAACTCCTGAAAGAATGTTCTTGGCTCCTACTAGAACACACCTCATAAATCAGTTGTTCAAAGAAGGGATTGTTCCGATCGCCCTCAAGCAAGGCATCGTCAAACCCCTCCTAAAGAAACCCAACCTCAAGCCTTAACACCATCTCCAAGATTATGGAGAAAGCGGTAGTACAACATCTACAACGCCACCTGGACACACACAAACTCTTGGATCCTCTGCAATCAGGCTTCCGCCCAGGCCATGGCACAGAAACGGCACTTCTCAAAATATGGGACAATGCCCTCAAAGCAGCAAACAGACAGAGAATCATGTCTCCTGGTACTGTTGGACCTCAGTGCAGCATTCGATACAGTGGACCACAATACTCTACTCATCCACCTCACAGAAGTAGCAGGAGTCACAGATTCAGATATACAATGGTTTGCATCCTTAGGAAATCGTTCACAGACAGTGAAACTAGGAGCATTCACCTCTGAAACCCGCGCAATCTCTTGTGGAGTCCATCAAGGTTCACCCTTGTCACCAGTGCTCTTCAACATCTACATCCGCCCACTCCTAAAAATCATCAGAAGATCGGACCTCTGCTTCTACTCATACGCTGATGACGCTCAACTTTACTTTTGCATCACCGGACAAAAAGACAATCATCAGCGACTAGAAAAATGCCTCACATTAATAGACGACTGGATGACCACTAGCTCCCTCAAACTCAACGGATCAAAAATAGAGCTTCTTCTTCTACAAGCACACAGAAATTCTAAAACTAAGACCCCATGGACACCTCCCACCATCTTTGGACAGACCATCTCTCCAAGCACCAAAGCCAAGAGTCTCTGAGTCATCTTTGACTCAGAAATGTCAATGGATGCACAAATAGAATCAGTAGTCAGCGGATCTCACCATCTCCTCCGCCTGCTACATAGATTCATCCCCTTCATTCCAGAAGAGGACAAAGCAGCAGTAGTTGGAACAATCATTAATTTCCGACTCGACTACGTAAACTCCCTCTACATAGGACAACCTCAATATCAGATTGCACGCCTACAACTCATCCAAAACATGGCAGCAAGACTGGTAGCAGGAAAAAACCCTGGGAATCCATCTCCCCTTCCCTGAGGAGCCTACATTGGCTAATCGTAAAGAATCAGATCACATTCAAGACCCTCTGCCTTACTCACAAATGCATACAAAGAAACAAGGAAACTGCATACACCTCTGGCCACATACAGTACTGCATAGATCTGCAGTGGCTGTGGAACGGATTATCTGAGTTTCCATTATTTCCTATGGGGAAACTCGTTTTGATATACGAGTGCTGTGGATTACAAGCATGCTTCTGGAACTAATTATGCTCGTAATCCAAGTTATTACTGTATGTCCGTTTTTCATCCACCAATGGATGGAGGAAAAACAGACATACAGAACACCCGTGTGAAAGGATCCTTATGCGTTACCTACTCCTAAAAAACATTGCTTATTGTTATAAGAAGATACATTGTCCAAACTGGTACTAGTCTTTTTATTTTATTAATGTTTCCTTTTTAAAGAATTATGTTCACAAAATGGGAAAAATAGGTATGTGAGTAACCCATGCAACAGTACAAGTTCCTTAATATAGAAGACATTCATATGCTTCCAGCATTATCCCCCTGAGACATTGAATAAATTATTTTATCATATCCTATTTACATATTCGGCCTAAGGGCTTCGAAGAAGCTGCTTACACAGTGAATACATAGACAAATGACTCCTACTGCATTCAAATGCCGGTTAACAATAAATAAGTAAAACATGCTTCAAATGCAAGTTAACTTTTGCACCTTTGAAATGAAAGGAAACTATGAGCTGCACTGTGCATGTCTGGTGTTTGTGTGTGGTGGGGTCACAACCAAGTGAAGAGCTGTAAAAATGAGGATAAGGATACATTCACATTCACACGTTTTGCATTATGTGTTTTAGCATGTTTTTGGTGTTTTTGTCACCCAACAGCCCACTAACTTGAATGGGATATCTGTTGTGTAATACATGCACCAAGCCCCATTAAGCAACACGCATTTTTGCTCTTTTTTTTTTTGCATGTTCTGTTATGCAGAAAACATGCAGCTGCTACCCAGGTTTGGGGTGCTATTAAGAAATAATGGCACTGCAAGCGTGAAATGCTTTTTTACACATTTTTAATGCATCGCTGCATGTGTTTCCATGTCGCTCAGGTGTGAAAGCAGCCTAATGCCGCGTACACACGATCGGATTTTCCGATGGGAAATGTTGGATGTGAGCTTGTTGGCATTAAGTACGACCGTGTATATGCTCCATCGAACATTTGTTGTCTGACTTTCCGCCAACAAATGTTGGCTAGCAGGTTCTCAAATTTTCCGCCAACAAATGTTTGTTGTTGGACTTTCAGATCGTATGTACACAAGTCTGTCGTACAAAAGTCCACGCATGCTCGGAATCTAGGACGAGCCAGAAGCGATTGGTCTTGTAAAACTAGCGTTCGTAATGGAGATATCACGTACGTCTTCTTTGTCACTACGTTCGTAATTGTTGGCCAACATTTGTGTGACCGTGAGTATGCAAGACAAGTTGGAGCCAACACCCTTCGAACAAAAATCCACGGTTTTGTTGTCGGAAAGTCTGATCGTGTGTACGCGGCATTAGAAAGATGATCTGAAAGGTGCCTACAGAACTCCATTATCCATTTTAACTAGCCCTGAACACTATCCTAACAATGGGCTAAGGGTGCATTTACTGTTGTGAATGCACCCAAAAGCATTTAGATGCAGGAGCCCCAGCAAGGGTTCCCGGGAATTAGCTGCAGGAGGTAATGCAATTGAAAGCAATGGGGGGCTGTCAGCTCCTGCAACTAATCACGGCCGGTCACATCTAATCACTCATGCTCATACAATCACATGTGAGCGCCCGCGATTAGCTGTGGTATCTGGCAGCCTTTCATAGCCTTCAATAGGGCTGCCTCCCACAGCTAATCGCTGGGAAACCCGGCTGGGCTTCTCGCATCTGAATTCAATCACCCAGATAACTTGCCACAAATTTGTGGCAGTGTTGAATTGTCAGTCTGTTAATTTGCTGCACATTTTCACTTGCAGAGCACTTGAAGCACAAGTTCTAGTTGACAGTTTGCGTGGCAAGTCACTAGCAAGAGCAAAGTTGCAGTGATGAGTCTACAGCAAGAGCTCTGCAAGTCTAGAGCATGAAAACTCAACCACAGTGACACCTGTGGCGGGATGACTATTGCACAACATAACTGAACCAGAACTTGCAGCAGACTTGCAGAATGTTGGCAAAGAAAGGTGATCTGGAGTCACGCAATGCGGACTTGCTGCAATTGTTCAAAAAAACATGTGAAGCCTAGCAAGTCAATTTTAAACTTTCAGCACAATTGCTTGCTATCTGGACAGGTACTTTGCAAGTATGAATGTAACCTAAAGCATTTGTTAACCCCCAAAAAATAAAAATGGATCCTGCTCCTTTAAAGCATGTTATATGACACAGTGCTTGTCCTGTGTCATTTGACCTCCTGTAACACCTAAAAACCTGGCTGATCCTGCCAGTTTCTACCCACCCCTCTGTAAACTGAACACGGTGTATCATGGCTGCTGAGTCCTGACACCGTGGTCAGTTTACGTGCCTCTGTCATCAGCAGCCTGCTATCTGCTCTCCTCTCTGCTCCTGTGTCCTCCTCCCCCCTCCCCTCTCTGTCTGTGTGTGAGCCGCCCCTCCCCCCTCCTGCTGCTTTCATAACACTAACCTGTATACACCATCAGCACTGCCTCCTATTGCAGTGTCTCCCTCTGTGAACGATTTATAAATATAAATACTGTAAATACCTCATTTAAGAGCTGAGATTGTGATCACATGACCAGCCAGCTCTCTCCTCCTCCCATCCAGACTGACATCAGCAGAGGAATCTCAGCCCTGCCCGCTGCATCTCTCAGAGGAAGAAAGGAGAAAGTTGGCCAGTCATGTGATTGCTATCTCAGCAGAAATTAGGTATTTGCAGCATTTTTATAAAACACACACACAGAAGGGGATACTACAATAGGAGGCAGTGCTGATGGCGTATACAGGTTAGAGTGGCTTAACAACCAGTTTAAAGGTGATTTTTTTTTTTGTTGTTTTTTTTTTTGGATAGGTACGGTTAAAAAATTGTTCTTTTTTTTTCTCGTCATAGGGATGTCAATCTGCAAAAAGAATTAATAGTAAGGAAGCAGCAGGTGTGGCTGCTCATTTAGAGGCATGGCTTGTACATAATAGGCCCAATAATAAAAAGGGGATGTTGCATAGACATAGGAAGTTGATCAGTGTTCTTAGGTACTGTATACAAAAATGATTCCATTTGGAATAATAAAAAGATAATACGAATTGCAGCTTGTATTGACAGTATTTAATAACAAGACCACTTATTATATTAATAGGTGTCCCTGCCTTTTTTGCAGTGTTAGTTTACCTTTGAATATTAATTTCACATTTTATAAGCTTGTTTTATTAAAGTATAGGGATAACGGGGAGTGGTCAAGCTGGCGACCTGAGCAGACGTGTCTGAGCGGAGCTCCGCTCCTACCTGCTTATTTTATCCGGTTCCAAGGGATCTCCTTCTGTTTTTACCCTCGCCGACACCTAGTGACACCGGGGTATGAGAAGAGGCAAATCCGGCTTGGGAAGGAAAGGTCGTCCCCGCAGCAGAAGAATCAGGACTGTCACGTACCTTACAGCGGAGCCCCAAATGATGAGGGTGGCCTCTTGTACGGTTCCGGTCCAAGCACCCCAGGTGGTGGGTACAGGGAGTGCAAGAATAGCGAAAGGGTGCAGGTGCCTGCAGGCAGAGGGCTGGAGCTTGGAGACACAGGAAACTCTGCTGACAAGATGTGGAAACTGATCACCAGACTTGTTCAGCAGGAGCAAGATCAGGATCAACTGCAGAATCAGGAACAGGCAGGAGTCAGCAACAGGCTGGCAGCGGGGTACAGAATCAGAAGGCAAAACCGTAGTCAGGAACAGGCAGAGGTTGGCAACTGGCTGGCAGTGGGGTACACAATCAGAAGGCAGAGCCGTAGTCATAAGTCCAAGCCAAGGTCAATATTGCAGGCAGAGGCAGATTTAGCAGGCAGGGAGGATCCAAGAGAATGGTCAGAGTATAGCCGGGTTTTCAGGAACAAAGTTCAATCAGGCAGAGTAGTAACAGGAACAGAGGGACAAGCTGAAGACAATCCAGCCCTGATACTAGGCAGACTCTCTGTTTACATAGGGCGCCATGCACCAGGATTCATGGAAGCGCGCGTTCGTATGGGAGCGCCATTGTGCATGCCCACTCTGGATCTCATTCGTCTCTGACTAAGGTTCTGCGCAAGCACATTGGCATTAGCGGAATGGGGGTTGGCAGCTGCTGCACGGAGACAGGCGCTTGCTGTGTAAGTTCTCTGACAAGGACCCTGTAGGCCGCGCGCACATGGCGTCCCAAACTACGCCTGTAGATCCGGTGACGATGGAGGAGGATCGCTTCCAAGCCCTCATGCAGGCCATCTCGGGCTGCCAAACAACTCTGACGGCGCAAATTGACATCCTGCAAACGCTTTCGAGCTGATGCGGAGGGACATGGATAAAATGCGGCATCGGCTGGGTGAGGCGGAGCAGCGTGTGGGCGACTCAGAGGTCTCCATCCGAGATCACTGTGCTTCCATTCACACCCTGCAGGTGAAAATGAAGGCCCGGGCGGAAGACAGCGAGAACAGGAGCCACAGGAATAACCTGAGGGTGGTTGGACTGCTGGAGGGAGCCGAGGGCCAAGATCCTACAGCCTTTACAGAGACCCTGCTCCGCACCCTCCTTCCACGGGCCACGTTTTCCCAACACTTTGTTGTGGAGAGGGCCCACAGAATGCCACCTGTACAAGGCCAACCGGGGGGCCCCCAGTGCACCTTTATTTTCAAGCTACTAAACTTCCGGGATCGGGACCTGGCACTTCATGAAGCTCGGAAAGTGGAAAACGCAAAGATTATACTGTTCCAGGATTACTCTGTCGACACCCAGAGGCTCTGCAATACCTTTGACCACGTCAAAGCTCAGCTTCGTACCAGAGGCCTGAAAGACAGCATGCTGTTCCTGGCTCGCCTACGAGTTGTGGATGGGGAATCCACCTGTTATTTCACCTCGCCTGATGATGCCTCCCAATGGATACCCTGCCCCAGGCCCAGTAACTGTATATATGTCTCTCCTGTTTATCCTGTTTTTGACCAGGCAATGCCTCCTATGTTTCCTTCTCTCCCCCAAGGCTGTGCCTGACTGAGACTGATCAGCTACACTGATGTTAGGTCCCTGCACCTTTGGCACAGAACGCTGGTGGAATTCCACCATTCTTTTACTGCACGGCAGCACTGGCTCGGTTCTGGGACACAAGGCCAGCATTCCTGAGCTATCCATTAGCATGCCTACCTCACCCTTTGCAGCTGAGCTTGGGGCACTCTAGTATGTTACACCTGGCCCCTGGCACCTCCTGGCCACTCATTTTTTCTTTCCACTGCTGCTTATGCATTGCTGAGGCACTCCCCATCACGGAAGACTGGAGGGGGCAATGGGAGATCCTTGCCTTGGGAGTTTAGAGTTTGTAGTTACCACTGTTATATACTGTTGAACAGTTTAAGTGTGTGCCCCTAGCTGGCACTAGGTGTTTTTTTATTTTTACATATACATAAATCCCTACTGTCTTTTAATTATATATAGGTTTGTAGGCGGTTGCCTCCAGACTAAACTGAACTTGCTGACCGCCTGAGTGTTTGGTGGTCATTCGCTTCTCAACTTGCCCCCATAGGAGACTTTCTTACTTTGTGATGGGTCTATTTTTGGGTTTAAGCACTCTGAGTTCCCCAGCGGACGCGCAGGGAGGGCTGGGTTGGGTCTATATGTTAAGACTGTTATTTTTTTGTTGTTTTGAGTTTACTGAAAATGTATGCAGTGGTTTGCCTTGGACACCTATTACACCCCTTGTCAAAACCGAACGCTGGGTGTCCAATGCCTCAGAAGTAGATGGTTCTGTATTGCAGGGTGAATGCCTCACCCCGGGTCAACCTTATCGATGCTCCCCTGGCGGTTATACTCTACTATCACCAGCATGGCTCCCATAAGATTTATCTCCTGGAATGTCCTGGGACTCAATAACAAGATCAAGAGATCCCTAGTCATGGCCTATCTTAAGAAATACACCCCTCATATATGTATATTACAAGAGACCCACTTAGTGGGACGTAAGGTTCTTAATGTGAAAAAAACATGGGTGGGACATTATCATCATGCTATGTACTCTGGGTGCACCCAGGGGGTTAGCATACTAATCCACAAGACCCTGTCTTACACCCTGCTAGATGCTAAGATTGGCCCGGAGGGTAGGTACATATTGCTACATGCTGTGGTTGACACTATTGAGATGCTGATTCTGGGTTTATATATATACCGCCACCAGCTACGGTATTCCTCCTAAAGTATTTGACTCCTATCCTATCTAGATACCCTACTGACAACCTTATTATAGCTGGGGACTTCAATATGGCTCAGATTCTGTCCCTAGATAGGCTGTCTCCAGGCAATGGCACTGACTCTCCCCTACATAGATGGCCATCTCTCTATGGTCTGACAGATGTCTGGCGATGGAGATACCCAAATGATAGAGCCTTTACCTGCCAATCTACCTCCTACCGTACACTGTCTAGAATTGACCTGGTGTATGTCAGTTGGAGGCTGCTTCCCTGAGTGCGTGAAGTGAGTATACTGCCAAAGGGGCATATTGGACCATGCTCCTATGCTCCTCTGCTTACAGACTCAGACACCCCCCTCCGAGAGACTGTGGCGACTATCTCGCTACTGGATCTCCGACGAGACGATAGAAACCGAGATCTCCAAGTGTATCTCTGAATTCTGGTTGTCAAATACTGGATCTACTCCCTTGCACAATAAGTGGTATGCCTTCAAGGCGTATATCAGAGGGTGCTACCAATCCTCTATCTCACGAACTCAGCATAATGCCAAATTTTCTATTGAGGAGGCCGAGACCAAGGCTCAAGGTCTGGAATCCCAGTATGTCCTGACCCAGAACCCAATCACCTAATTGGATATGCAGGCAGCCTACCAAGAAGCAATGCTTCTGCGGATGTCAAGGTCTAAAAAGCAGCAACTGGCACAAACACAGTGCATCTTTGAGCAGGGGGAGAAAACTGGACATTTCCTGGCTTGGCTAGCTAAGAAGCAACAACCCACTGCCACCATTGCCTGTATACAAAATGCAGACAAGGTGCCGTTGGTAGATCTGGTAGCCATCAATGCACCATTTGCCTCGTATTACAGTGCCCTTTACTCTTCCAAGGCGGATTACTCAGCGGAGGAACTGGATTTCTTCCTTGGGCAGCTCGCCTTTCCTACTCTTACTGTCATCTAGACAGTACAATCATCCTTGAAGAGGTGGTGCAGCAGGCCCTCAGTGAATTACAGGTGGGGAAAACTCTGGGAGTCTCCCCCCTGGAATTCTATAGGCAATATGTGGAACAGTTGTCACCCAGACTGCACGAGATGATAGTCCAAACCCTGAAGGACACCACTCTCCCAGCTTCTATGGTGGAAGCAATCGTTGTCGTCATCCCCAAAACGGGTAAAGACCCTGAACTCTGCACCTCCTATCGCCCCATCTCTCTGATTAATGCAAATGCTAAGATTCTTACTAATGTTCTAGCTAGAAGACTTAATGAGGTTATTCTTACCCTGATACATGAAGACCAAACCAGATTCATGCCCAGTAAGGGGTTGGATATAGACCTCCGCAGACTGTATACAGTTCTGGGCGCAAAGGAGTCAAATTTGATGCAGTGGCCTCCTTGGACACGGAGAAAGCATTTGATTCAGATGAATAGAATTAAGTATTGGAGGTCCTGCATTGTTTTGGCTTTGACCCTAATTTTATATCCTGGGTGCAGACTCTCTATAAGTCCCCCAAGGCTAGGGTACGCACTGGGTCGACTCTATCTCCACCCTTCCGCCTACACAGGGGTACCAGACAGGGCTGCCCGCTGTCACCTGCGCCGATGGCAATTCTCATGCGTTCCTCCCCCTTAGTCATCGAGTATGTCCAAGAGAAAATATCCCTCTATGCGGATTATACCCTGCTGTACCTTAGGAACACCTCAAATTCACCAGGGGCTGCCCTATCACTTATCAACATTTTTGGTAGATACTCAGGCATATGCATTAACTGGGAAAAATCTGTTATCTTCACGTTGCACTGCTTGGAGGCTTCAATACCAGCAGATACCCCTCTACAATGGGTTTCACAATTTAGGTATTTAGGAGTAGTAATCCATAGGGACCTAGCACAGTTCATCCCTCTCAACCTGAACCCAGTGATGTCCCTCCTGACTCAGAGATGCGCTGCTTGGAAAACATTGCTCCTTACCCCAGTCGGAAAGGGTCAACCTTGTTAAAATGTCTGCGCTGCTTAAATTTTTGTATATCTTTAGACAGACCCTGGTACATATTCCAAAGTTCTTTAAAAAATTAGACAACTTCATTACCTCATTTATTTGGAATGGTAGCATCCCTAGAATAGCCAAATCCACTCTGCAACTGCCTATCAACTTGGGAAGCCTTGCCCTACCCTGCTTTCTCAAATACTATTGGGCTGCTGTCCTTGTCACACTCAGATGGTGGTTGTTGGAGGAGTCGGCCAACCCCGCATCCACACTGGAGGCGGTGTTGCTTGGTCCCTAATCTGAATTGCATAATCGAATACACCGTGGGCCTAGGTCCAACCCAAATATCATTCCCTTGATGCGGACCACCCTAAGGGTTTGGGAAATTGTTCAGGCCAAGGTCCAGAAGCCCAACGGATGGTCCCCCAGCACTCTGCTGTGGGGGAATCTGCAGTTGCCACATTTCCAGTCTATTCCGGATCCTGTGCTGTGGGCCAGCTTTGAAATTAAGACACTGGAGGAAATAGTGTCCCAAGATGGCTTATTCAATTTGATGACTTAAAACAGGAATGAGGGCTATCTAACCACATGTTCTTTAGATATTTGCAGTAGGGATGAGCCGAACACCCCCTGGTTCGGTTCGCACCAGAACCTGCGAACGGACCGAAAATTTGCACGAACGTTAGAACCCCATTGACGTCTATGGGACTCGAACGTTCAAAATCAAAAGTGCTCATTTTAAAGGCTAATTTTCATGGTATTGTCCTAAAAAGGTTTGGGGACCCGGGTCCTGCCCCAGGGGACATGTATCAATGCAAAAAACACTTTTAAAAACGGCTGTTTTTTCGGAAGCTGTGATTTTAATGATGCTTAAAGTAAAAAAAAAAAAAGTGAAATATTCCTTTAAATATCGTACCTGGGGGGTGTCTATAGTATGCCTGTAAAGTAGCGCGTGTTTCCTGTGCTTAGAACAGTCCCTGCACAACATGACATTTTTAAAGGTAAAAAAGTCATTTAAAACTGCTTGCGGCTTTAATGTAATGTTGTGTCCTGGCAATATGTTTGAAAATCAGTGAGACAAATGGCATGGGTACCCCCAAGTCCATTACTAGGCCCTTTGGGTCTTGTATGGATATTAAGGGGAACCCTGCACCCAAATTAAAAAAGGAAAGGTGTAGAGCCCCCAGGCCCTATATACTCTGAACAGCAGTATACAGGCAGTGCAAACAAGACAGGGACTGTAGGTTTGTTGTTAAGTAGAATCTGTTTGTAATTTTGAACTGGTACATTTTTAAAGTGTAGCTCCAGCCAAAAAGTTTTTAAGCTTTTTGGAAAACATAGGGAAGGGTTATCACCCCTGTGACATTTGTTTTGCTGTCTGTGCTCCTCTTCAGAAGATTTAACCTCACTTTTTGTCCCAATGACAAATGTTTTTTGAAAATTTGGGGTTTTTAGTGAAACAAGGATTGGTGAGGGGGCGTGGCCGGATGTGTTCGGGGCAGCACGCGTCTCTGAGGAGCTCCTGAGATCCTGATATAATTTCTCCGATTTAGAGTGAAATTCCCTACCTTAAAGTAACACCAATCTCTGGGGGAAGGTGAGCGGACTCCGAGCATGCATTCCTCGACATCCAGAAAGTCACAGAAGCAGCTGCAGGACCAACGCCAAACACGCTCAGCGAAGGAGACGGCGAAAGACTCCGCCCCCGCCATCTTGCCTGTAAGAGAGCCTGAGAAGCGCGCCAAACACAGGATGGCAAACATGGCGCCGACCGGGAGCCTGAAGGAACCGCAAGCTGATCAGGAGGCGGTGGAAGATCAGATGCTGGCAATGGATGCGGAAGCTATAACCGGCCCAATCCTAGAAGCCATAAACCAGAGTAAGTCAGAACTCATGGGGCGCATAGATCACTTATCATCAGAGTGCACCCTGATAAGACATGACCTAGACAAGATAAGGGGCAGGCTCACCACTGTGGAGGACAGAGTATCAGGGGTGGAAGACACTTCTCATACACAAGGCCTACATCTAGCTGAATTACAAGATCTGGTAAAATCCCTGCAATACAGGGCAGACGACGCTGAAGACCGTCAAAGGAGAAACAATATCAGGGTGGTAGGTCTGCCAGAGGGTGCTGAGGGGGAAAAGCCTACCCACTTTGCTGAGGCCCTGTTCAAAAAATTGCTTTCCCTGGAAGATTTACCCCCCACCTATGTGGTGGAGAGAGCTCACAGAGTCCCTGCTGGTCGTAGACCCCCTGGTGCATACCCCAGACCTTTCCTGGTGCGCTTCTTGAACTACAGAGACAGGGATATGATCCTTGCAAAATCAAGAAAAACCCCTGAATTGAAATATGAGAACACGCGCCTTATGTTGTTTCCAGACTTTTCAGCAGCCACGCAGCAGAGACGCCGCTCGTTTAATGATGTGCGCAAGAGACTTAGGGAGAAGGAGGTGCAATACAGCATGCTATATCCGAGCAAACTACGAGTACAGTATAAGGGCACAGTAAAGTTCTTTGAAAATCCTATGGAGGCATGCGAATGGATGGATAAGGAACTGGTTTAAACTCCTGGAATAGTTGTTGGGATCCGATCCTCAAGTAAGAAGAGGTTTTTTTTCTTTATTGTTTCCTAAAAGATACGCCAGTTGGTATGGGTTAAATTCTATTTTTAACCACCCAGGCCCTGCAATAATCAACCTAGACACTAGTCTGAATTATGGTTAAATGACTGCCTGGGGGTCAAACTTACTTCAGCACTGATGACACTGCTGCATCCATCTTAGGAAAGTAAACAGTGTGAGAACAACACTTGACAACAGAGGAATTACTAGTCCTGAGCCCTTTTTCCTTTTTTGTTCCTTTTTTTTGCTTCATCCTTTTACCTCACTGCTCAGGAGTATCCCTCCCTTACCAAAGTGCTCTTAATTTTTTAATTTTTCCTTTTTACCTTTTTTCTTTTTTTTTTTTTGGTAATACTACCACTACGTTTTGGTCCATATCAGTATGATCACTGGAATTTCACGTACTGATATGAGAGGAGCACAGGTCAACAGAGACTATCACTCAGAAAGTCTGCCGAACTTTGACCTATGCGGTTGAAACTCTCCATCAAGATTTGTTCGTGTTTTAGGGGAAAAGCTACATGCCGGAACTTTTTGGTTTTTTATTTTTTTGTTTTCAGGTTCTCCCTTTTTTTCCAAGGGACTTTTTTTTGTTGTTTCTGGTATAATAGCAGGGGGGGGGGGGTAAGTCACTTGTCACGGCTCACAAAGCTGAGGGTAATGCAATAACCTTTAATGTAGAAAGTATAACAGGATATATGGTGATTGAGACATGGGAGAAACAAATTTTACCAAAATGCGCTGTGAAAAATTACTTCAGAAATAGCAACAATGGCGGATAAATTAAAAATGGTCTCTTGGAATGTCAGAGGCTTGAACAATAAATTTAAAAGGGCCTCAATATTCCAATACCTGAAAAAGTCTAAACCTCACATAATTCTCTTACAGGAAACGCACCTGGATGGAAACAGGATCATGTCCCTGCGCAAACCATGGATACAGAGAGCTTTACACTCAACGTATTCTACCTTTGCCAGAGGAGTATCCATTTTAATAAGCAAATCAATCTCATGCACTATCCACAGAGTCATTACTGATACAGGGGGGAGGTTTGCGGCGGTTGTAATCACCATATATCATTGTCAAATACTGTTGGTAAATGTATACATGCCTCCTCCATTTCAGGGACAGCTATTATTTGACATGTTAACCAATTTAGCCCAGTACCTTCATCTTCCGACCCTTTTTTTGGGAGATTTTAATGCTATATTAGATGCGGCATTGGACTCCTCCAATTTGGGCAGAGGAAGCTCGGCTGACCTGAATGGATGGGCTTCTGTAGCTGGGATGGTTGAGCTATGGAGATGGAAACATCCAATGGTGAGAGAATACTCCCATATATCTCTGTCACATGGGTCTTCAGCCAGGATCGATCTGGCTTTTGGTAATGCTAGATCTCTACAATATATATGTGAAGTAGAATATATGGCGGGTGGACTGTCAGATCATAATCCTCTATCCCTAACTTTATCGTTTGCAACAGGTCCTATCAAAAGGGGGTGGCGACTTTCGCCCAGTTGGTTGCAACATGAACAGGTTGGGACTCAACTGGAGGAGGCGATCAAAACTTACTGGTCTACAAACACTGACTCAACCGAGCCACCAGTAGTATGGGACGCCTTCAAGGCGGTAATAAGAGGAGAGTGCATCTCGGCCATTAAAACAGCTAGAGTAAACGATAATGAAATTTTAAATACATTGAAACAGAAAGAGAGGGAATGTGCGAAAAAACAGGCAGAGGCCCCCACAAAGGCAGCATATGAGGCTCATCTGGAGGCTAGGAGAGATTTGTCATTACATATTAAAGGGCTGACACGTTCAGAACTAACTAGAAATTCACATACGATATTTGCTGAGGGCGACAAAAATGGAAAGCTTTTGGCAATGCTAGTAGCGGACTACCACCCAGTGACGCACATACCAGCCATAAGAGACAAGGGGGGAACTCTGGTCACTGACCCGACTTTGATTATGCAGGAATTTCTTGATTTTTTTTCTACACTTTATACTCCAATGCCGCAAAAAGACTCAACAGGGCTTGACATGCTGTTCTCTAGATTGAATATACCAAGATTGACTACAGAGGACAGCAATTCGTTAGATGCCAAAATCACAGTTAAAGAGGTCCAAAAGGCCATATTTGCATTCCCCCCAAACAAAGCCCCGGGTCCGGATGGCCTTCCGGCTGACTTTTATAAGGCGCATGTGGATCAGTTGGCAGAGAGATTTAACTGGTTAATCGAACATTGCTCTGATAGCTCTTCCCTACCAGATACCATGCTTGAGGCTTACATGATCCTCCTGCCCAAACCAGGGAAAGACCCGACAGATTGTGCATCGTACCGCCCCATAGCATTGTTGAATTCTGACCTCAAAATTCTAACCAAAATACTGGCTTCTAGACTAGCCCTAGTCATCCAAACGGTGGTAAACATAGATCAGACCGGGTTCATGCCAGGAAAGTCGACAGATACAAACCTCAGAAGACTTTACACCCACATACAACTTCCACGGACAGACACAGATACCAGGATAGTAGTATCTATAGATATAGAAAAAGCCTTTGATACGGTAGATTGGGTGTTTATGTCCAAGGTCCTGGAGGCAATGGGTTTTGGAGCACAATTTAGAGGTTGGATCTCCATGCTGTATAGGAACCCCAAGGTGGCTATAAGAATGGGATCGAGGGTTTCAGACTTCTTTGCGGTGGGCAGGGGCACAAGACAAGGATGCCCGCTGTCACCTTTCTTGTTTGCCCTGGTTATGGAGCCCCTGGCCATCGCACTGAGAACCTCTGGAGAGGTACAGGCAATCAGAGTGGGTACAATCCAAGAAACACTAGCTCTATACGCGGACGACATGCTCCTGTTTCTAAGCGACCCCGTAGCCTCGTTAGAAGCAGTACTAAAAATCCTAAACGAATTTGGTGAGTTCTCGGGGTTGAGGGTAAATTGGAGCAAGTCGTCTATATTACCTCTAGACACCAAAGCCAGGGAAAAAGCAAACTCAGGAGTGCCTTTGCAGTGGGTAACATCACTAAAGTATCTGGGGGTGAAAATAACAACAAATATACAAGACTACATCCCTTTAAATTTACTCCCCCTGTTGACCCTTCTTAAACAAAAAGTGCTTTCTTGGAGTAAACTACCCCTTTCGCTTATAGGCAGGATCAGCCTGCTTAAGATGAAGTTTCTTCCGGTACTTCTTTATTTCATACGTCACTGCCCAGTTTGGATACCCAAATCTTATTTTAAACAAATTGAAGGAATTATAGGATCTTTCCTCTGGGCCCCTAAGCCCCCTAGGATAGGAACTAAAGTATTGCAAGAACCTTGTGATCAAGGAGGATTGGCGCTGCCGGACTGGCACAAATACTATCTGGCAGGCCAGATGGTGTTTGCCCGGAGATGGTTGCTGGCGGATGACGGGGACTCTGCCACTGTACTTGAAGCGGCTCATCTGGGAGCTTATGAAAGCCTGAGATGGGCGCTATTTCGCGGTACTAAATCTGACCTACCCTTGACCATAACTATGAAAGCCACTATTAAGTCCTGGGAAATGGCGGTGAGGTTGGTATCACCTAGCTATGAAGGACTGTCCCCATCGACCCCAATATGGATGAACAAAACTTTACCCCACTTTTACAACTTACCTGATCCAGGAATCTGGGCGGTTAAGGGCGTAAAAACATTAAAAGATATCACAATGTTCGGGGAACTGCTGACTTTCTCACAGTTACAATCAAGACATGAACTGCCCAACTCGTACTTATTTCGCTTCTTCCAGATTAGGCATGCATTTAATAATCAATTTAGGGAGCGGGGAGTGGCGTCTCTGCCTTCCGCACTTGAATCTATGCTGTCAGCAGAGGACTTGAGTAAGGTCCTCTCGGTGACGTATAAAGAATTCTTTAAACTAACACCAAAAGCAATATCAAAGTGCCGAACCAAATGGGAATTGGAGGTTCCAGAACTACAGGGGGAGGACTGGGATGACATTTGGAACCAACCGTTCAAACATCTAGTATCAGCCAGAGACAGATTAATACAATTTAAATTCCTACATAGAAGTTACTACACCCCACCCCAGCCAGGTTGGCCAAGATATATGGTGGAGCATCGGCTGAATGCTGGAGATGCTCTGCATCCCCGGCCGATGCAGAACATATTTTTTGGCAATGTACACATATACAAAGTTTCTGGAAAGAGATAGTAACATGCATATCAGATCTTATATTGGTACCTATACCATTGACCATTAGGGTGTGTCTTTTGGGACTGGTTGAAGAGGTGGTTCCGAAAAGAGCCATGAGAACGCTGCTCACTATTTTATTGTTTTATGGGAAAAAAGCCATTCTGCTTAAATGGAAAAATGCTCAAGCTCCTGACATATACTTTTGGAAAAACCTGGTGAATTCAATGCTACCACACTATAAATATACATATGAAGCAAGGGGATGTATCAAAAAATTTGATAAAATATGGAAAATATGGTATGATTCAAACACCACAGTGGGTTAACAAAAAAAGGACACGGTAGTCAGTAAGAACAAGGAATAGGCACTGTGAATGTCATGAGGGTATAGTTATAGACAATTAGGCAGATACTGATTGGTAGTAATATGACGTAAGAAGTACAGTTTGTTGTTTCTTTAATCCCTGCTTACATAATCACCAAAACCATGGGTAAAGAAATACAGAAGGATGTTAGGATGCATGATAAGATTTGTGAGCTGTGACAAGGGGGGGGGGGGGGAGTTATGGGGGAATGTTATATGGCCTTGCTAGGCCAAGGATGTACTGGGAATATTGCTATGTTGGCAGATTCTCAGAATTTGTATATCAAAAATTTTTCAATAAAAAGAAATTTAAAAAAAAAAAAACAAGGATTGGTGATAAAGCATCAGTGTAAAGGAGAAAAGTTTTTCCCATATTAACTCTTACAGGAGAGAATTTCCCTTCCTATGGGGTAGATTTCATCTCACTTCTTGTTGTCTCCTTCCGTTTGCAAGTAGGAGTCGTTTGTAAGTTGGATGTTTGAAAGTAGGGGCCAGCCCTATATACTCAGCAGAAATTTGGGCCTTAGGTGTTGTTGTGGCCACAACACTGTAAGCCCTCACAGGGCCCTGCTGTGAAAATATTAGATCAAGAATTGTAATTACATGCCCCTGTTGAACAGGGCCAGAAAAATTCGGCTTTTGGTGGTGGTGGTGGTGCTGGTGGCACAACACTGTAAGTCCTCACAGTTACTCTTGGTGGGTGTAGAAACGAGCCCTGCTGTGAAATATTAGATCAAGAATTGTAATTACATGCCCCTGTTGAACAGGGCCAGAAAAATTGGGCCTTTGGTGGTGGTGGTGGTGCTGGTGGCACAACACTGTAAGTCCTCACAGTTACTCTTGGTGGGCGCAGAAACGAGCCCTGTTGTGAAATATTAGATCAAGAATTCTAATTACATGTCCCTGTTGAACAGGGGCTGAAAAATTGGGCCTTAGGCACTGGTGCTGTTGCCACAACACTGCAACCCCTCACAGATACTCTAGTTGGAACGCAGGAACGAGCCCTGCTGCAAAGTATTGCATCAAAGATTGTAATTACACGCCCCTGTTAAACAGGGGCTGAAAAATTGGGCCTTAGGCACTGGTGCTGGTGCCACAACACTGCAACCCCTCACAGATACTCTAGTTGGAATGCAGGAACGAGCCCTGCTGCAAAGTATTGCATCAAAAATTGTAATTACACGCCCCTGTTAAACAGGGGCTGAAAAATTGGGCATTAGGCACTGGTGCTGGTGCCAAAACACTGCAACCCCTCACAGATACTCTGGTTGGAGCGCAAGAACTAGCCCTGCTGCAAAGAATTGCATCAAAAATTGTAATTACATGCCCCTGTTAAACAGGGGCTTAAAAATTGGGCCTTAGGCACTGGTGGCGGCGCCCAGAACCAAAATTGTCCTTACAAGCTATCAGCATGATCATTGAGAAGGAAAAGGATAATTACTCAGCATAACAGGATAGTCACTTAGCATCAGCATAGGCAGTCTTTGAAGGGATCTGACATTTCCAAAAAAAATTATTCGGTTACATCAGCATCAGGTGCTTGGAATCTGGTGGTGATCCAAGACTGATTAATTTTTATGAAGGTCAGTCGATCGACCGAGTCGGTGGACAGACGCACCCTGTGATCGGTTACAAAGCCTCCAGCAGCACTGAATGTGCGTTCCGAAAGAATGCTGGATGCAGGACAGGCCAGTAGCTCAATTGCATACTGTGCAAGCTCTGGCCAGTGATCCATCCTCAAGACCCAGTAACCCAGAGGATTTTCGGTGGGAAAGGTGTCCAAGTCAGATCTTGCCTCTAGGTATTCCTGCACCATGTAAAACAGACGGTGGCGATGGTTGCTGGAACCGATCATACCTTGGGGCTGCGGACTAAAAAATTGTCTGAACGCATCGGTCAGATGGCCATCTTCTCCACCACTCCTTCTTTGACTGACCGAAGCTTCAGCAACACGTTGTCCAGAAACAGGAGTTTGTAACCGCCCAGTCTCTGGTAACGCGTTGCACAGACCTTTCTGCAAGGCCTCCCGAAGATGTTTCATCCTCTGCTCCCCCTGCGATGGCAAGATAAGGTCCGCAACCTTACCCTTGTAACGTGGATCAAGGAGGGTTGCCAGCCAGTATTGGTCCTTCTCCTTGATACCACGAATACGAGGATTCTTACGCAGGCTTTGCAGGATCAGGGAGGCCATGCAGCGTAGGTTTGCTGAGGCATTCGGTCCGGAGTCCTCTGGATCACTAAGGACGACATGATCCACAGCCACCTCCTCCCAGCCACGTACAAGTCCATGTGTTTCTTGGGACTCTAAATGATCCCTTAAAGACTGCTGCTGATGCTGAGTGCCAGGCTCCACCTCCATACTGACACAATCCTCCTCCTCCTCTTCCTGTGTGATCGGCGGGCACGCAGGAACCCTGTCTGGATAAAGGGGGCCTTGAGAGCTAAGGAAGTCCTCCTCTTCCTGCCTCTGTTCTGCCTCAAGTGCCCTGTCCATTATTCCACACAGCGTGTGCTCCAACAGGTGGACAAGGGGGACAGTGTCACTGATGCATGCACTGTCACTGCTCACCATCCTCGTGGCCTCCTCAAATGGTGACAGGACAGTGCATGCATCCCTGATCATGGCCCACTGACGTGGGGAAAAAAACCAAGCTCCCCTGACCCTGTCCTGGTGCCATAGTCACACAGGTACTCTTTGATGGCCCTCTGCTGCGCGTGCAGCCGCTGCAGCATGGCCAACGTTGAGTTCCACCTGGTGGGCATGTCACAGATTAGGCGGTTCTTGGGCAGGTTAAATTCCTTTTGGAGGTCTGCCAGCCGAGCAGTGGCATTATATGACCAGCGGAAATGCACACAGACTTTCCTGGCCTGCCTCAGGGCATCCTGTAAGCCTGGGTACCTGCCCAAGAACCGCTGCACCACCAAGTTAAGGACGTGAGCCAAACAGGGCACATGAGTCATTTGTCCCTGGCGGAGGGCAGAGAGGAGGTTGGTGCCATTGTCGCAAACCACCATTCCTGCCTTAAGTTGGCGTGACGTCAACCACCTCTGAACCTGCCCCTGCAGAGCTGACAGAACCTCTGCCCCAGTGTGGCTCCTGTCCCCCAAGCACACCAGCTCAAGCACCGCATGGCATCTTTTGGCCTGCGTACTTGCGTAGCCCCTTGAACGGCTACGGAGCACTGCTGGTTCCGAGGACAAAGCACAGGTAGAGGCCATGGAGGAAGAAGAAGAGGAGGGGGTGGAGGAGAGAGGTGTGTCACAATCATTAGTAGTGGCATTTTGGAGGTGTGGTGGCGGAACAACCTCCAACACTACTGCACCTTGTCCTGCATCCTTCCCAGCTGCCAGCAGAGTGACCCAATGCGCCGTGAAACTTAGGTAACGTCCCTGTCCATGCCTGCTGGACCATGAGTCAGCGGTAATATGCACCTTACCACTGACTGCCCTGTCCAGTGAGGCCAAGACATTGCCTTCCACATGCTGGTAGAGAGCCGGAATCGCCTTCCGTGAAAAAAAGTGGCGTTTGGGTACCTGCCACTGAGGAACCACACATTCCACAAACTCACGGAAGGGGGCAGAGTCTACCAACTGAAAAGGTAGCAGTAAAAGTGCTAGCAATTTTGCCAAGCTAGCAGTCAACCGCTGGGCATGTGGATGGCTGGGAGCGAACTTCTTTCGGCGGTGCAGTAGCTGGGGCAGGGAAATTTGCCTGGTACAATCTGACGTCGGTGTACCGAAAGCAGATTGCCCACAAGTACTTGGCTGTGACACACCTAATTCTACACCTTCATTCCTCTCAGTGCAGGTCTCAGAGAGGACTAAAGGTATAGTGGGGTTGGAGATCTCAGCTGATGAGGAGCAAGGAGAGGTCCTCTTTGTTCTTTGGTGTGGGTCTTTTAGATACACTTGCCAACGAACTGCATGGCAGGTCAATATATGTCTGGTCAAGCATGTGGTGCCCAAGCGGGAGATGTTTTGGCCACCCGAGATACTCTTGAGACATATGTTGCAAATAACAGCGGTGCTGATGAGGATGCACCATCTCCACGACCAGCACTGTTGCCTCTAGACACAGGGCCTGCTTGCCCTCTTTTATTGGCTTGTGACTGTCTGCCTCTCCTTGTTGGCCTTCCAGACATACTAATGGCCTGTAGCTGCACTAAGCTGGGATATATATATATATATATATATATATATATATATATATATACTGATACTGCAGCTAGCAAAATCAACTGCCTGCCTACAGTATGAGAACACCACCAACCTTCTACAGGTAGCTTTAGCTGAACACTGTGCAGAGGTCGCACTACACTAACGTAAAAATACTTTAGCTGCCTGCGGTAGTGATAGGATCAGGAAAACACCACCAACCTTCTACAGGTAGCTTTAGCTGAACACTGTGCAGAGGTCGCACTACACTAATGTGTAAATAATGTAGCTGCCTGCGGTAGTGATAGGATCAGGAAAACACCACCAACCTTCTACAGGTAGCTTTAGCTGAACACTGTGCAGAGGTCGCACTACACTAACGTGTAAATACTTTAGCTGCCTGCGGTAGTGATAGGATCAGGAAAACACCACCAACCTTCTACAGGTAGCTTTAGCTGAACACTGTGCAGAGGTCGCACTACACTAACGTGTAAATACTTTAGCTGCCTGCGGTAGTGATAGGATCAGGAAAACACCACCAACCTTCTACAGGTAGCTTTAGCTGAACACTGTGCAGAGGTCGCACTACACTAACGTGTAAATAATGTAGCTGCCTGCGGTAGTGATAGGATCAGGAAAACACCACCAACCTTCTACAGGTAGCTTTAGCTGAACACTGTGCAGAGGTCGCACTACACTAACGTAAAAATACTTTAGCTGCCTGCGGTAGTGATAGGATCAGGAAAACACCACCAACCTTCTACAGGTAGCTTTAGCTGAACACTGTGCAGAGGTCGCACTACACTAATGTGTAAATAATGTAGCTGCCTGCGGTAGTGATAGGATCAGGAAAACACCACCAACCTTCTACAGGTAGCTTTAGCTGAACACTGTGCAGAGGTCGCACTACACTAACGTGTAAATACTTTAGCTGCCTGCGGTAGTGATAGGATCAGGAAAACACCACCAACCTTCTACAGGTAGCTTTAGCTGAACACTGTGCAGAGGTCGCACTACACTAACGTGTAAATACTTTAGCTGCCTGCGGTAGTGATAGGATCAGGAAAACACCACCAACCTTCTACAGGTAGCTTTAGCTGAACACTGTTCAGAGGTCGCACTACACTAACGTGTAAATACTTTAGCTGCCTGCGGTAGTGATAGGATCAGGAAAACACCACCAACCTTCTACAGGTAGCTTTAGCTGAACACTGTGCAGAGGTCGCACTACACTAATGTGTAAATAATGTAGCTGCCTGCGGTAGTGATAGGATCAGGAAAACACCACCAACCTTCTACAGGTAGTTTTATCTGAACACTGTGCAGAGGTCGCACTACACTAACTTGTAGCTTTAGCTAAACACTGTTCAGAGGACGCACTAACTTGTAGCTTTAGCTGAACACTGTGCAGAAGTCGCACTACACTAACTTGTAGCTTTAGCTGAACACTGTGAGGAGGATGCACTACACTAACTTGTAGCTTTAGATGAACACTGTTCAGAGGACGCACTGCACTAACTTGTAGCTTTAGCTGAACACTGTGCAGAGGTCGCACTAAACTAACTTGTAGCTTTAGCTGAACACTGTGCAGAGGTCGCACTACACTAACTTGTAGTTTTAGCTGAACACTGTGAGGAGGACGCACTACACTAACTTGTAGCTTTAGATGAACACTGTGCAGAGGTCACACTAAACTAACTTGTAGCTTTAGTTGAACACTGTGAAGTTGACGCACTACACTAACTGTAAATAGTCTAGCTGCCTGACTGTGGTACTAATAGAATTAAAAGAACACCAGCAATTTTCTTCAGGTAGCTTTAAATACTGTAACAAGACAAGCCTGCCTGTCAGTAGGAAGAAAACAGGAACGGATCTAGCTAAACTGAATACAGTGTATATATATATATATATATATATACAACACCTGGGATGCATATATATATACACAATACACTGTAAGTGCAGCTAACTGACTAACTGTCCTGCCTAATCTAGCTAACTCAAATGAAATGACACTGTCTCTCTCTCTCTCTCTCTCAGCACGCCGGAACACACTACACAGGGCCGCCGTGCAGGCGGCCTTATATAGTGTGGGGCGTGTTCTAAACCCCCTGAGCCATAATTGGCCAAAGCCACCCTGCCTTTGGCCAATTACAGCTCTCTCTACTGACGGCACTCTGATTGGCCAAGCATGCGGGTCATAGTGCATGCTTGGCCAATCATCAGCCAGCAATGCACTGTGATGCCGCAGTGAATTATGGGCCGTGACACGCCACACGAATTTGGCGTGAACGGCCCATATCGTTCGCAATTCGACGAACGGTCGGACAGACGATGTTCGAGTCGAACATGGGTTCGACTCGAACTCGAACGCGAAGCTCATTCCTAATTTGCAGCTTCAACATGCTTTTTAGTCCCAGTTCCCTCTACCCCTTGTGCTGGAGATCACTGGTGTCAAACAGCTACTGAGAGCGGTGGATGAAGCTAAACCCCTGTCCACTCTATACTCTGCCCTGGCGGGACTAGACACCTTTAAAGTTTTGCAGCTGTTCTCAGTGTGGCAGGCAGATGTTCTCACACTGGCCTATGATGACTGGGAAGAGGGCATTCATCAATACCTCTCTCTGGTGATCTCCGCCAGAGACAGATTTACTCAAATTAAGTTTTTGCATAGGGCATATTTTTCTCCACAGCGACTAGCTAGAATATATCCTAATAGAAGCTCGCTCTGTCCCAAATGCGCTTCGGAGGAGGGCTCTTTCTTTCATGTTGTTTGGTCCTGTCAGCATATACAAACTTTCTGGAAGGGAGTCGTCAATGACATTAATTCTGTAAGTAAACTAAAAGTACCCTGTGACCCGATACCATTATTACTTGGCATAGTCAATACATTGGAAGACCCCAATCCAAGAAACTATTTATATTATATGCGGCCTTTTATGCCAGGAAGGCGATTTTGCTACAATGGAAGGGATCCTCCTCTCCGACGATACAGCAGTTGAGAACTCTAATAAATGCAGCCCTTCCATTTTACAAGCTGACCTATCTGGGACACTAATTGCCCCAAAAAATTTGATAAGGTCTGGGCGACCTGGGTGACCTGGTTTCGAGAGGAGCAGCTGCCCCTGAGGTAGGGATTGGAACCAAAGGACCACCACACATACACTATGTTGAGTACTATTCACTTACACAAGTGTACACCATAGGCCACCTACAACCAAAGCTCTTGCTGAATCTCCTTATACCCTGGTAGGGATACCCTCCCCCCCCTCAACCCTCTTGCTTGATACCTATCTGCCCAAGTCTAGGTAAAGGATGACCCCTGAGAAGATGGGAACCCTTACACTCTCCTCATTTACACATGGTGATTTAAATATCTGTATCCTTCCTTGAATAGAGCGAATGACATTATCAGTTGTAATAAGAAAATGCAATACTGAATATGTACCATTGTCTTAACTCCTTTATTTTTACAAAATGGATTACTGTTTATTTGCGTACCATCTACATTGATCTCCACAAATGTTGTGACCGTAACCACTGCTTACTGCTTACCAAAACAAAAACATCACATATATGTAATAAAAAATATTCAATTTTCAGCCTTTATTATTATTAGTTAGACATGTGCAATCTGTTTAGTTACAAATTGAAACTCGGACAAAATTTTCATTATTCAGAGATTCGGATGTATCCCAATCTCTAAATCATAATAGTAACAAATTTCAATGAATCTGAAATAAATCCTAACAAAAACAACTAATTAATTTATTTTTCATTCGTTTGTAACATCAGAGGGTTTTATAACTTCAATATGTGTCACACTCTGTATTGTTATGATTGGCCAAAGCCCAATTCTCAAAACCTCAAAGTCGCATAGAAGTCGCAAGCAAGTTGCTTCCAACTGCAAGTTACCATTGCTTTGATGTATGTTTACACCTAGTGGGCCACTACAACTTGTTTACTTGATTGGTTTCTCCTTCTAGTCTCCCCTCCTGTGTAGTATTAGTTCAGTCCTAGCTAGGCTCTCTCTTATGCCGCGTACACACGAGCAGACTTTACGGCGGACTTTGCCCGGCGGACTTTTCGACGTACTTTCCGACGGACTTTCTGAATGAACAGACTTGCCTACACACAATCCACCAAAGTCCGTCGAATTCGTACGTGATGACGTACGACCGGACTAAAACAAGGAAGTTCATAGCCAGTAGCCAATAGCTGCCCTAGCGTGGCTTTTTGTCCGTCGAACTAGCATACAGACGGCGGACTTTTCGACCGGACTCGATTTCAACGGATAAATTTTAAACAAGTTTCAAATCTAAGTCCGTCCAACTTTTGAGAAAACAAAGTCCGCTGGAGCCCACACACATCGAATTGTCCGACGAAATCCAGTCCGCCGGGCAAAGTCCGCCGTAATGTCCGCTCGTGTGTACGCGGCATTATTCTTCTATGTTCCCTATGTCAGTGTTATCACTTTGCAGAGACAGGGCTTAGGAAAGTTCTCTTCCTGCATTTCAAAAGACTGGAAAAACATCCTCTGTACTGCAATTAGAACATTTATGTATGTATGTAATGTATTATGTAGATAAATGTAATGTATTATGTAGGTAAATATAATGTATTATGTAATGTATTATGTACAGTAGGTAAATGTAATGTATTATGTATTTTAACAATTAGAGCCCTTTTACACTGCCAGCACTAGCGGCGCTTTACCAGCGTTTTTCGAGCGCTAGCGTGGCGCTTTTAACCCCCGCTAGTGGCCGAATAAAGGTTTAAAAGCTGCCAAGGCGCTTTTCAGGTGCTTCCCAATTATTTCAATGGGAAGGGGCGCTTTAGGAGTGGTGTATTCACCGCTCCTAAAGCGCTGCAAAAAAGCTGCTTGCAGGACTTTTTTTGACGCCCTGCCAGTGTAGCGCCTCAGTGTGAAAGCACTCAGCCTTTCCCATTGGGATTGCAGATGAGGCTTCTTTCAGGCGCTTAACAGGTGCTTTTTTTTCTAAAACGCCTGAAAAACGCCCCAGTGTGAAAGGGGTCTTATAGTAAAATTATGTTGAATTCAATTTCTGCATCTTATTGAAGAGTTATGCTGACTGTGGATAGTGCCCAGTCAGCAGGCAACCATACTGTTCAGACAGACTGAGGTATATCAATGCATGAAACAGTATTTGAAACAGAATACGAGACTCTTATCCTAGATTAGTGTCTACTATAAATGTTAATGGGGGACTCCAAAAGAAAAAGGCATGGAGTTCCCATTCTCTATAGATGTCACTCAGACACTTTTCCAAGCATGCAGCCTGACAATCCAGGAAACGGGGAGCAAGCATGCGCCCCCTCCAAAAAAAAAAACCATACCAGGCCACACACCCACAATATAGGGCACCTTGCCCCCATGTTGATATAGATAAAAGCCTCTTCCCCATAAACCTGGTGTTTGGGTTGATGGGGCCTGCCAGTGTGGGGCTTATCAGAATCTTTAAAAAAGGAAGGGCTCCTAGAAACCACCCCCATACATGAAAGTGGCTACATTTGGGCAATGTTGTCTGTATTTATTCATGCCCTCTTGTTTACATGGCTAGGGATTCCCAACCAGCAAATAAATGGGGTCCAGTAACCTCACTTGTGGGCAGGGCTTAAGGAACTCTAGCGGGGGGGGGGGGGGGGGGGGCACTGCGCAACTACACTCGCTAATGCTTGAATCACAGGTAATAGCTGCGGTCATGTAAAATCAACATTAAGGCAGGACTTGTAATCTGTGGCTAAACTTCTTACACTTGAACACTTCAGACAGGGCCAGGACAAGGGGTGGCCAGGAGGGAAGGATGCCCTGGGCACAATGGTTTACTATAGGCACCTTCCTTCTATTCCAAGGCTGACAGGAGTAGTGACAGTGGCAGTGATATAATATGAAAAATTATACTTACACACCAATCACAAAAAAAGTGGTATTTCTCTTTTTATGCACATTGCAACCTTTCTTACATCTAATCTTCCACTTCCCTTTTTTTCATTGGGACTGACTTTATCACCCTGGTGGATATGTGAAGATATTTCATACAAGGTTCTATTAGAATTCCTTACTTTAATACTCAATTCATTTATATATAGGTCACTGTCCACTTTTACTATATCAACTGGCCCCTCTGCTATACCCTTTGTGCGCCCTTCACTTGGTGGTTCGCTTCACCCACAGCTTCCAGGCAAGAATGCTTCAGGGGTGCCCATCCATTGCACCTCTTTTTTCTGTGAGAGATGCTCCCAATCCCTTCTTTTTTGTGAATGGTGTGTAAGTAAAATTTTTCATACCATATATTTTATTGATAAGCAAGCTCTGTCAACACATTGAGAAATAATATATCAGTGTCTGGTTTACAGCATATACTTTTGCTGCTATGATATTTACAGAATGCTATATGGTATTATACTTTTTTTTATTCTTGTTTAAATGTAATGTATATTCAGTTTTTTAATTGTCCAATATGGAATGTGAATAATAAAGATGTAAAACTTTTTATATATTCATGGTTGCTTTTTTTAAATGTCCCATGGGCACTCACTTTATGCATAGAAATTCAATGTTTCTGGGACTGAGTCTCGCTTCTATCAGTGCACCCAAACCACGTTTTTATTAAAAAGCCCCACTCAGTCTCTTCGATTTTTGTAACTATTTAGTGTTATAAAGAATGCAGCATTAGCAGCAAGAACACCTCAACGTGAGTGGGAACATCCAACCACCAAAGTGGGCAGAAACTTGGAAAGTGTCTCAGCTCACTACACAACACGTATAACTAAAGTATCGGTTTTGAGTGGAGTGACCCTTTATCTTTATAAACTGTTCGCTGTTTGGTATATATTGTATGCATATATTATTCTTCCACTTGTCTGGAATCATAATTCTCTTGTTTGGAATCTCATGACTTACCTTAATTCTCATATTGTAACTCAATTCCAGGCAGATTAAAAAAAAACACCAATGAATGCAGTCATTTATTTATTAATAAAATATATATATGATTGCAACTAGTATTATTAACCATTTCAGCCCCAGAAGATTTGGCTGCTCAATGACCAGAGCACTTTTTGCAATACGGCACTGCGTCGTTTTAACTGACAATTGTGCAGTCGTGCGACTCTGTACCCAAACAAAATTGACGTCCTTTTTTTCCCACAAATAGAGCTTTCTTTTGGTGGTATTTGATCATGTGGTTTTTATTTTTTGCGCTATAAACAAAAAAAGAGCGTCAATTTTGAAAAAAACACAATATTTTGTACTTTTTGCTATAATAAATATCCCCATTTTTTTTTAAAAAAAAGCAAACTTTTTACTCAGTTTAGGCCGATATGTACTCTTCTATTTTTGGTAATAAAAATCGCAATAAGCGTATATTGATTGGTTTGCGTAAAAGTTATAGCGCCTACAAAATAGGGGATAGATTTATGGCATTTTTATTATTATTATTTTTTTTTTACTAGTAATGGCGGCGATCTGCAATTTTTATTGGGACTGCGACATTATGGTGGACACATCGGACACTTTTGACACATTTTTGGGACGAATGACACTTATACAGCGATCAGTGCTATAAAAATGCAGTGATTACTGTATAAATGTCACTGGCAGGGAAGGGGTTAACACTAGGGGGCGATCAAGGGGTTAACTGTGTTCCCTGACTGTGTGTTCTAACTGTAGGGGGAGGGGACTGACTATAGATCATAGTTCCTAGCTATTAGGAACTCACGATCTGCATCTCCTCTCAGAACAGAACAGGGTTTTGTGTGTTTACACACACACGTCCCCATTCTGCCTCTCGTGCCCACGATCGCTCGTGGCCGGCGGACATCGCGTGCGCGTACCTGCTATCCCGCTTAAAGGAGCTGATGTACAGCTACGACGGCTCACAGAATCGTGCCAACCTGCCGCAGTATAATGACAGCAGCTGGTCGGCAAGTGGTTAAAGTACCTGAATTTGACTTTACCTAAGCCAATTTGCAATACCATGTACAGCAAGGCTCAGGCTGGGAGAAGGAGGAACAGCACTTGGAGCCAATTGAGTGTCCTGCACTCACATGTGCTGACAAGGAACATTTTGACAGGATGGGGAAAACAGAGTGTCAGAGGGATGAGTTGCTGCTGCTCAGTCATTGTCCAGTCACATGCTGAGGAAACAGAAGTGACCTGGCTTTAATACTTAACTGTAGTTTATCAACAATATTGCTCAGTCACTGAAACACTATGATAAAAAGAAACTTTGTTTCTTTTTGTATCTTTCTGTTTCTACATCTAGAGATCAAAGCAACCTGTCAAGTAAAAAAAAATGTTTTGTGTTTTTGTTCCTCTGTTTAACCCCTCATATCCCTTAATTTATTCTAATCAGCCTTAATTAACTCCTTATTCTCTTCCATTTAATTATTATTTTTCTGCTGTTTTTGTTTTTGTTCACTTCTAATTATAAACTGATAATAATTAAAAAAAATTTTTGTTTGCTTTGTCTGTTAATATTTTTACACCTTTAACATAAATTTACCTTTTTCATATTGAAAAAAGCGCAAAATGTAAAACAAAAACAAAAAACATTTATTTCATTTGTAAATAACTTTTCAATGCTTTGTACCATTGCTGAAGTGTAAACAAAACAGTTGCAGTAGATATTGGTATTTGATTTTGGTGAGTATTAAAAAAAGTATCGGTACTCGTACTCCTTGGAAAAATGGTATTGGTCTATCACTAGTAGAAATACATATCTTTTGCCAAATAAACATTTTCAGAATATGGGTTTGATCTACATATACGGTACATTGAAAAAGTATTCATACCCCTTGAAATTTTCCATATTTTGTCATGTTACAACCAAAAATGTAAATGTATTTTTTTGGGATTTTATGTAATTTACCAACACAAAGTGGCACATAATTGTGAAGTGGAAGGAAAATGATAAATGCTTTTCAAAATGTTTTTACAAATAAATATCTGAAAAGTGTGACTTGCATTTGTGTTCAGCCAATTGTCTTCAGAAGTCACTTAATTAGTAAATAGAGTCCACCTGTGTGTAATTTAATCTCAGCATAAATACAGCTGTTCTGTGAAGCCCTCAGGTGTTTGTTAGAGAACCTTAGTCAACAAACAGCATCATGAAGACCAAGGAACACACCAAACAGGTAAGGGATAACGTTGTGGAGAAGTTTACAGCAGGGTTAGGTTATAAATAAAATATCCCAAGCTTTGAACATCTCACGGAGCACTGTTCAATCCATCATCCGAAAATGGAAAGAGTATGGCACAACTGCAAACCTACCAAGACATGGCCGTCCACCTAAACTGACAGGCCTGGCAAGGGTAATCATTATTCAGAGAAGTAGCCAAGAGGTCCATGATAACTCTGGAGAAGCTGCAGAGATCTTCAGCTCAGGTGGGAGAATCTGTCCACAGGACAACTATTAGTCGTGCTCTCCACAAATCTGGCCTTTATGGAAGAGTGGCAATAAGAAAGCCATTGTTGAAAAAAAGGCATAAGAGGTCCCGTTTGCATTGTGCGAGAAGCCATGTGGGGGAGACACATCAAAATGTGGAAGAAGGTGATCAGATGAGAGCAAAATTTTACTTTTTGGTCTAAAAGCAAAATGCTATGTGTGACAGAAAACTAACACACAACTTCCACACCGTGAAACATGGTGGTGGCAGCATCATGTTGTGGGAATGCTTTTCTTCAAGAGGGACAGGAAAGCTGGTCAGAGTTCATATGAAGCTGGATGGAGCCAAATACAGGGCAAACTTAGAAGAAAACCTGTTGGTCTATTCACTTTGGAGGTCAGGTGCGTGATGTGACGCACACGTAGTGGGGGAGGGGCCTGATGACGGAGCCGAGGAAGCGGGCGGCGGAGCAGCTCAGGTGAACGAAGCTGCCTGAGAGGAGGAACTGACAGCGTGCCGCAATCAGAACAGCGGCGGCGGCGTCGGTCGGTACACCACGGGCCGCCGGGACACACGGGGTGGCTCTCCCTCATGCTCCCTCAGTCCCTTCGGATTGATGAGGGGAACACACCAGCTTCCCTAGAGGGTCTCCGGATGGCCCCGTACCTCACCCCTTCCCCCCAGTGATACATCATAAACCCCCTGGAGGGCTGGACGAGGACCGGATCCTAAACGCCGAGCACGGCGGGAGTGAAGGACGCACAGCAACCTTGAGGAGAAAGCGCCCACAATTTCCAACGACACCGGGCCTAACCTGAGGTAGAGACGGTAAGCCTATGAGGGAACCCCGGCGAATCCAGGCAAGTAAATGTAACAATACTGTGGAAGTCTGTGGATCGGGAAGGAGTTTCACAAACATGTAATGGTGGAACCGTACACAAGAACAGTGTTTGACGGGCTCCGGTGTAAATTAAGGTTTTAAAATCAGTAGAAAGGCACCAACCCAGGAGAGACTGTATAAACTGTAGACCACTGCTGCTTTAAAATTAAAAAGACTGTGAAAAAAAAAAAGGGAAAGGGGAGGGAACAGGCAAGCGGGCGGCACTACCGTTTATGGTGGTCTCGTCTGGCCGGCCGTTTCCTTCCTTATGGGATGGTTTCACCCTCCGTCTCCCTCTGCCCCCTCGCTGCAGGTGTACATTGAAGGAGTATAGGGAAATTAATAGTCATAAAGACCGGATAGCTAAGTTGTTAAGCAGCTAAGACGGTAACGATAGTGCTTGGGTTCAAGCACTCCGCCCTATCCCTGACCAAAATATAACGGCAGTCACTAGGTCTGGTAAGATCAAGGCCAGGCCGGGAGGGAGACACAGAGTATAGAGGAGGGGGCTGATGGAGAGGGACTAGAGGAGGCAGACGGGAGGAGGGCCAGGTGAAGATAGAAGATAACAAACATGCGAGGGCGCCCTCAAAGGGGAGCGGAGGCGAAGCAACCTAGAGAGAGCCTGAACTCTAGTTCTATCCAGAAGTATTTGAAGGAGACAAACCAGGGAAGCCCTAAAAACCCAGCTCAAGATAACAAACAGCAAAGTGGGAAAGAAAAGAAGAAAGAAACAGTGAAGAGCCAGGGGGCTAACGGGGGATCAACTGGGGGAGAAGGCAGAGCCCCAAGTACGATGGAAGACACCAGCATGGAAATACCATTAACCAAAACAGAGCTTCTAGAGATGTTCGCCAAACTGGAACTGGTAATTAAAACAGAAATTCATAATGTTAGAACTGATATGGGCCACCTACTGAAGCGAGTAGAATCAGCGGAGGAGGTCTCAGAAAAACAGAGCAGAGAAATAGTTACCTTAAAACAACAGGTAAAAGATCTACAACTAGCCCAACGGGACATCTTTTATAAATTAGAAGCGCAAGAAAATCAGAGTCGCAGACAAAACTTGAGGCTGCGTGCCCTGCCAGAACAACAAGGTGAAGATCTGCATGCTAAAATGAAAGCCATCTTCAACCCGATCCTGGACCGAAACCCAAATGATGAGCTGAAGATTGACAGGGTTCATAGATTAAGAAAACCCCCAAATGTCAGCGAGGATAAACCCAGAGATGTAATTATTAGGTTCCACCATTATGAAGATAAAGCAAGAGCTTGGAGTAACCTCAGGAAAGCCCAACCGGTAAAATTTGAGGGGGTAGAAATCCAGTTCTTTACCGATATTTCGGCAGAGACTCTGGCCTGGAGAAGGCAGTTGCGACCCCTCCTGGAAGAACTGAGAAAGGCAAATATGAAATATAGTTGGGGATTTCCAACTTCACTGATTGTAGTGAAAGCGGGCAGAACATTCAGACTGAAATACATAGATAATATGCAAGACTTCTGTAAAGATTTGGACATCCCTGTCCCAGCCATATTCAAATAATAGGTGGAAAGTCCGGATGATGTTCAGACACCTGGAAACTTTGGGGGGGGGGAGTGGGGGCGGGGGGTGCGTGGGTGGGAGGGGGAGGGCACCTAATGTGTGGACAGGCGGCCTTATGGTCGCCCGCTCGCGATGTTCCTCCCCCCCCATTTTCTATCTAGGGGGGGGAACATGGCGACCGAGGTGATCCGTCGTTAGAGTCACACCCCATTGGTCTGGCCGGTCGCATGCCGAGAGAAGCAATACCTCTTGGCGGCGGACATACTGCCAGGTCTAGGCAGGTGGGGAAAGGGGGGAGGGTGGGGGGGGGGTTTGGGGGGGGTGGGCTGGGGGGGGGGGTTGGGGTTGAGGGAGGTTTGGGAGGGGAGGAGAGTGGAAAAGGTCCGGCAGGTATCAAAGAAAAGGGTGCAAAACATAATATGTGTATCTAACGAGCAGCAATATGCAAAAGCTAAATGACAGAGTTTTCATGTATTACTTACAACGTTAAAGGGCTGAACTCCCCCCTTAAACGTCATAAAATCTTGCGAGAATTAGAACAACTCAAGGCAGATGTAGTGTTCCTTCAAGAGACTCATCTCTCACAGGACTCACACATTAGATTATTCTCTAAGTGCTTTCCCAACTGGTTCTACAGCGACTCACCTATTAAGAGAGCTAAGGGGGTCGCAATTGGGTTCTCAAGAAGGACTAGGTTTGTGTTATTAGAAAGATGTGAGGATAGGGATGGCCGCTATCTTTTTCTGAAGATTAGAATGGGAGAAAGGGTTTTTACCCTGGTGAACATCTACTGTCCAAACAACAACCCAGCACAATTTTTGCTACACATCTTAAATAAGTTAGCAGATTTTAGGGCAGGACAGGTGATAGTGGCAGGAGACCTGAATCTCTGCTTGGACCCAGCGATGGATAGCACAGTTGGTAATCAGAGAATGAGTGGGAGACTATTAAAAAAAGTTGGCCAGAAATTGCACAGCTGCCATTTGATGGACGCTTGGAGGGTACAACACGCAAAGAGTAAAGATTATACTTTTTTTTCCTCGGTACATGGGTCTTATTCTCGGCTTGATTATTTTATGGTAGACCATAGGTTGCTCGATTTTGTCAAGGAAACGGAAATAGGCGTTGCCACTCTATCCGACCATGCACCGGTTTTGATGAGGGTGGCGATGCCCGGATTCCGGAGATCACCATTTTCATGGCAGTTAGACGAAAAGCTAATAGACAATCCAATCGTCTATAGTAAGATACAGGAGGAAATAGAGGGCTTCCTCAAGATAAACGATACCGGAGAGGTCTCAGGTTCAGTCTTATGGGAGGCGATGAAAGCATACACAAGGGGCATATTGATTTCCTTGGAAGCCAAAGAGAAAAAAGAGGAGAAAAAAAGAAAGGCAGAGCTAATTGAAGAAATATATCAGTTGGAACAAATACATAAATCAGCCAATGGGGGCCACAACCTACTCCTAGTGCAGTTAATCCATAAAAGAGAAGAACTAAAAGACCTAATGGAACTGGAATCTAAACACATACTGCATAAAAATGCAAAAGACAGATTTAGGTGGAGTAACAAAGTAGGGAAACACCTGGCATCAGTCGTTAAAAAGAAAAGGGATACGAACTTTATAGAGAGGATCCAAAATAAAAACGGGATATTTAAATATACTTCTAGTGATATAGCCGAAGAATTCCAAAAATATTTTACAGCTCTATATAAAGTCAAACAAGGTGGGGCTAATACTCTGGGAAAGGAAGAAATGATAGATGAATTTTTAAGAGAGGCAGGCTTACCAAGTCTCTCGGACAATGAGGCAAAAGAATTAGAAGAACTCATTACGGTGGAGGAGATTGAGCGGGCTTTGAAGACATCTCCCTCTGGAAAAAGTCCGGGGCCAGATGGCTTCACCACCTACTTTTATAAAAAATTTAAAGATATCCTGATCCCCAAGCTCTGTCAGATATGGAATAAGATAGGGAGCCAGGAGGAATTCTGTGAAGGAGCACTGATGGCATCAATTGCCTTAATACCTAAGGCGGCGAAAGATAGCTCACTGTGTTCGAGCTATAGGCCGATCGCTTTACTCAATACCGATACAAAATTATATGCCAAGGTATTAGCCAATAGACTGAAGGACAAAATGACATACTGGATACACCCAGATCAGACGGGCTTTATCCCAGGCAGAGAGGGGAGGGATAACGGTGTGAGGTCACTATTGGTCATAAACGCGATGAAAGTGAGGGGGGCCCCCAGTCTGCTACTGTCGTTGGACGCAGAGAAAGCCTTCGACAGAGTAGACTGGGGGTTCATGATAAAGACATTGAGGGCAATCGGACTGGGTGACACTATGTTAAACTGGATCAAGGCATTATATAAGGCCCCATCTGCACTTGTCAAAGTAAATGGTGTATTCTCGAGAGAAGTCAGGATGGAAAACGGAACTAGACAGGGATGTCCCCTGTCCCCTCTTCTGTTTGTCCTGACTTTAGAGCCCCTACTGGCGGTAATCAGGAAAAACTCAGATATACGTGGATGCACAGTGGAAGGCGATGAACACAAGCTCTCGGCGTTTGCCGATGATGTATTGTTCTACATCGCGAATCCGAGGATCTCACTCCCGAACCTCCTGGCTACGCTGAGGAGATATGGGGAACTGTCAAATTATAAGGTGAACCTTGGTAAATCAGCAGCCCTAAATATCAACATTGAGAAACAAGAGGTAACCAAACTTAAAGAATATTTTCAATTTCCATGGCGTAAAAAAATAGATTACCTAGGAATAGTATTAACAAAATCCCTTAAGAAATTATACCAGTTAAATTTTATACCCCTCCTTGAGGAGATTAAGCAGGAAACAAAGAAAAGCATGTATTCCCCGATTTCTTGGCTTGGTCGAGTCAACATTGTTAAAATGACTCTAGCCCCGAAGATTCTATATAAAATGCAGTTACTGCCAATTCCGTTAGCACAGTCTTTTTTTCAGAGCCCTGAACAATATTATTTCCAAATTCGTTTGGAAAAACAAGAAGCCACGGATCGCCTTTGGGGTCTTGAGCAGGGACAAATCACAGGGTGGTCTGGCCCTCCCAGACTTTAAAAATTACTATAGAGCAATAGTACTTTCACGAATGTTGGAATGGGGTAAGGAATCATTAGGGAATAGATGGGTGAAATTAGAAAGAGATCTGAGCATGGCAAATATACACCAATTAATTTGGAATCCACCTCACTTTAGGGAATTAAGTCCAAATACACACATAACAACACGTCACACTTTAAGGATTTGGGATCAACTACACAGACAAAAGACATGGGAATTTAACTCACCACTTATATATTTAAAGGAAAACAAGTTTTTTCCACCAGGGTTAAGAGAAGTGGGAGGGAATTGGATAAGGAAGCACGAAACACAATTATTGGATATTACAAGAAACGGCAAAATTGTTTCTTTTCAGGAGTTGTCCCTGCTCAAGGAACTAATGAACATAGATATATGGAGGTATAATCAGTTGGCATCTTTTATTAAGAGTCTACCAGGTCCAATTAGAGACAAGGAGAATCTTAGACCTATGGAGAAATTGTTTCTGAAAAATAAAATCACAAAGAAAACAAAAAAACTATATAAAATAGTGCGGGATGAGGGGGTAGGCGTAAAGCCGTTATATTGTAACAAATGGGAGTCTGAGCTAGGTATGTTACCAAGTGATGTAACATGGCAGAATATCTTTAACGCAACACATAAGTCGGCAGTAGATGTGAGAACAATAGAATCAAATTTTAAATGCCTAGCCAGATGGTACATGACACCAGACAGGGTAAACAAGATGCAAGGAGAATCCTCCGGTAATTGCTGGAGGGGATGTTCCGCCAGGGGATCAATGGCCCACCTCTGGTGGGAGTGTCCAGTAATTAAAAGGTTCTGGCAAGAAGTACTCAAGACAATACAAGAGATAACGGGGACTGAGATCAGGGAAGACCCTTGGGTATGCTTGTTTCATGGGACGGAGGGTCAGATGGGCAAGTACAATGCCTCTTTGACGCCCATTCTCCTAAACGCGGCCAAAAGCTCAATACCAAAAAAATGGCAAGAGAAAGAAGGCCCAAACATTCGTGACTGGTTAATCAGGGTCAATGGAATCTATATCTTAGAGGCCGGCGACGCTGAAGATCCTTCGGCAGAGATAGAGGAAGTCCGGGAGGGAACAAAATGGGCGAAATGGTTAGCCTTTAAAAAAACATGGATGTATGCGGAGAAGTTCATATGAGGATGCACATATTAGAGAAGGTATTTCTGAGGGACCAGGGTGGGAGGGGAGAATCGGGGGGGTGAACTCGGGGGGCGGGGGGAAGGAGGGATAGGGGTATTAAGATATTATTTGGGTCAAGGAATAGCTGGGGTTCGCCCATATAATATTGGAATGTTAAAATAAAAGGTTTTTTTTTAAAAGAAAACAAGAATATTATACCTTGCTACAATGATGTGATGTTATAATGGGAAGAAATGACCTAAATATGGTGATTTAAACCCTCTCATTGTAAAAGCTGAAGTAGCAGAAAAAAAAAAAAAAAAAAGAAGAAAACCTGTTAGAGTCTACAAAAGACTTGAGACTGGGGTGGAGGTTCACCTTCCAGCAGGACAACGACCCTAAACATACAGGCAGAGCTACAATGGAAAGGTTTAGATCAAAGCATATCCATGTGTTAGAATGGCACAATCGAAGTCCAGATCTAAATCCCATTGAGAATCTGTGGCAAGACTTGAAAATTGCTGTTCACAGACGTTCTCCATCCAATCTGAGCTTGAGCTATTTTGCAAAGAAGAATGGGCAAAAATCTCATCCTTTAGATGTGCAAAGCTGGTAGAGACATCCCCAAAAAGACTTGCAGCTGTAATTGTAGCGAAAGTACTACAAAGTATTGATTAAGGGGGGACTGAATACAAATGCACGCCACGATTTTCACATATTTATTTGTAAAAAATGCTTAAAACCATTTATTATTTTCCTTCCACTTCACAATTATGTGCCACTTTGTGTTGGTCTATCGCATAAAATCTCAATAAGATACATTTACAATTTTGGTTGTAAACAGACAAAATGTGGAAAATTTCAAGGCTTTCAAAATTCTCATTTATCCAGGTTTCATAGTTTCTCCAAGCCGCTCCTCAGTTCCATAAGTAATCTGAAGCTATGAAACATCTTCAACAGAATTCTACCTATTCTGGAACATATAATAGCTCCTGAATGATGATACAACTTTGTAAATGGGCCTGTACAGAACACTCATGATCGGAAGAGAAAACATCCATTTTGCACTCAAAGGACCAGATAAAAACAAAAGCACACAGGTGCATATAAAATATAAAAACAATGTATTGATTATATGTTGAATTTGTACGCCATCTGACATGTGTGCGATTTTAAGATCCAACACTCCGTTCACAATTGGGACCCCGATTCTGATATGATCAATACTGAATTCAGTTTTTTTCATGTTAGATTTCTTTTTTGATGTCTAGGAATGAAAACTTCCCTACAACTTACCAGGCTTTTATTGCAGTTCTGTTCTTCATCCTTTGTACAGTTATTTTGGCCTTTGAAATGTCAAATGAAATTGCAGATAGGAACAATGCATTGTACAAGACTGGAATCTAGGGGAGTAATAAGTCTCCATTATTAAACTTATTACCAACAATAAAGGTTCACGTTGATGTTCTGATTTTTTTCTGCACAGTTAAAGGACAAACAGAAGTGAGGAATGTAATGTACCCTGTAAACTCCCTGTATTTACTGCCATTACAGGGTCTACCCTGTGCCTTAGTAAGAGGTAAAAGGGTTAGGGCATCCCACATCATGGTTTATGTAATATTTAAAGTAATTATAAAGGTTGTAAAAAAAAAAAAAAAATAGCAAACATGTTTATAATTACTTGATCTGTGCAATGCTTTTGAACAGAGCAGCCCTTATCTTCTTCTGTTTGGGTCCCCCCATCGGCAGTCCAGGTTCTCCCCCCTGCCAAATGCCCCCAATAGCAAGCCTCTTGCTATGGGGGCACTCGAGCAGGGTCACTTCCGAGCTGCACTCCTGTGAATGGACATTAGACAGGCCATAGACAGAGCGAATTTCTTTCCTGCAACCAGGGGTTGCAGGAAAGAAATTTGCACAAATCCCCCATCAACACAGACAGTGCTGACAGGGGAATTTCACCTGCCAAGCTATTGGCTGCTCCTGTCAGGGGAGCTTTGGAAGCCATCCTCGCAGGGAGAAGACGGTGATTATCGCTAGCCTCTATAGCAGCCACTAACGATAATCACTCAACTTGGTACATTCAGCCTGCCCACATATGGTTCGAATATCGGCCAGTTCTTGCTAAACCGGCCGAGATTCAGAACTGTCTATGGTCAACCTAAATATAGCTTATGGTAGCAAAGTGCCATCATCATTTAACATAAAATTTAAAAAATACCCTCTATGAGTTGGGACTATTGTAGGAAAAATATGTGTGTAAGCTCCTGTATATAAAAATTATGTAAATAACTTTATTGATACAAACACATAAAAAATGTATATAAAATACAGTGCGGCTACATCATACATGTGAAGATTACATAGTAGTGATTACAGACATCAACCTTGACCGTTAGATAGTAAATGCTAGGCATCCTAGGCATTGTATTCTACATTAATTTTTTTATGTGTTTGTATCAATATAGTTATTTACATAATTTTTATATTCACAAGTTCACACATATGTTGTGTCTACAATACTCCCATCTCATAGAGGGTATTTTTTGGATTCTCTAAATGGACTTTCACCCCACCCCCTGCTCTCTCCTCATTGGTTCACTGGCTGTGATTGACAGGAGCAGGAGCCAATGGCTCCTGCTGCTGTGTGAGCCAATGAAGGGAGAGAGACCCGGGAGAGCCACTGCTCTCTTGCACATCGCTGAATCGAGATGGGGTTCAGGTAGGGTTTAAGGAAGGGGGGGCTGTACCCAGAAGTTTTTTACCTTAATGTATAAAATGCATTAAGGTAAAAAACATTCTGACTTTAGAACCACTTTAAAGTCCAATTAAACTCTTAGTTTAAATCAGCTAAATACATAGTTACATAGTAGGTGAGGTAAAAAAAAAGACACAAGTCCATCAAGTACAACCTGTGTGTGTGATTATATGTCAGTATTATATTATATATCCCTGTATGTTGCGGTCATTCAGGTGTTTATCTAATAGTTTCTTGAAACTATCGATGCTCCCCGCTGAGACCACCGCCTGTGGAAGGGAATTCCACATCCTTGCCGCTCTTACAGTAAAGATCCCTCTACGTAGCTTAAGGTTAAACCTCTTTTCTTCTAATTTTAATGGGTGGCCTCGAGTCTTGTTAAACTCCCTTCCGCAAAAAAGTTTTGTCCCTATTGTGGGGTCACCAGTATGGTATTTGTATATTGAAATCATTCCCCTCTCAAGCGTCTCGTCTCCAGAGAGAATAAGTTCAGTGCTCGCAACCTTTCCTCATAACTAATATCATCCAGATCCTTTATTAGCTTTGTTGCCCTTCTTTGTACTCGCTCCATTTCCAGTACATCGGCCGGACCAGAGTTTTGTAGAGCATAGGGAGAATTATCATTTTATCTCTGGAATGAATCCCTTTTTAAATGCATGCCAATATTCTGTTTGTTTTGTTAGCAGCAGCTTGGCATCGCATGCCATTGCTGAGCCTATCATCTACTAGGACCCCCAGGTCCTTTTCCATCCTAGATTCCCCCAGAGGTTCTCCCCCCGTGTATAGATTATTTTTGCCATCCAAATGCATCCATATTTTTGCCATCCAAATGCAGTATTTTACATTTTTCTACATTGAACCTCATTTGCCATGTAGTTGCCCACCCATTAATTTGTTCAGATCTTTTTGCAAGGTTTCCACATCCTGTGGAGAAGTTATTGCCCTGCTTAGCTTAGTATCGTCCGCAAATACAGAGATTGAACTGTTTACCCCATCCTCCAGGTCGTTTATGAACAAATTAAACAGGATTGGTCCCAGCACAGAACCCTGGGGTACCCCACTACCCACCCATGTCCATTTCGAGTACTCCCCATTTATAACCACTCTCTGAACTCGCCCTTGTAACCAGTTTTCAATCCATGTACTCACCCTATGGTCCATGCCAACGGACCTTATTTTGTACAGTAAACGTTTATGGGGAACTGTGTCAAATGCTTTTGCAAAATCGAGATACACCACATTTACGGGCCTTCCTTTATCTAGATGGCAACTCACCTCCTCATAGAAGGTTAATAGATTGGTTTGGCAAGAACGATTCTTCATGAATCCATGCTGATTACGGCTGATACCATTCTCATTACTAAAATCTTGTAAATAGTCCCTTATGATCCCCTTCAAGAGTTTACATACTATTGATGTTAGACTAACTGGTCTGTAATTCCCAGGGATGTATTTTGGGCCCTTTTTAAATATTGGTGCTACAGTGGCTTTTCTCCAATCAGCTGGTACCATTCCAGTCAGTATACTGTCAGTAAAAATTAGGAACAATGATCTGGCAATTACTTGACTGAGTTCCCTAAGTATCCTCAGGTGCAAGCCATCTGGTCCTGGTGATTTATTAATGTTAAGTTTCCCAAGTCCAATTTTAATTTTGTCCTCTGTTAACCATGGAGGTGCTTCCTGTGATGTGTCATGAGGATAAACACTGCAGTTTTGGTTACCGAAGCCCCTTGATTCCCTCATGAAGACTGAGGAGAAGAAAAAATTCAATACCTTCGCCATCTCCCCATCCTTTGTAACCAGATGTACGTCCTCATTCTTTATGGGGCCAATATGGTCTGTCCTCCCTTTTTTACTGTTTACATACTTAAAGAATTTCTTGGGATTTTTTTTGCTCTCCTCCGCTATGTGTCTTTCATGTTCTTAGCCATCTTAACCGTCCTTATTGCACCCTACATTTCTTGTTGCATTCTTTATAAAGCCTGAATGCTAATGATGATCCCTTGTTCGCTCTTTTAAATTTATTACCCAATGGGATGCATTGGCTAATGCCCTTATTTATTATGCTCTTAAAGAAAACCTATCTCTCCTCCGTGTTCTTTGTTCCTAAGATTTTATCCCAATTTATGCCTTCTAGCAAGGTTGGAAGTTTAGGGAAGTTGGCTCTTTTGAAATTCAGTGTCTTTGTATTCCCCTTATGTTTCCTATTTGTGTGATTTATACTGAAGCCAATTGACCTGTGATCGCTGTTACCTAAATTGCCCCGTATTTCCACATGCGTGATCAGGTCTGTATTGTTGGTAGTCAGTAGATCCAGTAACGCTTTATTTCTAGTTGGTGCATCTACCATCTGACCCATAAAATTGTCCTGTAAGACATTTAGGAACTGGTGAGCCTTAGATGAATGCGCGGTTCCCTCCGCCCAGTCTATGTCTGGATAATTAAAATCCTCTATTATGATAACACTTCCCATCCTTGCTGCTAATCCAAATTGTGATAGGATATCTGTCTCCCCCTCCTCCCTCAGGTTAGGAGGCCTATAGCATACTCCCAGTATTATTTTCCCCTTAGCTTCATCCCTTTGGAGCTCTACCCATAAGGATTCCACCTCCTCCCTAGCTCCCTTAGTGATGTCATTTCTCACATTCACTTCTACATTATTCTTGACATATAGGCATACCCCCCTTTTTTTACCCTCTCTATCCTTGCGATACGTTCCAAGAGCTTTAAAACAAAAATTGTGCGAAGCCTTGCTTGGTTTGCTTGGTTTTCTTTAGAAAGCAGCCACAATAGCCGGAGCAAAAAATCCTGTCCCTAGCCAAAATTCATCTGGGTGGGAACCTTGCTATTTGTGTAAAAACAGGTATATTTTTACAAAGATCTGTCATGCCACTTGCTGAGTCAAGGCCAGAACTCTCCAATGAGTGGAAACATGAGCTTTGCTGATTGGAGAGATTACACTTAGCAGGGGGACATGTCAAACATCTGCAGAGAGACCACTGCTTCCACACAGAGAGTAAGAGTCCCTCTCTGCAGTATGCTGGCAGGGGACAGACAAACACCAACGATCATTCGTTTCTCAGAGCTCCCTGAGCAGAGAGCTGGTGACTGTCTGCTCTGGCCTTCCAGAGCGCACTGGAGCACTGTGCTGTGAAGGGGGCCGTTGCGGCCGGCTCAGGTTCTCAACGGCTTGATGAGACGCTGAACCAGGTGCCAGTCCAGGCATGTGGGCGGATCCCGACCATATGGTCGCAATCCTTCCCAAGCCCGGACTGGCTCTGTGACATTAGCCGACAGCGGGCTTTAGCGGGGAAAACGGGTCACAGGAGTGCAGAACTAACTGTGATCAACAGGAGAAGTACAGCGGAACGAGCTTTGGCTGTACTTCTCCTTTAACCGCTTGCCGACCGGCTCACGCCGATATACGTCGGCAGAAGGGCACGTACAGGCGTAACGTACCTGTATGTTGCCCTTTAAGAAGCGGTTTGTGGGCCCGCGATCGTCTCACGGAGAGGAAGAATGGGGAAATGCTGGTGTAAACCAGCATTTCCCCGTTCTGCCTAATGACACTGACACTGATCACAGCTCTCTGTAATCAGGAGCGGTGATCAGTGTCGTGTCACACATAGCCCCTCCCCCCCACAGTTTGAATCACTCCCTAGGACACACTTAGCCCCTACAGCGCCACCTAGTGGTTAACCCCTTCTTTGCCAGTCACATTTACACAGTAATCAATGCATTTTTAATCGCATCTGATCACTGTATAAATGTGAATGGTCCCAAAATCGCGCCACAAGTGTCCGATCTGTCTGCCGTAATGTCATAGTCACGATAAAAATCGCTGATAGCCGCCATTAATAGTAAAACAAAAATATTAATAAAAATGCCATAAAACTATCCCCTATTTTGTAGACGCTATAACTTTTGTGCAAACCAATCAATAAACGCTTATTGCGATTTTTTTACCAAAAATATGTAGAAGAATACGTATCGGCCTAAACTGAGGAAATTTTTTTTTTATGTATATTTTTTGTGGATATTTATTATAGCAAAAAGTAAAAAATAATGCGTTTTTTTCAAAATCGTCGCTATTTTTTTGTTTATAGCGCAAAAAATAAAAACCACAGAGGTGATAAAATACCACCAAAAGAAAGCTCTATTTGTGGGGAAAAAAGGACGCCAATTTTGTTTGGGAGCCACGTCACATGACCACGCAATTGTCAGTTAACCACTTCATTACCCAGCTATAGACATATGACGTCCACAGATGGGATCTCCCATCCTGGGTGGACGTCATATAACGTCCTGGGATTCCCGGCCGTCTAGGGGGCGCGCGCGCGCGCCTGCCGCGTTGCTCGGGACCCGGTGCGTGTGCCCGGCGGGCGTGATGTCCACCGGGCACCCGCGATGTCCACCGGGCACCCGCGATTGCCCGTTAACCGGGCCGGCATGTGGATCTGTGTGTGTAAACACACAGATCCACAGCCTGTCAGCTCTGAGGAGCGCGATCTGTGTTCCCAGAACAGAGGAACACTGATCGGTCTTCTCCCCTTGAGCGTCCCCTCCCCCTTCAGTTAGAATCATTCCCTAGGAAACATACTTAACCCCTCCCCGCCCCCTAGAGGTTAACCCCTTCACTGCCTGTCACATTTACACAGTAATCAATGCAATTTTATAGCATTGATCGCTGTATAAATGTGAATGGTCCCAAAAATGTGTCAAAAGTGTCCGATATGTCCGCCATAATGTCGCAGTCAGGAAAAAAAATCGCGATCGCCGCTAAAAAAATACATTTTTTTTTTTTTTTTTAAATGCCATAAATCTATCCCGTATTTTGTAGACGCTATAACTTTTGCGCAAACCAATCAATATACGCTTATTGCGTTTTTTTTTTACCAAAAATATGTAGAAGAATACGTATCGGCCGAAACTGAGGAAAAAATTAGTTTTTTAAAAAAAAAATTGGGATATTTATTATAGCAAAAAGTAAAAAATATTGAGTTTTTTTCAAAATTGTCGCTCTTCTTTTGTTTATAGCGCAAAAAATAAAAACCGCAGAGGCGATCAAATACCACCAAAAGAAAGCTCTATTTGTGGTGAAAAAAGGACGTCAATTTTTTTTGGGTACAACGTCGCACGACCGCGCAATTGACGTTTAAAATGCGACAGCGCTAAAAACTAAAAATTGGCCTGGGAAGGAAGGGGGTGAAATTGCCCTGTATTGAACCGGTTTAAGCGACGCATTGCCTAATCGCAAAAAGTGCTCTGGTCTTTGGGCAGCCAAATGGTCCGAGGCTTAAGTGGTTAAAATTAAAAAATTGAAGTGTATTTAAAAAATAAAATGAAATTGCATTTGGAAAACAACTGCGCAAATACAATGGGGTTTATTTACTAAAGGCAAATCCACTCTGCACTACAAGTGCACTGCAAGTGCACTTAGAAGTGCAGTCACTGTAAATCTGAAGGGAAGATCTGAAATGAGTGGAAGCTCTGCTGATCATCCAATCATATACAAGCAAAAATGCTGTTTTTTACTTTCCTTGCATGTCCCCCTCGGATCTATAGCAACTGCACTACCAAGTGCACTTGCACTGCACTTGCAGTGCAAAGTGGATTTGCCTTTAGTAAATAAACCCCGATGTGTGTCATAAAAAATTGCAACCGCCATTTTATTCTCTAGGGTCTCTGCTAAAATATTTATATATATATATATATATATATATATATATATATATATATATAATGATTGGGGGTTCTACGTAAATTTCAAGCAAAAAATTACGATTTTAACTTGTAAACTAATAGTGTCAGAAGAAGGCCTGGTCTTAAAGTAGTCACAATGTTCTCACTACTGTATCCATGCAGGAGCCACATTGTCTCCTTACTACTGGAAGAGTGTTAACACTACAAGCCACCTCCCTTTTCCTTATCTCCATAACAGTGGTGGAGGTGTTCTGTGGTCATCAGAGAGAGATGGGAACCATGATAGCTGGAAACAGCACAAGCAGACTGTACAGGAAGTTAGTGAATCACTAGAGTTTGTTTTGCACTGAATTGAACAGATATATCATAAAACATTTTCAATAGTGTATATAACAGATCAAAATGGTGCATAAGAGATGTTCATTGTTAGGATGCACATACACTTTTATGCTGGGTTGATGGAAGGTTTGCTTTTAGTCTTACAGAGTATGTGAATGATAGTTATTTTACATGAAGGATGTACTATTTTTTAACATCTAGCTTGCAAAGAAGATAAATAAAATGTTTTCTAAATACAGTATTTGCCGATATAAATCCTGCTTTTACTCAACAATGGAAAACAAAACAAGTATATATAATTATTAGCTGCATTATGTAAGATGGGGAGCTTCTCTGAGCCTTTTACTGAAGACTTTTGTGTCCTACAAGTACACAATGTGCGTGTGTGTCCTCATCTTGGTGTAAGCTTCCATATGACCCCTCCTGGTTACCATGGTCACAATTAATCCTTTCGTCTTGATGGAAAAACAACAGTTTGAGCACCTACATTAAGACTGGGGAAGAAGTGTCATATAATATGAATTCTTGTTGCTCGGTGAGTCATTGTTTAATTAGGGCACTTTAATCCATTTGTTTTTATGTAATCTTCCGTCGTTTACCAAATTAGTCCTTCAAGAAAATCTTCAAAACCATCTCTGGGGAAAAAACATCTTTTCAGAACAAGACTTGAACTTTTTTGTCCTTAAATCCATATTCATTTTTTGATACCTCTGGTGATTACTCACAAAATTGTGATGCCATCACATCATGGAACACAAACAAAAAAAAAATGTAAAGTGCAACCTAAGGCCAACAGTCAAATACAGTTGAAACACAAGTAGGAAATAGAGATGAGCTTAAGTTCGTTTAGAATCCAATTGAACTGTTATTGCGGGGCCTGCAGCCGCATGTGTATAAAGGGGCGGAGTTGCTCATGACATCATTGCCTTAAAAATGGTCACATGGCCAATGACATTACTTTCTTCACCATAGGATTCTACTTAGGGTACCCTGCAAAGTCCCAAAAAGATGAGAACCGCCTAACCAGAACAGGACCAGCCCCACTAACCAGACACATTTAAAGCGGAAGTAAAGCCATCCATAAAACAGTTTCATTTCCGGAACGTGCCGAAAATGTAACACTCCCATTGGTTGTGCTCTAAACCAAACTGTCAAACGATCCAATGGCTGGTGTCATAACTAATCACATGTGCAGCATCATGACACTTGTAGATTAAATAGAGGCAAAGATGGCAGCTTCCTTGGCTAAAAACGATAGGGGGGTTTACTTACACTTTAAAAGAGAATTCCAGGTATGGATATTTTATGTACAGTTACATTAGTCTAGCTTGGACCAATGTAGTATATACCTTAGTTATTTAGTATATACCATACTTGGCTGAGCGCCCCCCCCCCCCCCCCCCCCCGAAGCTGGAAATCACTGAAGTAGACACCAATACTATAGTGATCTCCAATTACTGCAGGGTCCCGTGCCAAGTGGCTGCTCTGCTACATTCAGCATAGCTCCCAACTGTCCCTGATTTGGAACAAAGTCCCTTTTTCCTCCTCATTTGTACCTCATTTTGGTCTGATCTATATAGTTGTATATAAAATGCACTTTTTATCTCTCAAAAAGTGTTTCCCAGTGCTAAACCTTTCATCTAATTTCTAAATTGCTGCGTTTGTAAATTTCAAAAGCCAGTAAAAAAGAATAGTAGTGGTAAAAATAATCACTTGTAGGTTTAACTAATCATTTTTTTGTATAATTCTTCTTTAAGGGGGTGTGCCAGGGGGTGTGTCCTTTGCCTACATACTTTTGCTAATAGATGTCCCTCATTCCCATCCCAAATGTAGCAGGGCTGCCACTCAGAAAGGGACCCAGAAGAAGTTGAGATCACTAGAGTATCTGTGTCTACTTCACTGATTTCCAGCTTCCAGGGGGATCCCACAGGTATTGTATATAAGTGGTTTCATACACACAGTATCTCACAAAATTGAGTACACCCCTCACATTTTTGTAAGCTTTTTATTGTATCTTTCCATGTGACAACACTGAAGAAATTACACTTTGATACAATGTAAAGTAGTGAGTGTACAGCTTGTATAACAGTGTAAATTTGCTATCCCCTCAAAATAACTCAACACACAGTCATTAATGTCTAAACCGCTGGCAACAAAAGTGAGTACACCCCTAAGTGAAAATATACAAATTGGGCCCACTTAGCCATTTTTCCTCCCCGGTGTCATGTGACTCATTAGTATTACAAGGTCTCAGGTGTGAATGGGGAGCAGGTGTGTTAAATTTGGTCTTATCGCTCTCACTCTCTCATACTGATCACTGGAAGTTCAACATGGCACCTCATGGTAAAAAACTCTCTGAGGATCTGAAAAAAAGAATTGTTGCTCAACATAAAGATGGTCTAGGCTATAAAAAGATTGCCAAGACCCTGAAACTGAGCTGCAGTACAGTGGCCAGGACCATACAGCGGTTTAACAGGACAGGTTCCACTCAGAACAGGCCTCGCCAAGGTCGACCAAAGAAGTTGAGTGCACATGCTCAGCGTCATATCCAGAGGTTGTCTTTGGGATATAGACATATGAGTGCTGCCAGCATTGCTGCAGAGGTTAAAGGGGTGGGGGGTCAGCCTGTCAGTGCTCAGACCATACACCGCACACCGCATCAAATTATCAAATTAGTCTGCATGGCTGTCATCCCAGAAGGAAGCCTCTTCTAAAGATGATGCACAAGAAAGCCCACAAACAGTTTACTGAAGACAAGCAGACTAAGGACATGGATTACTGGAACCATGTCATGTGGTCTGATGAGACCAAGATAAACTTATTTGGGTCAGATGGTGTCAAGCGTGTGGCGGCAACCAGGTGAGGAGTACAAAGACAAGTGTGTCTTGTCTACAGTCAAGCATGGTGGTGGGAGTGTCATGGTCTGGGGCTTCATGAGTGCTGCCAGCACTGGGGAGCTACAGCTCATTGAGGGAACCATGAATGCCAACATGTACTGTGGCACACTGAAGCAGAGCATGATCCTGTCCCTTCGAAGACTGGGCTACAGGGCAATATTCCAACATGATAACGACCCCAAACACACCTCCAAGATGACCACTGTAACGAAAAGGGGTTAAAGTCGTTTAGGACATTCCATACCCAAACACAAAGGCAGCTACCGAACACTTCAATCAGCCGAACAAGGAACCCATACAAATAATTCTCCTCCAAGTACGAGACGAGGCTCTGTCTTGAGGTTCAAGCAGGAATGAATCTTTATTCAAACACATGTTATACAGATCCCACTTCAAAACACTTCCCCCCACCCTTGGAAAACAGGGCGGGTTAAACTGTCCAATGACAATGGACACACAGGTCAGGTGTGTTTAACTTCTCATCAGTAAACAGTCTTAACAGGGGGCTGCTGGAGGAATCCCCCCTCCCTCTTTCCTTACAGAAAGACACTTAGACATCCCATAATAGTTGAGGCAGACAGCCATAATGGACAATAGAATACAGTCACACCCCAACCATCACAGCAAATAGTACACAACATAATGAGACAGCACACATTATATATACATATATACAACATTGAGTCTGACTAGCACAGATCATAGTCAGGTTCTCATTCACCTTGTGCCCCTATTAGTGACTCCCATCACAATAGCATATCCAGGGTCCCCAGAGTCTGTGTGTCTTGGGGGACATGGACCTGAATCTAAAGTAACACCACCTCCAGGGTCCCCAGGCATACAGCTCACAACAAGCACCATTCCCCCAAATGGCAGGGCCCATAATCGGTAGGCAAGAGGCTGGCATTCAGTCCCCTTCAAAAGCCTCTGTCCCATCTAGATCTGTCACAACCACTATCTTGCTAAAGAAGCGAAGGGTAAGGGTGATGGAGTGGCCAGGCATGTCTCCAGACCTAAACCCTATTGGGCATCTGTGGGGCATCCTCAAACGGAAGGTGGAGGAACGCAAGGTCTCTAACATCCACCAGCTCCGTGATGTCGTCATGGAGGAGTGGAAGAGGACTCCAGTGGCAACCTGTGAAGCTCTGGTGAACTCCATGCCCAAGAGGGTTGAGGCAGCGCTCTAAAATAATGATGGCCGCACAAAATATTGACACATTGGGCCCTATTTGGACATTTTCACTTAGGGGTGTACTCACTTTTGTTGCCAGTGGTTTAGACATTAATGGCTGTGTGTTGAGTTATTTTGAGAGAACAGCACATTTTCACTGTTATACAAGCTGTACACTCGCTACTTTACATTGTAGCAAAGTGTAATTTCTTCAGTGTTGTCACATGAAAGGATATAATAAAATATTTACAAAAATGTGAGGGGTGTACTCACTTTTGTGAGATACTGTACATGGTCCAAGCTGGACCATGTAAAAATGTCATACTGCCAATTCTTTTTATTTGATATTAGGACTGTAATCAGTGGTGGCCCGTCAATAGGGAGTGCAGGGGCGCCACCCCCCCCCCCCCCCTCCAAAGCTGGTGATCAAAAGTTCCTTTAAGTGCCTGCGGGCACCGGACACACAGGTGTCTATGGGAAGCATGATGTTTCTGCAAGCATGTGATTGCAGCTGGGAAGCTTGATTGGCTTACTTTATTATTTCCTCAGGGCGCAGAGCCGTGCACCCCAACACTCCCACTATACAATTATTCTTTGTGATTGGCAGAGCCGTGGAGGACATAGGGCTGTGTTTTTAGTTGAACTGCTTCACTTCCAGTCTAGCTGGTCAACTTTTCCCAGTCCCATGGTGGTGGAACAAAAGGATTGAGCCTCTCTGAGTCGGCTGGCCGGCCATCAGACACTCCTGTACACCTCCCCGCCTGCTGCTAACTAGCCCGGAGAGCACAGGATTGGACAGTGGAGTGCCCAGGGCAATCGCTGCCATCCATCCAGTGCTCTAGCCAGGACTGCTGATAAGGGGGGACCCCTGGGCTGGGGGGAGAGGGGCATCAGTTCATCGGGAGAGTTGGGTAGACTGTAACTGGAGGGACTATGTTTTCTATTTCGGCTCCAATGCGGATTTACACTGGCCGCATTTGCCGATAGTAAGTTTACAGTCCTGGCTCTCTCAGTCCCTCTGCTGCTGGCGGAGGAGTGAATCGGCTCACACACTGCCTGCCTCTTTCAGCAACTAAGTGCTGAGGGAATCAGCAGTAGAAGAATGATGGCAGGCTCAGGTCCGTGCAGCAGTCTATGTCCTCCATCCATCTCCCTGTGACAGACTCGGCAGCCAGCAGTGCACACAGAGGGATCCCTGGAAACACACAGAGAAGGTACAGTACATGCAAGGCCTGGACTGGGGGGGAGGAAGGGGCACCTGCTATGCTATTGTCACTGTCCTGACTCCTGCTACAGCAACACCTTTCACCTCCAACTTTACTTCCCCCTCTCTCCCTGTAATGGAAGTCTGCACACCTTCCCAAATCACACCGATCATCCCCTCTCCCCCCTCCTTCACTTTCTGCTGTTTGCTCTCCCCTCACATATATCTTCACTGCTCACACACATCTTGCATCCTCAGGTGTCAGATCTGACCATTCCCATCACTGACTGACACCCTTTCCACCCCACATTACTTTTTATCTCTTTTACCTGTTCAGCAACTCAGTACATTCTCTGCAGTCATTTAAGGTGGCCATACTAGGAATGAAATAATTAAGAGAATCATCTATTCTATGGCCACCTTAAATGAGTGCAGAGAATGTACTGAGCTGCTGAACAGATAAAAGAGATAAAAAGTTATCTGGGATGGAAAGGGTGTCAGGCAGACAGTCAATATGTGGACCCTTAGAGAGGAATGCCCAGATCTAAGACCACACTTGTAAAGAAGATCTTAGGGGCTAATTCACACAGCTGTGCAGTACAAGCAGGTAGTTGAGCTGAAGTTTTACCACCCCCCGACCACCCCACCTGAAAAGAGATGCAGCCACTCAGTGCTGTTCAATGACATAAATGAAATGGCATTTCACCATGAATAGGGTGCACCACAACTACCCTGCAAGTTTGTGCAATGAACATGGCTGGGGCAATGTGGGTCTGCATAGGATGGGCACAGTGAGGCTGCAAATGACTGACACAGTGAGGCTGCAATTGATGGGCACAGTGAGGCTGTAATTGACGAGCACAGTGAGGCTGCAATTGACGGGCACAGTGAGGTTGCAATTGATGGGCAAAGTGAGGCATTTGATGTGCACAGTGAGGCTGCATTTAATGGGCCCAGTGAGGCTGCATTTGATTGGCACAGTGAGGCTGCAATTGATGGGCACAGTGAGGCTGCAATTGATGTGCACAGTGAAGTTCCACTTTATGGGCACAGTGAGGCTGCATTTGACAGGCACAGTGAGGCTGCAATTGATGGGCACAGTGAGGCTGCAATTGACAGGCACAGTTGGGCTGCAATTGATGGGCACAGTGAGTCTGCAATTGATGGGCACAGGGAGGCTGCAATTATTGGGCACAGTGAGGCATTTGATGTGCACAGTGTGGCTGCATTTGATGGGCACAGTGAGGCTGCATTTGACAGGCACAGTGAGGCTGAAATTGATGGGCACCGTGAGGCTGCAATTGACTTGCACAGAGAGGCTGCAATTGATGTGCACAGTGAAGTTCCATTTTATGGGCACAGTGAGGCTGCATTTGACGGGCACAGTGAGGCTGCAATTGACAGGCACAGTTAGGCTGCAATTGATGGGCACAGTGAGGCTGCACTTGATGGGCACAGTGAGGCATTTGATGTGCACAGTGCGGCTGCATTTGATGGGCACAGTGATGCTGCATTTGATGGGCACAGTGAGGCTGAAATTGATGGGCACAGTGAGGCTGCAATTGATGGGCACAGTGAGGCATTTGATGTGCACAGTGCGGCTGCATTTGATGGGCACAGTGAGGCTGAAATTGATGGGCACAGTGACGCTGAAATTGATGGGCACAGTGAGGCTGCATTTGATGGGCACAGTGAGGCTACATTTGATGGGCACAGTGAGGCTGCATTTGACGGGCACAGTGAAGCTGCAATTGATGTGCACAGTGAGGTTGCATTTGATGGGCACAGTGAGGCTGCATTTGACAGGCACAGTGAGGCTGCAATTGACTTTCACAATGAGGCTGTAATTGACTTGCAGAGTGAGGTTGCAATTCATGTGCACAGTGAGGTTGCATTTGATGAGCACAGCGAGGCTGCATTTGATGGGTACAGTGAGGCTGCATTTGATGGGCACAGTGAGGCTGCAACTGACGGGCACAGTGAGGCTGCAACTGACGAGCACAGTGAGGCTGCATATGATGGGCACATTGAGGCTGCATATGATGGGCACAGTGAGGCTGTATATGATGGGCACAGTGAGGCTGCATATGACGGGCACAGTGAGGCTGCATATGATGATGGGCACAGTGAGGCTGCATATGATGGACACAGTTTTATCTAGCAGTAATGATACATAATCATTTGACAAATGGCTATTTACAGCCCTGCATTATTAACAGTTGAATTTTTCAGTTTGTTTGCGCCCCCCTCAAAATTTTGAGCACCAGCCGCCACTGGCTGTAATATTTTATCCAGAATGTTTGTAAGGTTATATTGCTGCTTGTGTTCCTACTGGGGGATTCATCCCTCTATTTAATAGGAATGTCTTGTGCACATAACAATAAGAACACTAAAATAAAGCAAAATATGAGGTGCAGGACCGGATTGGCCATGGGTTGCGGCTGCCGGGGCCACCAGGCTGCAAGCCCTTGTGGGGCCCAAGGCAGCTGGGCTGCTCTTTGAGCCCGTGCTGCTCATCCAGCCTCTCCGCCGCCGCCTGGCTGCCAGTTAAGCTCAGCCATCAGCGCCGGGGGGAGGAGCTAGATGAGACGCCTTCAGCCTGTCTCCGCGGCCGCACGTCGCCCGTATAGGTCAGCCGTCGGTGCCGGGGGCGTGATTGCGAAGGGGGGAGGAGCCAGAGCAGACACCTTCGGGCTGGATAACAGAAAATGTGAGTGCAGCCCCCCCGTAACCTGGATAGGAGGAGCAGTGGGAGGCAGCTTCATATAGAACAAACATTCTCTTCATCTTCCTCCTGCAGTATCGGAATGCCTGCGAGAGGTAGAGGAGAAGCAGGCATTCCGGGACTGCAGGAGGAAGATGGAGAGAATAATTTTTCTATATGCAGCCGCCCCCACTGCCAGGCCTGTACTGGCCATAGGGACTACCGGGAGATTCCCGGTGGGCTGATGTCTCAGTGGGCCAGTCAGGTGCAGTCCTGGAGCCGCTCCTCTCTGACAGTGAGTGATCGCAATTTCACTCCTGTCAGGAGGAGAAGCTTCCTTCCATTAGGTGTTATGCTCCCTCCAGCCTGCAGGGGGAGATAGACCAATGGCAGACTTTCCTTCCTCTCTCCCCTATCACTTGTTATCACATGACTGGAGAGAGGAACGAGAAGCTGCCTTCAAAACGGTGAGTGAGTACATGTGGGAGGGGGAGGGGAGGGAGGACACTGATGTAAAGTGGGCTGCTGGTGGGGACTCTGATGTAAAGGGAGGCGCTGTTGGGGACACTCTGATGTAAGGGGGCACTGTTGGGGACACTCTGATGTAAGGGGGGTGCTGTTGGGGACACTCTGATGTAAGGGGGGCGCTGTTGGGGACACTCTGATGTAAGGGGGGCGCTGTTGGGGACACTCTGATGTAAGGGGGGCGCTGTTGGGGACACTCTGATGTAAGGGGGGCGCTGTTGGGGACACTCTGATGTAAGGGGGGCGCTGTTGGGGACACTCTGATGTAAGGGGGGCGCTGTTGGGGACACTCTGATGTAAGGGGGGCGCTGTTGGGGACACTCAAAATTAAAGTGGGCCAGTCATGAGGAAGTCCAGGGCCAAATTTTTGTCCCAGTCCAGCCCTGCCCACTGCTCCTCCTATCCTGCTTCTTTATGCTGCCCCCCTGGGCTCTCCACCCCATCCATACTCTTTGCCTCCTTGTGCTTTCCTTCTCCCCCCATGCCATAACACAGCAGGTACCCAGAAGTAAAAATAGAAGGAAACTGATAGTGAAGTACCATTAAAAAGGTTTTATTAAAGAAGGGAGTGGGTACAACAAGTATGATCAAAACAAGACTCAAAATGGAGCTGTGGGTGTATGGATTGGAGAACCTTTAGTCAATATATTTGGAATTTATTTCCACTTATTGTATTTTGGACTTTCTTTTGGTCAACAAATTTTCACTTATTGTTGTTTGCGAGCGCTATATTTATTTTTATTTGTTTTTTCAAGTGATTAGCACTTTGTGTATAGCAGCTGCAATTTTTGACAATTTTTTTACTGTTTTTTTTGTTGTTTGATACACCAGTAGCGTGAGCGTATATATATTTAGTATACCGTATATACTAGAGTATAAGTCGAATTTTTCAGCACGTTTTTTTGTGCTGAAAGTGCCCCCCTCGACTTATACTGGAGTCAAGCACTTTTCTGCAGCAAAAAATGTCATTTTCCGAACCGATTTTGGGGCCCCGTATCTCAGGGCCACTCAGTGCTAGAAACCCCAAATTTGGTATGCAAACCCAGTGGATCTAGTACCACAACATATCCAAAGCTAAAGTTCCTAGCACTAAGTGGTCCCGAGATACGGGGCCCCAAAATCGGTTCGGAAAATGTCATTCTCTGCTGCAGAAAAGTGCTTGACATTTTCTGAACCGATTTTTGGGCCCCATATCTCAGGGCCACTTGGTGCTAGGAACCCCAAATTTGGTGTGCAAACCCAGTGGAACTGGTACCATAACATATCCAAAGCTGGGGTTCCTAGCACCAAGTGGCCCTGAGATACGGGGCTCCAAATCTGGTTCGGAAAATGTCATTCTCTGCAGCAGAAAAGTGCTTGACATTTTCTGAACTGATTTTTGGGGCCCTGTATCTCGGGGCCACTTGGTGCCAGAAACCCCAGCTTTGGAAATTTTATGGTGCTAGTTCCACTGGGTTTGCACACCAAATTTGGGGTTCTTAGCACTAAGTGGCCCCGAGATACGGGGCCCCAAATTCGGTCAACTGTGTCTATCTGCAGCAATGTCATTTCGGGACCCCTTGGGTTCAGAGACCCCAAATTTTGGCTGCAGCTAGGGGGCATCTAGGAACCCTTAACTACCGAGTTTGAAGTTCAGGGGACCTATGGCTGCAAATGGGCACAGTGAGGTATGCAAATGGGCACAGTGATGCTGCAAATGGGCATTGTTGACCCTCTTTTCCACTTACAGTAGCTGTGCATTTCTCACCCTCGTCTTATACTCGGGTCAATAAGTTTTTCCCATTTTTTTGTGGTAGATTAGGGCCTCGACTTATACTCGGAACGACTTATACTCGAGTATATACGGTATATATTTTTACATATAATGGTCGTGTGTATGCTGCATAAAGCTTTCCCTCGGAAATGCCGACGGAGTTTAGCCCGTTGGCAAGTCCGGCCGTGTGTACGCGGCATAACTGTAAGTGCACTTGGTTGGGCAGTCTTTCCAACGGGATTGTTGCAAACTGTTGCTGCATTGCTTCCCACCAGCTACACTTATCATGTTGGTTCTCAGCCCTAGGATACCAGTGGCGAAAATCACCAGCGACACGCTCCCGGCACTGAGGACAAATTTACCAATAAATTGCCATACAAGAACATAATAGAGATTGCTTGTATTCAGGGCAGGTCTGCAGAAACCAAGAAAGAAACAAGAGCTTAGTGAGCAATCTGACAAATGCTCCCGTAGTACTATATACAAGCATCGAAGGCAGACATGGAAGTAGTCACCAGTGCATTGTTTTCTGTGATGTTTAAAGTACACACTGTAGAGGTGAAAGCAGCTCTCCATACACCTCAAAGTGATATTGCCTAGTAATCATTGTTTCCTCAATTGACAGTTGTTTGCACAACAGCAGAACGCTCTCTGCCGATCTGAATATTAAATGTATTCAAACACCAGCTGGATAATAGACACATCATTGAAACATAGTTTAAAGCTCTGATTTAAGGCTGTTGTTGGCGCATTGTGGCCCCTCCCATGCAAATGGGGGAATGCATAAAATATAGAGCTCAGGTTTAAAGTGAAAACATTTTCTATTGATATTCTATTTTCATTATCAGAAACATTCAGTAAGACTGCACAAACAGCCACGAGGATGTACAAAGCATAGTCAGGTACCCGTACACACGCCCAGTAAGGTTCTTGTAAACCTGTTGGAGGGTATTATTTTTTTTTTTTATACAGGATTTATATAGCACAAACAGTTTACGCAGCGCTTTACAATATAAAAGGAGACAATACAGTTACAATACAGTTACAATACAATAGGATTAAGAGGGCCCTCCTCAGAATAGCTTACAAACTAATAGGGTGCTGCAAAAGGTTGTAACTGTGGGGAATGAGCTGATGGAAGTGCTTGAAGATTAGCTGGAGGTGTGATAGGCTTCCCTAAAGAGATGAGTTTTCAGGGATTGCCTGAAGGCAGCTAGAGTAGGAGATAGCCAGACAGGTTGAGGTAGCGAGTTCCAGAGGATGGGGGAGGCTCTGGAGAGATCCTGGAGATGAGTATGGGAAGAGGAGATGAGAGAGCTTGAGAGTAGGAGGTCTTGAGAGGAGCAAAGGGGACAGTTTGGGTGATATTGGAGACAAGATTGGTGATGTAGCTCAGGGCAGAGTTGTGAATGGCTTTGTATGTTTTGGTAAGTATTTTAAATTGAATTCACTGGGCGATCGGGAGCCAGGGTAGGTACAAAAAGAGAAGAAGGATTCTCCAAGAAGGCCACTACTGCAGGCCACTTATGGTTAATTTCACTAAATTTTATTTGTAGAAAAAACACACCATGTTATTAGCAAAAAAATCTAAGTATATACCCTTCAGAGCAATTATTAAAAAGACAAGGTTGTCATTAAAAGAGGAATCACAGCTGCGCATACATCCATTCAACCAGTCATAGGATACTCGCATGTTCCCAGTATAGTCCTGTTTTGCTATTAGCCCAAAGTATTTATCAGGTGGTTGGTTTAGGTATTGATGTGACTGAGCAGGTAGATATTCAGAGCCGCCCTATAGTCCTGTACTGGGTATTTCAGTCCAGAGTTGTGCCCTGCAGTCCCACTTCTCCATATTAAAGTGGCATTAAACTCAAAAACAAAAGTTAAGTATAGCATGTCTGTTATTTAACCACTTCAATACCAGGCACTTTGTCGCTTCCTGCCCAAGCCAATTTTTAGCTTTCAGCACTGTCACACTTTGAATGACAATTACACGGTCATGCTACACTGTACCCAAACAAATTTTTTATCATTTTGTTCCCACAAATGGAGCTTTCTTTTGGTGGTATTTGATCACTACTGGCATTTTTATTTTATGCGCAACAAATAAAAAAAGACCGAAAATTTTGAAGAAAAAAAAACAAGTTTTTCTTTATTTCTGTTATAAAATGTTGTAAATAAACAAGTTTTCTCTTTCACTGACAGGCACTGATGAGGCGCACTGATAAGGTGGCACTGATGGGCACTGATGAGTTGGCACCAATGAGTTGGCACTGATGAGGTGGCACTGATGGGCGCTGATGATGAGCACTGATAGGTGGGACTGATGGGCAGTGATAGGCAGCACTGATACCTGGCACTGGTATGCAGCATTGATAGGTGGAACTGATGGATACTTATGGGTGGGACTGATAGGTAGCACGGGTAGGCACTGATTGGCTCTGATAGGTGGGCACGGATGGGCATAGATAGGTGGCACTGATGGACACTGATAGATGGCAGTGCTGGGCATCACTGATGAGGAGACATCTGGCAGGCACTGACTGACTGGCAAAATGTGTGGGCACTGATTGGCATTATTTGGGTACTTACTCGCATCCCTGGAGGTCTAGGGTGGCATCCCTGGTCATCTATCTTTTGTGGGCATCCCTGGTGGTGTCTCTGGTGGTCCAGTGTGGGCACCCGCGGGGAGGGCTGCGCTGTTTGATAATCAATCAGCGCAGACCCCCCCCATCAGGAGAGCCGCCGATCTACTCTCCTCTACTCGCGTTTGTCAGACACGAGTGAGGAAAAGTCGATCAACGGCTCTTCCTGTTTACATCGTGATCAGCCCTGATTGGACACGGCTGATCACGTGGTAAAGAGCCTCTTTACCGAGATTGGTGTAGCGGTGTGTCAGACTGACACACCACACCACTGATCGCCGCGATGCGCGCCCCCACGGGCGAGCGGCGGCTGTTATCCCGCTGGGCCTCAGTCAGGATAACTGAACCACCGCCCGGCCATCATTCTGCTATAGGCCGGGCGGGAAGTGGTTAAAAAAAAAAAAGATGTAAGCAACCACTTTGATACCAGAGACTTTCACACCCTTCCTGCGCAGGCCATTTTTCAGCGCTGTCACACTTTGAATGACACTTACTCAGACATACAACACTGTACTCAAATGAAATTGTATTTTTTTTTTAAACAGATAGATATTTCTTTTGATGATATTTAATCACCACAGTTTTTTTTTTTTTTTTTTGCTATATAAATGAAAAAAAATTACATTTTGAAAATAAACTTTTATGTTATAAATTGTTGCTAAAAAATAATCTTTCTTTATACATTTAAGCAAACATGTATTCTGCTACCTTTTTTTTGGTGAAAAATAACCGAAAGAAGTGTATATTATTTAGTCTGTGTGAAAGTTATAGTGTCTACAAACTATGGTACATACTGCATATTTGAAAATTGATCAATCCTGATGGCCTATCTTCTTTCTTAAGGCCCTAAAATGCCAGGGCAGTACAAATACCCCTCCAAATGCCCCCTTTTTGGAAAGTAGATTGTCCAAGGTATCTAAAAAGAGGCATGGTGAGTTTTTTGAAGTTGTAATTTTTTGTCACAATTTTTTTTCTCGCAGAACACCCTGCAAATTTGGTGTTCCCAACACTAGGAGGCGATACAATGCCTCCGCTGTGCCTGTCATATGCTCACTGAAAAGTGATTCGAACATGGATTGCTCTTCTGAGAGCATTGCACATGTGAACAAGTCCTTATGAGGAATGCTATGACTGTTATGGATGTGATCAGGGACACTGAGACTGGTGTGTCATTGATTAGGGACAATATGACTGGTGTGGCAGTGATCAGGGACACTGGGACTGGTGTGGCGGTGATCAGGCACACTGTAACTGGGGCAGAGGTAATTAGGGTGACATGCTGACAGTATGTAAAAAAAAAAGAAAAAAGTAAAAAACAATTTTACAATTTTTTTACATACAGTAGTGTCACCAGAATAGTGCAGTGTCACCAACCATAGACACTATACTACTCCGAGGGCGTGGTCAGGATTTTTTTATACACTATGAGTGTTTATTACAGTGATGACCACTGTATAAGCAATCATTTTATTGTCATGAATGGCATCCAATTATGATCCCATGGTTTACTGTTGTGATTAGCCACAGCTATCATATGGCATAGGACCACTGTGTTTGGCCCTGTGTCATGTGATCACTGTAACCAATCAATCAACCTATGGCATAATGAATAAAAGCCATTGTTTACTATTGGACATGTTATCGCTGTAATTGGTTACAGCAATCACATGCTACCAGGGCCAATCATAGCAGCCCACTACCGAGAACTGGGACATCTCTACATCTACATTGGCCGGGTGGGAGGTGGTTAAATGTAGCGGCTGCATCAGTTTTCTTTGTTAGTTTTTTTTTCCTTTATTTTCACCGGGTAAACCAGCCAGTTATACAGTTCCTGTCTTGGGGTGTCTCCCCTTTGGATGGAGGAGTCACAGAGAGACCTTTGGACAGCAGCATTGTCAGTCTGGGGAGAGGGTGCTGCTAGACTTACAGTTTTAGTGATACTTGACTAACAAATTGAAGTTGAACTCCAGCTAACACTTTTAAGCAGTTACAGCAACAGTTTGTTTTTTTTCTTCTTTTTTTTGGGGATAAAGGTTTTACATAAAGGAAGAAATGCTGACCATTGTCAAGCACAAGCACCCGTTAGTGTTAAATGGTTTGTTTCAACCCTCTTTCAAAGAATTGTGGTAGGACACAGTAGATTTCTAGGTATAAAAACGGGAAATTTCTTATCAAATACTTACTATAATTTTCCTTTCCTGGTGGACTCCATGGCAGCATACGTATGGATTAACCATTTGTAATAGAGAACAGGCTGTGAGTCCCCCTTTGTCTTAATGTAGGAGACTGCCGTAGTGTTGACTAACCTAAGAGCACTGATGCTCCCTTCGTTATATGGTGAAAGGCCTGTAGGGTGCAGAAGGCTGCCTGTAGTTTCAGAATGTTCAACACAATCTGTGAAATTGACAGCCCTGCCTGCCTTGAGCTATCCCCAACAGGCAGCAAGCCCCCCCCCCCCCCCCTAATTCCGTATTGCTTAGCATTGGACGTGATTGTGAACCAGGAAATGGGGCGATGGAATGGCAAATGAGCAAGTTTTCGATTGCAGCCACCTGGGGACTCGCTCTCATGACTGAGGTTTTGTAGATGACCTGAATTCTGCTTCCTGGCTCCCACTGCTGGAGGAACCTCGTCCAGAAGGGCCACCTTCCCCGGCTTCCACTTGACCCTTGGAACCGTAGACCCCATAGTGGCAATCATTTTAGACACAGAAAGGTGCGCAGGTGGGAAGACAGGGCCAGGAGTATTCTGTTCCAGAACATCGGGGTCCAGAGTCAAGGCAATGGTCCTATTGATTATATTAAACTGAGCCCTGAGGCACACAGGAGACTGAGCTGCCATACGAATTTGAGGAGCATTACGAAGACCTGAGCTCTGGTCTCCGGCAGCTTCCCTTTGTTGTGGGACAGTAGGAGAAGGACATCCACGTAACCATGCAGGCATATGCGCCTTGTTTTGATAAAGACAATAACAACCAATAAGACCCTGAGAATACACAGGATGAAGTTGAAAGCTGAATGGCTGAAGTTGGAGACGGTCTTGACCTACAGTAAACTGGACGAACTTTTGGAAGTCTTCTACAATGGGCACAGGAAAGTAAGCATTTTAGGTCTATTGGAAACAAGGCAGTTACATGGCTGGACCCCCTATGAGTCAGGAACAATGTTTCCACCTTGAACTTCTCCTTTCCTGACAGACTCCATGGCAGCCTACGTATGGGTTAATCCCGCCTCTCATACCTCATAGGACCCCACTCCCATAAATCTTTGCTTCTAGACAGAGACTGTGTTCCTTTTTTGTCCTCCTCCTAGGACCAAGTGTATCTCTTACCTTATGAAGTTTTGTTGATCCAGTCCTGGTGGTTCGCACGTGTTTGATGATGGCGGTGTCTTGTTGGAGTCCAGCTTCCCCAGCTATTAGCAGGGCGGACATACGGGGTTCTCTCTGATGCCTGAAGAGCTGATTATACCGGCCATTGGCTGGGGAGCGGCATCTCGGCCAATCGTCCCAGCTATTAGCGGGAGGCCTCCTTCATTATTACCCCGGTCGTGCGGTGAGCGCTCCTCTTGCTCCCATTCCAGGATGGATCCCCTCAGGTGCCGTGGTAATGTATGCTTCTGAATAATAATACTTTTGGCAGCCTGTTGTGTGTGTTGTTTGTCCGAAATGCCTTTTTTTTTTTCCTATGGCCATGGCGGCTGGGACGCATCTGCGTTCCAGTCCGCCGCTTCCCCGCTCTGACTGCGCAGCTGCGAAGTCTCGATTGAGATCGAGGCTTGGTTCGCACCTGCGCAGTCTGCGCGCGATGACGGCAACTGCGCATGCGCGCGAGCGCCGTGGAGCGGCGTCGGTCACAGCGTAGGGACGCTGTGGCCGCGATGACGTCATCACAGGCGGCAGATTCAAATAGCTGTCACATACAGCTATGCTTTGGGATGCTCTTTCGCTCAGGCAGCGGCTTCCCTGTGTCCATCTCTCTGGCTTCTGAGGTAAGGAGCTTTTGTTGTACCTTCCTGTGTCTAGGTCTCTTTCTCCAAATAGGGGAAAGAGAAAGTGAAAGTATACATAGGTAGTTATTGGTTTCTTATTGATTGTGTTTGCAGTCTTTTGTTTCTGTCGCCATGGATGTCTCACCGCCCCCTAGTGGCCAACCCTTACACCGCAGGTAGGATGAAGTATTTTTATTCTTTCATTCTGCCTGTATTGTTTGGAGTACTATTTAGGAACAAGGTATTATTTTCTTCCCCTTCAGCCCTTCTAGGTCTGAACCACAGCTATCGGCACATAAAGAAAAAGACCAGTCTAGGTCTCATCATCACCAGTCTACGTCGGGTTCTAGACGTACTAGGTCATCTTCCAGACACCGCAAAGAGGGGTCAAGGTCTAAATCTAGCCATCATCCCCCCCGCCTTTCCAGCCGCCCTGAGAGGAATGCTTGCTGGGGATGTAAAACTCAGGTCCCAGAGGGTAAATCTCTCTGTGAGTTGTGCTTTTCGAGAGCCACAAAGGAAAGAGGAGCAGATGACCAGCAAGTGGAGGCTCTGGTCAGGAAGGTGGTCCAGGAATCTCTTAACAAAGCAGATCTTGACCGAGCAGTAATTCCTCCTTCTGTTATAACTCCAGTTGCTGAAGATATGGAGTCCGAAGTTCCAGGTCCATCTCATCATAGTCTCTCTTTTAGCGGCTCCTCGGACAGCGAAGCAGAGATAATTGAACCTGGTGCAGGTTTTGACTTTTCCCTGGTTCCCCAACTAGTCAGAGCGGTTAAAGACGCATTGAGATGGGAGGAACCAGTAGAAGCACCCTCTAAACAGAGGAAATACTTTAAACACCTTAAGAAGGATCGCCCGAACTTCCCCTTCCTGGGTGAACTGGGTGAAATTATCTTGGATGAATGGGGTAAAGTTGATAGGAAAAACTCTTTAATTTCCAAGATTGCGAAGATGTATCCTTTCAAGAATGATGAAGTAAAACATCTTGAATCAGCCCCCCTTGTCGATGCAGCTCTCATGAGGCTGGTGAGACATGTTACGCTCCCTCTAGAGGATACCGTCTCTTTCAAGGATGGTCTGGAGAGAAAGATTGATACGGACTTAAAACGTATCTATATCACGGCAGGGATGGCTTGTAAACCGGCTCTGGCCCTCGCAGCTTTGTCAAAAGCCATGGAGTCTTGGACGGATGATGTGGGTGCAGCTCTAGGAAGTGTGTCTGAGGACTTATTCAAGAGCTCTCCAATACATGAGCTGAAACTGGCTTCGGTCTTCCTGGGAGAAGCATCCATCGACATCATTCGCCTCGTGGCACGTGTCATGCTTTCATCAGTTACAGCAAAACGTGCCCTCTGGTTACGCCCATGGGTTGCAGACCCTGCCTCTAAACAGGCCTGGTGCAGGATTCCTTTCGAAGGCTCCTCTCTCTTCGGAAATAAACTGGATTCTGCTATCTCCCGTGCTACTGGGGGCAAGTCAGGATTCTTACCCCAGGACCGTCGTATCCTTAACCAAAGAAGGACTCAACCTAGACAAGAACCAGAACGCGCTAGAGATGCTCGTCGCTACAGACCTGGTCGGGAGTTTAGGAAAAACTGGAGGAGAGGCCAGCCTTCAGGCCAAAAATCCTCAAAGTCAGCCCCGTCAAGTGGTCGGGACACTTCCAAGTCCTTTTGATACGATGCCTGCCCAGGTAGTGCAAGTAGGGGCCCGTTTACTCCGGTATCAGCACGTCTGGGCAGCCTCGATTCAAGATTACTGGACCGTCAAGACGGTCTCCTCAGGTCACACTTGGGTTTTCACCAATCCACCCAGTCACCGGTTTGTGCCTACGGTCCTTCCGCTCTCAGAAGAGAAAAGACGAATTCTTCTATCTTATACAGAATCTCTGATTGCCCAAGGGGCCGCCATTCAAGTTCAATCAGAAGAAAAATTTCTTGGAATTTATTCCCCCCTTTTCATGGTCCTCAAAAAGAATGGCTCTTGGAGACCAGTAATCGACCTGACACATCTAAATTCCTTCATCAAGAAGGAAAAATTCAAGATGGAAACCCTGCTGACAATCCGACAATCAGTTCAACCAGGAGATTGGCTGGTCTCCATAGACCTGAAAGATGCCTACTTTCATGTGCCGATCGCAAAAGATTTCCAGAGGTATCTCCGATTCGCAGTAGGCCAGAGGCATCTCCAATTCACTTGTCTCCCATTCGGGCTCACAACATCGCCTCGAGTGTTTTCGAAGCTCTTATTGGCGGTAGTTGCTCTAATCCGAGTAAAAGGCATTCGGTTACACCATTACCTGGACGACCTACTTCTTCTGTCTCAGGACAGGGAACAGATTTTGTCACATCGGGATCAAGTCATATCTACTCTAACAGAGTTCGGTTGGCTATTGAACAGGGAGAAAAGTCACCTAGTTCCGACACAAGCTCTAGTATTCCTCGGGGCCCTATTCAACACAGTGGAGAGCACCATCTCTCTTCCTTTGGAGAAGATTCCGGTAATTCGAGAGAGAATTCGCCTAGCATTGTCAGCAACTCTCCTCAGAGCCTCTCAGTGTCTCAAAATAATCGGCACTATGGTAGCCACAGCCCCCATGGTGAAGTGGGCGCAATGGAAAATGCGGCCCTTTCAGAAGGGTTTTCTCCAGCAATGGGATCCAGGGTCTCGAGACCATCTGGTGCGGGTAACCACCTCCATGCGGGAGAGCCTCCCCTGGTGGCTGCTACGGAAAAACCTCCTCAATTGTCACTCCATAGCACCTGTCTCCTGGATTACAGTGACAACGGATGCGAGCAACAGAGGTTGGGGCGCTCTCTGTCTGTCGGAGATAGCCCAAGGCAGGTGGGACTTCCCATCCCAAGGGATAGTCTCAAATGTCCTGGAGCTCCGAGCTGCCTTCCGTGCCCTTCAGGCTTTTCTCCATCTGATCTCAGGAACCTCAGTCCTCCTGAGACTGGACAACACGACCGCAGTGTCATACATCAAGAGACAGGGGGGCACCCGCAGTCTCTCCTTACTGAGGGAAGTAAGCCCGATCATGTCCTGGGCCCAGATGAACTTAACAAATCTATCTGCTGTTTATCTTCCAGGAATTCAAAATGTCCAAGCGGACTTCCTTTCAAGAGTCACGCTGGACAACAACGAGTGGTCCCTCCACACCGAAGTTTTCGATTGGCTCCTGTCTCTAGGGATGATGCCGGAGGTGGATCTGTTCGCATCCCCATGCAATTTCAAGCTGGGGAAATATTACACGAGGTGTCGTTGTCCCCAGGCCTTCGGAGTGGATGCCCTGACGGACCAGTGGAAATTCCACAGGGCCTATGCCTTTCCCCCAGTTCCAGTCATTCTTCGTTTCCTCTCGAGGCTCAGGTGGGAGAATGTCAAGGTACTGGCGGTAGTCCCGTTTTGGCCCAACAGGCCATGGTTTCCTCTCCTGATGCAGCTCAGTTACCGAGAGCCGGTCCCTCTTCCGTCCAGACCAGATCTCCTGCTGCAGGGAGCGTCTCTTCACCCTTGTCCATCCCAGCTCCATCTGATGGCTTGGTGGTTGAGAGGAGAAGGTTGGAAGCTCTAGGTTGTCCTAGTACAGCTATTGCTACATTGTTGAATGCCAGAAGAGCGGGCACCAACAGAGTGTATCAGAGGATTTGGGCGAAGTTTGCGGACTATGTGATTTCCACCAATGGATCCTGTAGTAATCCAAGGATTCAGGACATTTTAGGTTTTCTACAAACCGGCCTGGATCTGTCCCTATCGGTGAGTTCCTTGCGGGTCCAAGTTTCGGCAATCTCAGCCTTCACAGGAGTATCATGGGCCAGACACCCCCTTACTAGGCAGTTCTTCAAGGGAGCAATAAGGCTTAGGCCTCAGAAAAGACCAAGATTCTCTAAATGGGATCTCCCTCTCGTCTTGGATTTCTTCTCAGAAAAGGAGATACGGCATATGGATCAGTCATCAATTAGAGAGCTTTCTCTCAAAGTGGTCTTTCTAGTGGCCATAACATCGGCCAAGAGAGTTTCTGAAGTTGGATCCCTAGGATACAAAGAACCTTTTCTTACCTTCTTCCCAGACCGGGTAGTCTTGATCCCCATGTTAGGATCGAATCCTAAAGTAACAACCATCTTCCATGAAAATCAGGAGATTGTCCTCCCTACTTTCAGATCCACTGAGGACTCTAATGTTCACCCTCTAGATGTTGGGCAGGTTCTGAAACAATACCTAGAAGCCACAGCTTCTTTCCGCCAGTCTGATTATCTGTTTGTGCTTTTTCATGGCAAGAACAAGGGTTTACGGGCTTCCTCTAGAACCATCGCATCATGGATCGTTCAAGCTATCCAATGGGCATACAGGTCTAAGGGTTTGGCTCCTCCGGAGGCGGTAACCGCTCATTCTACCAGGAGCGTCTCTACATCATGGGCAGCATCCCGACATGTGTCTCCAGATGTAATCTGTAAAGCGGCCTCATGGTCATCAATTAACACTTTTATGACACACTATTGTGTAGAACCGGCTTCTTTGTCTACGGTTAACTTTGGTTTGCACGTATTATCTGTTGATGGTGCCAATTAAACCTTTTTTTCTTTAACCAGCAATTGCCCACCCGGGTGTGTATGGCTAGTTATTTCCCATACGTAGGCTGCCATGGAGTCTGTCAGGAAAACGGAAAATTTATATCAAATACTTACCGTAATTTTCCTTTCCTGATGGACTCCATGGCAGCAGGAGTTCCCTCCCAGTTGCTGGAGTAGGCTAAGTTACGGAACACAGTCTCTGTCTAGAAGCAAAGATTTATGGGAGTGGGGTCCTATGAGGTATGAGAGGCGGGATTAACCCATACGTAGGCTGCCATGGAGTCCATCAGGAAAGGAAAATTACGGTAAGTATTTGATATAAATTTTCCGTTTTGCTGAAAATTGTCTCAGGTGCGCAAGGTCTAAAACCGGCCTCCGTAAGCTGTTCCTCTTCACGACAATTAAAAAGGGTGAGTACCTGCCCTGAAATCTCTCACATTCAGAGACTGGCACGGCAGCACTTTGCGACACCAGTGACTTACATAAAGCATGAGTATAAGCTTCCTTATCTCAGAGTGAGGAAACCACCATTGAAATGAATCCTAGGTAAGGAGGACATATGATGGACAATGCATGTCCCAAAAGACCATTTTGACGATCCAATAGTCTGAGGCCCAAACTCGGTAGCTTCTTGTATATTCGAGTTCAAGCTTCTAGCATACTTCTGAGGGGAAGTATGGTCTCCACACCAGCTCTTCCTAAACTTCCGACCTGGTCTGTAAAACGCACGCTCCAAACTTCATTCTTTAGACTGTCGTCTTCTGTGGCAGGACCCCAACTTGCCAACTGTGGTCCGGGTGCTATCCAGCTTGGCCAAGATAAAGCTCCCTCAAAGGGAATGCTATATTATGCCTGTTAGAGGCGAGATCAGCAAGCCTAGACTTCAGCCATAGCGCTCATTTGCCGTAAATGACGAGAGCATAACCCGCACCACTTTGCGGATGATGTCAATTGGAGCCGCCCTTATGGACACCGACACCAGCTCCTGAACTAGAGATTCTAAAAATGCTCTTGAATACTGCATCCACATTCTCCATCCACATTTTCATCCTTTTCAACATGGCCACAAGAGCCCAAGCTGACTTTCGTGCTATTCAGTGCATCTTCCAAGAAAAAGCGACAGGTTTGCTCAGATGGAAGGTATGACTCGCGACCTTGTTCCACTCATCCAAAATGATGTCCCATAGTTGGGAATGGGGAAAATAGAACACTCTCTCTAATGCCGCGTACACACGGTCGTACTTTCCGGCATACTTGGTCCGGCGGACCAGAGTGTACCAGACAATCCGCCCGTGTTTAGGCGCCGGCGGACTTTTCCGGCGGACTTTTTCCCAAAAGCCCGCCGGACCTAGATTTGAAACAAGTTTTAAATCTTTCCGTCGGACTCAGTTTCGGGTGGAAAGTCCGCTCGTGTGTGTGCTGGTCCGACGGAAAGCCCGCTCGTGTGTATGCTGGTCCGACGGACCAGATACGACGCGAGGGCAGGGTATTGCATCTCGCGCTCGCTGCAATAGGAAAAACAAATTTTCCTATTGCGGCGAGCACGGAGCATACCAGGCCCTTAGGTCTGGTATGGATTATAAAGGGAAGCCCCTACGCCGAAAAAACAGCGTGGGGTCCCCCCTAAAATCCATACCAGACCCCGATCCGAGCACGCAGCCTGGCCGGTCAGGAAAGGGGGTGGGGACGAGCGAGCGCCCCCCCCCTCCTGAACCGTACCAGGCCGCATGCCCTCAACATGGGGGGTGGGTGCTTTGGGGGAGGGGGGCGCCCTGCGGGGCCCCCCCACCCCAAAGCACCTTGTCCCCATGATGATGAGGACAAGGGCCTCTTCCCGACAACCCTGGCCGTTGGTTGTCGGGTCTGCGGGCGGGGGGCTTATCGGAATCTGGGAGCCCCCTTTAATAAGGGGGCCCCAGATCCCGGCACCCCACCCTATGTGAATGAGTATGGGGTACATGGTACCCCTACCCATTCACCTAGGGAAAAAGTGTAAGTAATAAAACACACTACACAGGTTTTTAAAATATTTTATTAAACAGCTCCGGGGGGGGGATCTTCCTCCGGCTTCGGGGGTCTTCTTCCGGCTTCGGGGGTCCCTCCGCTTCATCTTCTCCCGGCGTCCGGTTGGTTCTTCTCCGCTCCCTTCTCCCAGTGTTCCAGTTCTTCGGCCGGCTCCTCTGCTGTCTTCAGGTAGCTCTCTTGCCAGCAGAGGTCCGGACTTCTGAGCTGCTGGGCTTCTTCTCTCCTCTTCTCCAGATGTTGACATGACGCTCTCTCCGGCTGGACTGCTCTCCGAGGGCTGCGTTGTGACTTATATAGGCGGAGACCCCGCCCCCTTTGATGTCACAGTCCCTGGGCATGCTGGGACTGTGACGTTTTAGGGGGCGTGGTCAACATCACCCAGTGACCACGCCCCCTAAACCGTCACAGTCCCAGCATGCCCAGGGACTGTGACATCAAAAGGGGGCGGGGTCTCCGCCTATATAAGTCACAACACAGCCCTCGGAGAGCAGTCCAGCCGGAGAGAGCGTCGTGTCAACATCTGGGGAAGAGAAGACAAGAAGACAAGAAGCCCAGAAGCCCACCCCCCATGTTGAGGGCATGCGGCCTGGTACGGTTCAGGAGGGGGGGGGCGCTCGCTCGTCCCCACCCCCTTTCCTGACCGGCCAGGCTGCGTGCTCGGATCGGGGTCTGGTATGGATTTTAGGGGGGACCCCACGCCGTTTTTACGGCGTAGGGGCTTCCCTTTATAATCCATACCAGACCTAAGGGCCTGGTATGCCCCGCAACGGGGCTCGCAAGGTGTCAATCTCGCCGATAAAAGCGGCAAGATTGACATCCTTTGCTAGTCCCGTTGCACCTGAGTCACGTTCAAAATGAACGGACTTGTCCGTGTGTGGGCAAGTCCGTTCATTCTGAAAGTCCGCCGGAAATCCGGCGAAAGTCCGTCGGAAAGACGGGCGGACTTAGCCCGCCGGAAAGTCCTGGCGTGTGTGGGCAAGTCCGTCCATTTTAAAGTCCGGCGCACCTGGCGGACAAAGTCCGTCGGAAAGTGTGCCGGACCAAGTAGGATAGAAAGTCCGACCGCGTGTACGCGGCATTAGGCTACATCTTCCACCATTGCGACCTCAAAGTCGCACGATTTAGAATGCAACTTTGGAGTGCGACTTTGATACAATTTTGAGTGCAGCCCCCGAACCAACTTTGCAGTCTCTGGATCAAAGCTGCATCAAAGGTCGGGCCAAAGTATTGCAGGAATATTTCCAGAGTTGCTGCAACCTTCCATGACAAGTTGCACTAGAGGAAAACGAAGCCCAAGTAGTTAACAGAACTTCCTCTTGCTTTGCAGGAGAATCTACAGGTTATATCCATGTAAATGCACCCCTCATTGCCTTAACCAAAAGGCGTTACAAGGGTAAAGAGACTCATCTCCCTCTGCCTCACTGTCTGAGGTCTTCATAGATGGATGGCTTGGTTGGGACAGTTCCAGTTCTTCCTGGTCATCCTAGCAGAAGAATATGCCACAATGGCTGTTGAACTTTGCATGTGGCTTGCATTCCACTCTTTAAGGGATTCTTGGACCACGTGCCTCACCAGATATTCCATTTGCTCGAGGTCACCATCTCCTTTTCCAACTGCCTGGGCTTAGTATAGCTCCCACAGAAACTTGCCCTCTGAGACCGGAGTCCCACATCCCCAGTAGGCTCCCTTTTTGGAGCAGCTGACATAGTAGTGGGTGCCTAAAGGAGGATTCATAGCTTCTACTATGAAGGCTGGACCTTGGCGGTACCATATGCCAAAAACATTTGGAAGAGGAATGTTGTGAACTAATGAGGTCTTTATCAATTTGTGCCATGTCTTGTCAATCTGACCTAGAAGGGCTCAAAAAAAAAAAAAAAGGATAGAAAGGAAATGAATAAACTCAAAATAGCATAGCCAGGTCAGCAAGCCCACCATCTCATACTTGCTACACAAGGGCTGGCCAGAAGGGGGGGGGGGGGGGGGGCAGTGAATTATCCAGTGTAAACTGCACAGGTGATCAAATTATAGCACACACAGGCAGCAGAACATACAGTATACCTGTGATGATTGCACAAAGCATTTAGAGAAATTGCTGCAAGCTGCCCACAGAGAAAACCCAATATCAACAGTACTGACCGCTGAATGTATTTGTCCACTGCAATGATTCCACTGCCCACAGCGCAGGAATAACTCAGGGACGCCGGGCCGGAAGAGAAAGCAGCGGCTTTGAACGCAAATGTGCTCCAGCTGCCATAGGCTGAAAAACACTAGAGCCAGGGAAGAAAACAGACAAACACACAACTGCTGCCATGAAAACTGTAATATAAAAGTATACATCACCGCACATGGAATCCCCCACGACCACACCTGGATCCAAAAGACGCTGCTGCAAGGGCCCAGGGCATTTATGGCCTCCTGCTAATAGCTGGGATGTTTGGCCGTACTTCCGCTTTGCCTGCCAATGGCCAGGCTTAAGCTTTTCATGGCACCGCATCATCACCATCCTCCACCCCGCTAATAACTAGGGACTGCTGGAGACTCCACATGGCACTGCATTCATCGCCCTTCTCCACCCCACTAAAAGCTGGGGACTGCTGGAGATTACACATGGCACCGCATCCAGCGCCCTTCTCCACCCCACTAATAGCTGGAGACTCCACTTGTGTACCGGGGCAGAGCTTGCCGAACAAACAGGCCTCGATCATGGACACTTTATCCAAGGTAAGACTTCAACCATTCTGGTCCTTAGGAGGAGGACAAAAAAAGAAACGCAGCCTCTAGCTCAGAGCAAAAATTTATGGTAGTAGGGTCCTATAGGGGAGGAGTGGCTGCCATGCTGCCATGCTGCCGTGGAGTCTGTCAGGAAATTATTATTGCACTTAGTATTTTCATTCCTATCAGTTATGTCTTTCATGCACTATATTTCTTGCTTATATAGTAATGTCATCGGCTTGCGCACAGGGTGTGCCAGGTGTGTCTGGGTACACGCTAATCATTAGGTGTGGTGCAGATTCCCCCTGTTAAGATCCCTGATATTTTATCCAAAGCCTCTTAACGGGGCTCCTAAAAATATTGTAAAAAAAATAATAAAAATAAAAACTACTGACATTGTCCACTGCCCTACTGACACTAATCTCTGCCCTACTGACACCGTCCACTGCTCTTCTGACACTGTCAGTATACTGTATATACACCTGCACACAAACGCAAATATGTTTCAGCTTTGAGGTGCACACCCTAATGCAATAGGCTGGGCACACCTATGAGTAATGAATATCTGCACTGTCTTTTGTGATTTTATACATAGGGCCCTGGTTCTTCCTCAATGTGGTGCTTGAATAACAGAGGAATGATTCACCCCTTATTGTTTTGATGCTTTAGATCATTTTTATATTTGTGTCCAATTTTATAGAGTTCTCGCTTCCATTATTATGATATTAATATAAGACATACAATCATATGTATTGAATAGCCTGGGAACAGTATTGCACTTGTTATTTTATTTATTGATTTTATGGGTTAGGGTCACACTTCATATATTGTAATAATGTCCTTGGACAGGTTGTATATATTTGTATCATTTCTATGTGTACTTATGCTTAATAAAATAGTTTTTTCTTTAATATGTTGCTGTGGCCATGTGCTTCAATTGTTTGCATAGGGACCCAAGGTTTACTGTTGTACAGTTTGTTCTTCTGAACCTGCATGCAGTGGTGGTGTATCTCTATTAAAATCTAACTCCAGCAATAGAGGAAATAATTCCTGGAATAGCATTTCTGGAGTTAGGCTCAATAAAAATGACAGGTGCCGCTCAAGGCTCCACTAGGTCCTCTTGCATGACAAACCGGTGGGAGTACCAACAAAGACAGACCTCATCCCAGGTCAAAACATCCAGTAGGGAAAGTAAGTCTTAAAAGTCACACATCACAGCAAAACCCTTTAAGGAGGTGTATGACAGTCTCAGCTCGGGTTCCATCCAGGCCATGCCTTAACGCATTTCACTCCGCCCCGAAGCTTAATCATGATTAGCCTCTGGGGGCGGAGTGAAACAATTGGTGCAATTGGAGGTGGACGGACTTTGGGACTGTCCTCATTATCTTACCATATTGAGGTATGATGGAATCTCACATTATTTACCCATTTAGGAGGGACGAGGTTTAGAGAAAATAAATAAATTGCAGGGTTTTGATGACTGGTACTCTAGGGGTGTTCAGTTCCTTTTTCAATTACATGCTAATGACCACTTAAAATCCTTCCAAGATATACAACGGGAATTTTGGTATCCTCTCTCATAGGTTTTTCCAATATCTCCAACTCTGTCAAGCCCTTTCAGTACAATTTTTAAACAGACTACTCTTATGCCGCGTACACACAATCTGATTTTCCGATGGGAAATGTTGGATGTGAGCTTGTTGGCTCCATCGAACATCTGTTGTCGGACTTTCCACCAACAAATGTTGGCTAGCGGGTTCTCAAATTTTCTGCCAACAAATGTTTGTTGTCTGACTTTCCAATTGTGTGTACACAAGTCTGTCGCACAAAAGTCCACGCATGCTTGGAATCAAGGACGAGCCGGAAGCACTCAGTCTTGTAAAACTAACGTTCCTAATGGTGATATCACACACGTCTTGTACGTCACTATGTTCGTAATTGTTGGCCAACATTTGTGTGACCATGTGTATGCAAGACAAGTTGGAGCCAACACCCTTCGAACAAAAATCCACGGTTTTGTTGTCGGAAAGTCCGATCATGTGTACGGGGCATTAGACTGATTGCTACGCCGCTTATGGATCTGTTAGCTAATACCATAGAGGCCTCATTTCTTCAATGTATAAATCATTACTGGATAGTTCTAATGGTAATCAACAGCTTCCTGGCAGGTAAGGATGGGATATTGCTGATTTAAGATGGAGAGGTATGGCAAGCTGTGTTGGAACAGGTACTACCTGTATCCCCCGTCTATCACCAACACAATGACTGTCCTAACTTTTTGTCTTCTATAGGACTTTTAGAACCCTACATAAACTATATGAATGGCACCGTAAAGAGTGTCTGGATTATCCCAGATGTGGAGGATCCCTTGCGGATCTGATACACATGCTCTGGAAATGCCCTAAATTAGACATGTGCAGAATGAAAAAATTTGTTTAATTTAATTTCAAATAGATTTGTTATGTTACTAATTTTGTTGTGTTGATTCATTTCAGAATTAGTTTAGTTTCATTTAGTTTTATTTAATTTCGCTTTGTTTAATAATTTTCTAACGGTTTTTACATTTTCAGAACAATTTGCATTCAGATCGGTCGATATATTAGCGACCGATTTGCATTCTGTGTGAAGAATAACCGGTTGTTAAGGAGGGGGCCAGGAAGCTGGCCACAGCATCCTTAACAACTGATGAATAATCAGCTATCAGCGGGCTACCACCCCCTTCCTCCTGAACCATACCAGGCCACATACCCTCAACATAGGGGGGTGCTTTGGGGCAGAGGATCTGCCCCCCCCTCCCCAGATCACCTTTTCCTCATGTTTATGGGGACAAGGGCCTCTTCCCCACAACCATGGGCTGTGGTTGTAGGGGTCTGCGGGTGGGGGGTTTATCGGAATCTGGAAGCCCCCTTTAACAAGGGGGCCCCCAGATCCTGGCCCCCCATGTGACCGAGTATGGGGTGCATAGTACCCCTACCCATTCACCAAAAAAATGTAAAAATTGAATAAAGACAGTACACATGTTTTTGACAATTTCTTTAAAAAATAGAAAACAATGTCCCCCGATCCAGTGTGACTGAGGACGGATCTACATCATGGGACATTGTTTTTAATTTTTTAATGAAGGAATTGTCAATGTCCCATGATGTAGATCCATCCTCAATCACACTGCCCGCCGCACCGCTGGACCCGAAAAAAGAAAAAAACAAAAAACTCTGGCCTGCTTGCTGGCACCGACCAGGGCATGCTGGTTCAATGACGTCACAAGGGGGCGGGGAGCAGGCAGCCGGCAGGGAACCTTCGACTAGGCCGGAGGGTTTTTTTTTTTTGTTTTCGGGTCAGGCGGTGATTGACGAGGGATCTACATCGGGGGACATTGCTTTTAATTTTTAAACAAATTGTCAAAAACGTGTACTGTCTTTATTCACCTTTTTGGTGAATGGGTACCCCATACTTATTCACATGGGGGGGCTGGGATCTGGGGGCCCCCTTATTAAAGGGGGCTTACAGATTCTGATAAGCCCCCCGCCCGCAGACCCCCACAACCACAGCCCAGGGTTGTGGGGAAGAGCCCCCCGCCCCAAAGCTCCCCCCCATGTTGAGGGCATGTGGCCTGGTATGTTTCAGGAGGGGAAAATGAGTAAACTAAATGAATGTCAACGAATTTCAACAAACATTCCTTACTATTTAATTCGGAGATTCAGATACATCCGGATCGGAGCACTCCTCCCAATTTTCACAAGCTTTGAGATCCATGGCTGCAGATTCCAGGTCTTGCCTCTTTCACATTAGTATCTATGCAGATTCTACAATATTTATTTTACTGATATTCATGTTTATATTGGAATGCCTGGTGTGTAGCACTGGCAGATGTGGGCAGTTGGGATACACTACGAACCGGCACACTTTAGTTGAAATTAGCTTGTTATCTGTACTGGATTTAGCAGTGTATTTGTCTTTTATGCTGGTTTGACATTTCATAAATGTTTTTGCCCTCAATCGCACATTTGTGTGTAGAGGGCACTGAGTGGCAATGAATTTGTTATATGATTGATGATGCATACCTATTTATTTATATGTATTTTCATTGTTCTATTATTTTCATGCATACACCAAAGTATTGGGTTGCCTGAACTTTAATGGCATCCCAGTGTTAGCCCGCAGGGTTCAGTATTGAGTTGGCCCACCCTTTGCAGCTATAACAGCTTTAACTCTTCTAGGAAGGCTGTCCACAAGGTTTAGGAGTGTGTCCATGGGGATGCTTCACCATTCTTCCAGAAGCGCAATTATGAGATCATTTACTGATGTGGACGTGAAGGCCTGGCTCGCAGTCTCAGCTATAATTCATTCCAAAGGTGTTGGCCTTGCTTTGTGCACTGGTCCAAATCATTAGATGGAGGGGGAATTGTGGTGTGCGGATGTTTTTCAGGGGTTGGGCTTGGCCCCTTAGTTCCAGTGAAGGGAACTCTTAAGGCGTCAGCATACCAAGACATTTTGGGAAATTTCATGCTCCCAACTTTGTGGAAACAGTTTGGGGATGGCCCTTTCCTGTTCCAACATGAATGTGCACCAGTGCACAAACAAGCTCCATAAAGACATGGATGAGCGAGTTTGAGGTGGAGGAACTTGACTGGCCTGCACAGAGTCCTGACCTCAACCCGATAAAGCATCTTTGGGATGAATTAGAGCAGAGACTGGGAGCCAGGCCTTCTTGTCCACTTCAGTACCTGACCTCACAAATGCGCTGCTGGAAGAATGGTCAAACAGTCCCATAGACACCCTCCTAAACCTTGTGGACAGTCTTCCCAGAAGAGTTGAAGCTGTTATAGTTGTAAAGGCTGGGCCAACTCAATATTGAACCCTATGGCCTAAGACTGGGATGCCATTAAAGTTTATGTGCATGTAAAGGCAGGCATCCCAAATCTTTTGGTAATATAGTGTATATTTGACACTGTGGTTGCTACTCTAGATAACTGTATTGAGGGACATGGCACGCTTCATTCACAATGTACTGGTGCAGAGGGTTTGAAATCATTAGGTCGGTGACACTTTCTGCATCAGTAAGGGCCATCCATCCCAAAGAAGAGGATATGAAGAAGAGGACCCTGCAGCATCAGATGATGGGCCTGAAGACTTTGGAAAAGGTAAGTATTAAAACACAAAAATCAAAAAATGCTACCAGTGGAGCCATAAGTGGAGCAATTTTGGGGGTGCATGGAGCTCAGAGTTGGGATATAAAGGACACAACAACAGATATTTAAAAAAAAATTCAACTCGCTATTCTGTTTTGAAAAAGGGCTTTAAAAACTTTATGCTGAGCTGTTACTAATTGTTAACCGAAAAAGTAACCTGACAGATTATTGTTCATCTTAGAAAACAGAATGTACTGATCATAGGAAAGGCAAGGGGAACTCCTGCTGCCTTCCAATCCAATTACATTTCTGAGGACAGCATCTGCTGATAAGAAATTGAGCTAAAGAGTTCTAAGAACAAGGTAGAAAAAGGCAGAGAGTTTGTGACAAAACTTTCGAGTTCAGTCAGTACTGACACTTTGTGAAAAAAAAAGATTTGTCCTGTGCACTGCTAATTATTTATCACATTAGGACCTATAGCTGCCTGCAAGTTTTACGAAGAACTGCAATTTTTAAAAGCCTTAAAGAAAGATTTATCATATTTTTATTTTTGCTTTTTTGTCTTCTATGTAACAAACTAGATGTAGTACTCTGCCCCATGTTACTAAGTGCTTTCTAAATCTAGTTATGAGGTCCGACCTGCCTCCCCACCTGCCATAGCTAATCCAACGACAGCCAGGAAGATAATGGGATGCTAAAACGGCAACCTTGTCTCGGAGCACTTTCCTCAGACAAGCTGCGGCAAGAGGAATGCAGAGGTAAGGGATGTGTTAGTCTCCAGGATGAGCAACAACCTTTTCCAGAATGACCAGTGTATGGCATTGTGTGAGATGGAACCCACAAACAGTAACATCTGTAATCTGCTTCAACCTGTGTGTTCAGTAACTACTTTTTGGCTGCACCTGCCCCTTCCTTTCCACCTTTTGCCAATATGGCAGAAGATAGATAGATAGATAGATAGATAGATAGATAGATAGATAGATAGATAGATAGATAGATAGATAGATAGATAGATAGATAGATAGATAGATAGATAGATAGATATTTTGGCTCAGGAAGCCCTGGAATGGTGTTTGCCCCCTTCTCCACCAGTGGGGGACCTGGCCCCCACTGAAGAAGTGACAGCAGATCAGCCTCCTGTTAATCAATGGGACCAGCATCTGTAGAGGAACTTGTGGTCAAGGATAATCCACGTACAGTGCCTTGAAAAAGTATTCACACCCCCTTTGCACATTCTGTCATGTTACAACCAAAAATATAAATGTATTTTATTGGGATTTTATGTGATAGACCAACACAAAGAGGCACATAATTGTGAAGTAGAAGGAAAATGATAAATGGTTTTCAAATTTTTTTACAAATAAATATCTGAAAAGTGTGGCGTGCATTTGTATTTAGCCCTCTTTACTCTGATACCCCTAACTAGGAGCACGCTAGACGGCGTCATTTAATGATAAAACGCGCGTTGGGTGGACAGGACGTGCTGACGTCATCGCGTTTGATCTTCTGAGCGAACGGGCGTTCGCAAGCCGGCCGGCTATCCATGCTGTTTGAAATTCCATTTGTTGTAAGTGTGTTTTCTACATTTTTTTTTTTAAACGTATATACCAGTATTACACTATGGGAAGCTCCCTTTCTTTTATTTTTGGGTGATACCTGATGTCCGTTCGTGAGCTTCTTCTGGTACACCATCATTGGCTAATTGGCCGCACTTTGCTCCTGTGTCTGATGCCTTTTGAGCTGCTGCCCTTTGGACAGAGGCCCTGGCTGGGTGTATAGCCGCAAGCTCTTGTTGCTTGCACTCCGGTAAGCGCGCAATTTATTCGGTGTTTGGCACTTATTGGTGGTGGAACACTGCACATCTTTATTCATCAACCTATTCAAGTTGCTTGTTCATTACTAAGGGATATATGGACATTTTCTGACACACGCATTTTTTAGTCATACCTTTATTGTTGGGACTTTTTATTTCACGTTTTGGGACATTCATTACTAAATACAATTGAGATTGCTGTTCACAGATGCTTTCCATCCAATCTGACAGAGTTTGAGCTATTTTGCAAAGAAGAATGGGCAAAACTGGTAGAGACATACCCAAAAAGACTTGCAGCTGTAATTGCAGCGAAAGGTGGTTCTACAAAGTATTGACTCGGGGGGGGGGGGGGGGTGAATACAAATGCACCCCACACTTTTCAGATATTTATATGTAAAAAAAATTGAAAACCATTTATCATTTTCCTTCCACCTAACAATTATGTGCCACTTTGTGTTGGTCTATCACATAAAATCCCAAAAAAATACATTTACGTTTTTGGTTGTACAGTAACATGACAAAATGTGGGAAATTTCAAGGGGTACGAATACTTTTTCAAGGCACTGTAAGTGTGATAGACTCACCCGAGACAGAGGCTTTTGGAGGGAACTGCAGGCTAGCCTCATGCCTACTAATTATGGGCCCTGACTTTTAAGGGAACACTACTCTTTGTGAGGTGTATACTGGAGGGACCCTTGGATGTTACTTTGGATTAGGGATGGGCTGAATGTTCGAGTCGAACATGAGTTCGACACGAAGATCGGCTGTTCAATTGTTCGCCGAAGATCGAACATTATGGGCCATTCGCGCCAAATTCGAGTGGCGCGTCACGGCCCATAATGCACTGCGTCATTGCAGTGGTTTGCTGGCTGATGATTGACCAAGCATTCACTATGAGCAGTAAGTAAATAAAAAATACTGCACTGTGATAAATAAAATATAACTAGATACAAATACCGTATATACTCGAGTATAAGTCGTTCCGAGTATAAGTCGAGGCCCTAATTGACCACAAAAAAATGGGAAAAACTTATTGACCCGAGTATAAGACGAGGGTGAGAAATGCACAGCTACTATAAGTGGAAAAGAGGGTCAACAATACCCATTTGCAGCCTCACTATGCCCATTTGCATGCCTCACTGTGTCCATTTGCAGCCATAGGTCCCCCGAACTTCAAACTCGGTAGTTAAGGGTTCCTAGATGCCCCCTAGCTGCAGCCAAAATTTGGGGTCTCTGAACCCAAAGGGTCCCGAAATGACATTGCTGCAGATGGACACAGTTGACTGAACTTGGGGCCCCGTATCTGGGGGCCACTTAGTGCTAGGAACCCCAAATTTAGTGTACAAACCCAGTGGAACAAGCACCATAAAATATCCAAAGCTGGGGTTTTTAGCACCAAGTGGTCCCAAGATACGGGGCCCCTAAATCGGTTCTGGGTTTGCACACCAAATTTAGGGTTCCTAGCACCAAATGGCTCTGAGATATGGGGCCCCAAAATCGGTTCACAAAATGTCAAGCACTTTTCTGCAGCAGAGAATGACATTTTCCGAACCGATTTTGGGGCCCTGTATCTCGGGGCCACTTAGTGCTAGGAACTTCAGCTTTGGATATGTTATGGTACTAGTTCCACTGGGTTTGCACACCAAATTTGGGGTTCCTAGCACCAAGTGGCCCCGAGATACGGGGCCCCAAATTCGGTTCGGAAAATGAAATTTTTTGCTTCACAAAAGTGCCTGACTCCAGTATAAGTCGAGAGGGCCACTTTCAGCACAAAAAAATGTGCTGAAAAACTCGACTTATACTCGAGTATATACGGGAACCCAGAAAAAAGCTGCTGCTAGAAGTGGGATACACACAACAATACATAAACCAAAAAGTAGCAGCGCTAAACCCACCAAAATTGAGATTATACAGTACAGACCAATATGAAAGTGAAAATAGTGTGAAAAAGTATTCTATTAATTTAAACTGAAAAGTCCATCTTCTTAAATCCACAGTGCTTAAACAGTAGAACCAAACTTGTAGTGTAATCGGAAAGTTCAATTTTATCCTCCACCGTACCACCAGTGCTAAACACCCAAAATGCTTGCTTACCAGACGGCAAGCTGTAAAAGCTTGCGACCTATACCCGGCCAGGGCCTTTATCCGGTCAGGAGCCAAACAGATGGATACCAGGAAGAACCCTCAGGCTGATCTACATACCAGGCAGGGACCGCCAAACTCGTGGTTCACAGATACCAAGTGTAGGTAGATGTAGGTAACGTTCAGATGTGTCCCAAAATAAAAGAGGGGTACCATAGCGTAATACTGACAGACATATTTATTGAGAAATCAGAAAGCCACTTACAAAATTGGAGTAGTTAAAAGCAAATTAGCCGGTCGGCTCGTACAAACACCCGTCCCTCAAACGGCACACGCGGGACGTCAGCATGTCAGTTCCCCCCGACGCACGTTTCGTCATACAATGCAGTATGACCCACATGCTTTGGCCAATCACAGCGCCGTAAGCAAACAGAGCCATAATTGGCCAAAGGCAGGGTGCCTTTGGCCAATTATGGCTCACACTGAACGTCGGCCCTGTGTAGTGTTTTGCTGGCGTTATAGAGAGAGAGAGAGAGAGAAAGTGTGTGTCATTTCATTTACTTTGAGCAGGCAGTTGATCCAGTTTAGCAGTTCCTGCTGTACTGTTTCTAATCTACTTCAGGCAGGCAGTTGATTCAGTTAGCTGCAGTGTATTTCATATATATATATATATATATATATATATATATATATATACAGTCAGACTGATATATATATATATATATATATATATATATATATATATATATATATATACATACATATATATATATGTATATCTCCACTGTATCCAGTTTAGCTAGATCTCACTGCAGACCGTTCCGGCTGTACTGTTTCTATTTCTAATATACTTCAGGCAGCCAGTTGATTCAGTTAGCTGCAGTGTATTTCATATCTATCTATCTATCTATCTATCTATCTATCTATCTATCTATCTATCTATCTATCTATCTATCTATCTATCTATCTATCTATCGTTATACAGTCTCTTGGTCCACAGCCCTACTTCATATAATCTATGGTTTCTATGGACTGCACTGGTAATGATGAACAGGTTTGAAACAGATATATGCAGATTGTAATAATAAGCTCTGTAATATGAGACTGTAGGACCTCTGGATAAACAAATGGTTCCGGACAAAAAGTATTGATTTGTGTGGCTCCATCCACTATCCTAAAATGAAGAATAAACACCTTACTTTTTGGATTTGTGATACGTTCAGTTTTAGGAAGGCTCTACTGTGCTTGTCACACATAGGCTTTTATGGAGTTGAGTTAAGGAGCTTTGGCAAAAAAACGCCAAAAGCTCCTAAACTCAAGTTTAGAAGCTGTAGTATACATGAGCCCTAATAGCACCTGGCGAGGAGGCTATAGAGTTTGCTTTCATACTGCTTCTCTCTACTTGTAATCCAGTATGGAGTCATACAGAGCTGGGGGAAAGCAAGGAAAGATTTGGAAGGGAGGGCAAATGAGCCATTCCTCTAACATGTTCAGCGGTAGGTAATTTAGGATAATCTGCTGGTGGGAATAACCAATGTGAAATATTCGCATGCAATAATTCCTTTTTACAAATGCCGGGAATGGGCTGGGACCATACAATGTACTGTGCATGCGCTGCAGTCAGTTTACAGATAACAAAATGTTGCTGTCAGGCAGATAAAACAAATTTTTGGCTAAAAATGTCTCTTCTACCAAAAACTGCACCTGCTAGCAAATTTCTGTTTGGTAACTTTATCTATTGGCAAAAGAACAATTCCATCTTACTTGGGAGGGAAGAGCGATACTAGGAAACTACTATTTTACTATAGCTTGTCAGTGTAATTTTGAATAAGCAATAGAATTAGAAATGCTATATAGTGCTTTTAAAGTGTCAGCTGCCAAAGTGGCCATTGCTCCCAGGACTACTCTGAGATGGGGGGGGGGGGGGGGTTGAACAAAGTTATTCTATCAAACTGAATTTGTCTCTAATTTCACCATATTTTCTGCATAGGAAAAATTTCCTTGATAAAAATATACCTTTAAGGTAATCTTCCCATGTTACTTTAAAAAGTGTTCTGCTGTTTTTCTTTCTTATTTTTTGTGTTTTATTGTGATGTGATGCTTACTTTTTCACAGAAAGAGAAACAATGCCAAAAAAGTAAATGAAAAAAATTAAAATGAAGATGAGATACGATGGTGTGTCTAAGTACGCACCCATACTGGAGGAGGGGCGCTTTGGGAAGTTAAGTTACTTGGTTTTGACCACTGGTATCTCAGAGGGGTACAATTCCTATATCAATTGTATATGCAGGGTCAATTAGGATAATTTCAGGACCTCCAGCAAAAGTTTGATATTGCCTCCCATAGATTTTTTCAATACCTGCAGCTACAGCATGCCCTTTTAGTGCAGTCCAAATTGACCAATTTCTGTTTGACTTCTACCCCACTAGTGGATTAGTTTGCCACTACCACAGACAAGAAAGGTCCAATATCCTCTCTCTCTAGGTTGTATCTAGATAGCTTGCTGGCCAATCTTCACCTGCCTGGAAGGATAGGGTGAAAAAAGGATATCGAGGGGCTAGACGAAGAGACTTGGCAGACTGTTCTACAGCAAGTCTTATTAGTTTCCTTCTTGTCTACACAAGGACTATCCCAACTCTTTGTGATACACAGAGTTTATAGAACGCCCCTGAAGCTTTACCAATGGAACCATAGGGGAAGTCCTAACTGCTCATGGTGAAATGGGATTTGGGCTGACCTATTGCAAAAGCTATGGAGATGCCCCAAGCTATTTCACTACTGGCATCTCATAATGGACACTATAAGCGAGACATTTCAGGTCAGTTTGAATAATGATCCCTTGACATGTGCATTAGAATTCCTAGATCAGGAAGCCTATACACCATACAAGCTAGAACCGCTATTACTAGATTGTTGTACAGGTAAATGCATCATCTTAAACTGGCTCTCCTCACTCCCTCCAACGTTTGATTGGTATACACAGGTCAACTCCACTCTGCTTAAAGAGCTGCATATGCTGCAACAAAGGGGCATCCATCACAAATTTGATAAATTATTGGAACCATGGTTACAGACCCCTGGCCTTGTTTCACTACCCCTAGTGTTCTTACGATATTTCAATGTTAACCTTTTCACAGATTTACTTTGCATTCTGTCATGCGCCTATAATTTATTATCTGCTATAGTCACTCGGCTTATGTAACCAGTGGGCACAATGCTGACAATAATGTTGTACTTAAGGCATGTTATAGTTCTGACCAATTCTTAATTCGACTTGGCACGTTTCAGTGGTACATTTCCCATAAATATTGTTGACATGTCTTATTTTGGTACTCTTAGTTTTACCCCTTTATTTTCATAAGAATTGGGGAGTGAGCAGTGGTATGTATAATTTTAGGATATATTGCTCATTACAACTGTCTTATGTACAGTCAGGTCCATAAATATTGACACAGTTCTAATCTTTTTGGCTCTATACACGTCCACAATGGATTTGAAATGAAACAAACAAGATGTGCTTTAACTGCAGACTTTCAGCTTTAATTTGAGGGTATTTACATCCAAATCAGGTGAACGGTGTAGGAATAACATCAGTTTGTATATGTGCCTCCCACTTTTTAAGGGACCAAAAGTAATGGGACAGATTAACAATCATCCATCAAACTTTCACTTTTTAATACTTGGTTGCAAATCCTTTGCAGTCAATTACAGCCTAAGTCTGGAACGCATAGACATCACCAGACGCTGGGTTTCATCCCTGGTGATGCTCTGCCAGGCCTCTACTGCAACACTCTTCAGTTCCTGCTTGTTCTTGGCGCATTTTCCCTTCAGTTTTGTCTTCAGCAAGTGAAATGCATGCTCAAACGGATTCAGGTCAGGTGATTGACTTGGCCATTGCATAACATTTCACTTCTTTCCCTTAAACTCTTTGGTTGCTTTCGCAGTATGCTTCAGGTCATTGTCCATCTGCACTGCGAAGCGCCATCCAATAAGTTTTTTGCTGAATATGAGCAGATAATATTGCCCGAAACACTTCAGAATTCATCCTGCTGCTCTTGTCAGCAGTCACATCATCAATAAATACAAGAGAACCAGTTCCATTGGCAGCCATACATGCCCATGCCATGACACTGCCACCACCATGCTTCACTGATGAGGTGGTATGCTTTGGATCATGAGCATTTCCTTTCCTTCTCCATACTCTTCTCTTCCCATCACTCTGGTACAAGTTGATCTTGGTCTCATCTGTCCATAGGATGTTGTTCCAGAACTGTGAAGGCTTTTTTAGATGTTGTTTGGCAAACTCTAATCTGGCCTTCCCCTTTTTGAGGCTCACCAATGGTTTACATCTTGTGGTGAACCTGTATTCACTCTGGTGAAGTCTTCTCTTGATTGTTGACTTTGACACACATACACCTACCTCCTGGAGAGTGTTTTTGATCTGGCCAACTGTTGTGAAGGGTGTTCTCTTCACCAGGGAAAGAATTCTTCGGTCATCTACCACAGTTGTTTTCCGTGGTCTTCCGGGTCTTTTGGTGTTGCTGAGCTCACCGGTGCGTTCTTTCTTTTTAAGGATGTTCCAAACAGTTGATTTGGCCACACCTAATGTTTTTGCTATCTCTCTGATGGGTTTGTTTGTTTTGTTTTTTCAGAGCTATTTTAACCATGTTGCACTTTTAACAGACAACTATAGCTCTAAAAAGAAGTCCTCTAATCCATCTTTCCTGAGCTAACCTACACTAATGACACCCACTACGGCTTCTTACTTACCTCTGTAGCAGGGAGGCATCTTGAGGTCCAGAGGTGGAGTAAACATTGCTGGCATATGAAATTCATTGCTATCCTCTTAAAAAGATCCCCAAAATGCATAACGGATCCTTGGAGGGGTCTGCGTGCTTTTTTTTTTTTTTTTTCAAAGAAGCTGTTCATTAAATGTAATTTGCCAGCAATTTTATCACATTTTTCTTTGTAAATGCTGCAGCACTTTCTGTACATTGCATAGATGTTCTCCTTAGGGAATTAGGATTAGGGCACCCCAGGCATGTTATTTACAGGAAATTGTCATTGTTAATGTTTAAGCATTTAGAAAATCACTACTCCTGGCAGAATGGAACTTTTAATCTTGTTTTTTTTTCTTTTCTTTGGTACATGTTCCCCAGGGCAGTGCCTGCCACCAAGCCATTTTTGACACCCACTTGTTTATTAGCCAATAAAATGGGCATTTTTAATTTGACAGATTGGGCACCCATTGATTTTTATAAGGTTAGGGTTCAGCATCCAAGCTTCTTTGAAGTTTGTGGAATCCTGCTTGAACTGAACCCAGGGCAGTTCATCTCATCCCTATTTAAGATACAGTAAGAAAGCTCTGACCCTACAAGCTTATAATGTAAAGGGAAATTTGTAGCAACAAAAAGGCAAGAGATTGGGTAAAGCTGGCCATTGAAATTAAATATCAATCATTGGGGGGGGGGGGGGGGCAATTATATCATATGGAAGTCATCCCCAGTTCATCCCTCTTAGCATGAAATTTCAATCAGACGGGTTTTAAAATCCTGACAAGTCACTACTTTTCCACTTTGAGGTAAGGGGTTCCAGGAGCCAAATAAAAAACATAATTCTCTTGCTGATAAATGTGGTTTTCCTTACTTTTCAAAGCAAAATGCCAAATTCGCCATAAATGCTAAGTGTGCCTAATTGCATTGTCTACAAATATGCCAGAGCAATTGAAATAAATGTTGCATGAAAGAGGCATCTTACGGGAGAGCTTAGGGAACAGCTGGTTGCAATCTTGACTTTTCCATCTCTTAAACTATATTGTATGGCCTTTGGGGTGGGCATGTACGATTTACTTACAGGTAAGTCAAATAGGGTCTCTAGAAATCATCAGACACTATTGTCAAACAAGAAAGACGAAACCTATTAGTACAAAACTGGCTTTGTTTTGAATTACAGGGTAAGTACTAAGCAATGCTGAAGATTCACGAATGCGCCATTTGTCTATGAATTTTCTGAACAAATGGGAAAGTGGGATACAAAGGCATCGCTTCTGAATGCTACGAATATGTCAAGGACCCTTAATGGAGCTGCCTTTTAAATGACAAAGATTACTGTTTTCAGCAGTAATATTGGGACCTGTCGGCTATAAGTCAAATATTTTCCTTAATACAAACAATTCATAGTACACATTACGCAAGCCGCAGGAATAATTGTGTGTTACCTGACATTTCACGTATATATCTTTAACCTTTTATTGATGAGTGTAGATATTTTTTAGGCATGTTAGAAGACAGTTATTGAAAACAGAGTTTTTGTACAGGTAAATGTGTTTCTGAGTAGAGCTTTGTTAGATGCGGAAAGAGAGGAACGTTGATATTTTTGTATATTAAGGAATCTTTTAAACCTTGTAGACCACCCACACTGCATTTGATAGGGGGAAATAATTGAGCAGTAACTGGGCTGTGTTTGCATACCTCCCAAAATGGGGAATAAAGGCGCGTGTGCACTCTCCGTTGAGCTGTGTTGATCTGCATCAATAAACACAAGTTCAGTAAGAGGGCACATAGAAAACATCATGCTCTATTCACACCACAACGATGCGTTGGGGTATGCTGAGTAAAAAGTAGACATGCTGCACGTCAATAAAGTTAAAAGTAGTTAAACAAGGTAAACAGTGCCTTGTGTTGTAACAATGCAAAAGCATGGCCCCTCACCCCCTCATTTTAGCATGCAGGCTGGTGTGAAGGAGCCCTAGCTTATAGCACTAAATCAGAGAGGCCCAGAGTAAAATGCACAAGAAAATGGATGGAAGGCCGGCATGACAGGGGTTAAAGGGGCTTGGGTTTAGGTGGGGGTTTCAGTTGCAGTTTGAAAGAATATAGGCGGCAGAACTTAGTTGATTGGGTCAAGGTCAGGGTTGGGTGGAGTTGCAGGAGGTTGTCTGGTAGTGGGTCTGGGAAGGTCATCAGTCGTCTGAAGAGTTGGGGAAATCTTCCCGCCCTCCCGCCTTGTAATTGTGGTTTTGCGGCATGGAGAATTTTGTGTTTTTGTGTTTTTCTCTGTCATGCAGCAGGGGGTATAAGGTCCTTTTTAGGTCAGGGTGGGTAAAAAGGTATGTTGTAGGGGCCCGTCTGAGGTACAGCTCCCAGTTGTTGGGATGTGTATCTGCTTGTTGTCTCCGAGTTGGTGGTCTTGCAGCTGGGGGCCTGATTAAGTGATATGCAGTTACTTTCCTTTCTCGTGATGCCTAATAGGACCTGGGGGCTCCATGTTTTTTGTTACACTGTGGTATTAAGTGTTTTATAAGTTATTAAAATGTTATTTATATTTTGGTTGATAAAAGACTGCTATGGCCATTTAACTCCAACTTGTGGTGTGGTTTTTTTTGGGTTTTTTTTGGAAATATGATGGGGTGATGGTCTGAGCAGAATAGACAAGCCATATTTAATATCCTAGTCATATGTAACACCCTCTTCTACCATTTTTACTCCAACTGTAAACATACGGTTTTCATGAAATTAAAGCCAACAGTTATTTATTTTTTTTAATCAGCAAAAGGGGCGATACTTTTAATTATGAGTGCCCCTTGTGCTGGTGGCTTCAATCTTAGTTGAAATCTAGGTCCTCTGCCACACCCTCCCTTACCTCCACCCCCCCAACGCTAATCTTCCGATGCTGCATGGTTAATACAGACACCTGCCATAGGCATTCATTAAGAGTGCCGAATATGCCCGCCCTTTCTGCCCCCTCCTCCGTTGATAGAAATTGAACTATAGCTTCCATCAGTGAAAATCACTCTATGAACGAAGGGTGGGAAGATAACTGAAAGGTCCAACTCTTCTGTTTGTAGATTGTTTTTCAAGAATGGAATCTGTAGTGCAGCTTATAAGAAATGCAGGAGGGGCATAAAGGGCAGGCATAGTTGGAACTTTTGACAAGTGCCTATGACAAGTCCAATGGCTGTATTAACCACTGCAGCACTGGAAGGCAGTGCAGAAAACAATTGCTAGAAGAATAAGAAAAGTGTTTTGGTAGGAGAGGCATACAAAGTCTGCTCTAACAACAAATATCTAACAATTAGCAATTTTTTTTTAAAATTGAAATGAATCTTAACAACCCATTTTGTTTAAAATAGAAATGCAAGGTATATCTTTGTGTGTGCGCATATACATTATTACATTATATAAATATATAAACAGTATGTACTGTGTGTGTGTGTGTGTGTGTGTGTGTGTGTGTGTGTGTGTGTGTGTGTGTGTGTATATATGTAGAAAATAATTATTTGATCCCCTGCAGATTTTGTAAGTTTGCCCACTTACAGAAAAAGGAAGGGTCTATAATTTTTATAAAAATAAATGATACTGCACTTAGGTTACAAAGACAATAAGTGGATAGCAACTAGCATAAATTGTGGGCAACAATATTCAAATTTAAAGTGAAGAAATGCAACGCCGAAATGGCCATAAAAGCAAAGCAAAAGTACATCAATCTCAAGAGGCATCCGATAGGTGAATGAAACTTGACTAAAAAGATGAACGGTGATCTTCCACCAACACCACAGTAAGCCAAGCCCCTTACCCTTACTACTGAACCACTAGATTATAGGTGGTCAAAAACGCCCAAAAAATAATCTACCATGGACTGCTCCTGCATTGATCCAGGCATCACTCCTCATGTTGAAATGTGTAAAAACAAAACCACTTCATGGTGTAGTATACGTCTTAGCTACTGCTGATGTGGCCACCGTCTACACTATTATATCGCATCAACATGAAAGAGAAGAAGTCGAACATTATCTTGACAGAGATTCTAGTCTCCCTTACTCACAGCAACTGTTAATTTTACAATTGTTGCACTTCTCCATTAGTCACAATTATTTTTGGTTTGGTAAGTCTTTTTTCTTGCAGCAAAGAGGTGTTGCCATGGGTGCCAAATTTGCGTTGAGTATGACCAATGGTAGGTGGAAGTCCTCCTATGGCCAACACAGACTGGAGCTGGTGGTGTGGGATAGGTACATAGATGACGTCCTCCTCCTTTGGAATAGAGATGTGACGTCCCTGGATATATTCATTGGGGCGTTAAACGCCAATGATAGGGGTATTGTTCTTCAACAAATTTCCATAATTTTTATCATAGGTATATTTTAAATGATAGAGATGACCCAGAAAAAACACATGATACAAATGTTATAAATTGCGGTGAGTAAAATAAGTGTTTGATCCCCAAGAAAAACACAACTTAGTACTTGGTGGAGAAACCCTTGTTGGCAAGCACGGAGGCAAGACATTTCTTGTAGTTAGTTGCCAGTTAGTTACCAGATTTGCACACATCTCAGTATGGATTTTGGTCCACTCTTTTTTACAGATCTTCTCTAACTCCTTAAAGCGTTTGTTAACCCAAAAAAATATTGATCCTGTTTCTTTAAAGCATGTTATATAGCACAGTGCTTGTGCTCTTTAATTTGGCCCCCCAATATCACCTGAAATATCTGGGTGATCCTGCCTGGCTATAACCTCCCTCTGTAAACTGATCACGATAATCAGGGCTGCTGAGCCTGACACCATGGTCAGAGTACGCAGCCTGCTCTCCTGTGTCTGTGTCTCACTCTGTCCTCCTCCCCCTCCCCTCTCTGCCTGTCAGCTCCCTGATCCGCCTAACCTGCTCTAAATATGACAGCGTTTTTCTTCTATAGTTCCCACTGATCTAACTAGATAGATAACACTAAGCTCCCCAGTACATGTCATTCATAAAAATATGCTGTATAATAGTTTACTTCAGAGCACCATTTGGTGCTCATGTGACTGGCCGCCGGTCTCCTCCCCTCTCCTCGTCTCGGTTGACATCAGCGGGGGTTTCCCAGCACCTCTCCCTGGAACTATCGCATTGGGAGAGGAGACCGGCGGTCAGTCAGCTGAGCACTGAACGGCACTCTGAAGTAAGCTATTATACAGCAAATTTTGAAATAATGACATCCACTGGGGCGCTTAGTGTTATATATCAGCAGGAACTATAGCAGAAAAAAATGTACCTTAACAAACACTTTAACCACTTCACACAAATTAATGTACCTGTACGTCGGTACTTTGACGTTAAATACTGGGATTATGGCAGCAGCTAGCTGCCATAACCCCGGTATTTTCAGGAACGGCATGCATTTCTCTTTACAATAAAAGTGGTCTCTGTGGTAGATTTGCAGCAAGATCACTTTTATCAGTGGCGGGAGAAGGGCAGTGAAGCAGTCTCTCTGTGGGCAATGTGAAGAATCTTTCTCTATTTCTCTGTAGGGAATGTGAAGCAGTCTCTCACTCTCTCTGTGGGCAATGTAGAGCAGTCTCTCTCTCTCTCTGGAGGGAATGTTAGGCAGTCTCTCACTGGGGGCAATGTGCAGCAGTCACTCTCTCTGTGGGGCCAATGTGGAGCAGTCTCTCTCTTTGGGGGCAATGTAGAGCAGTCTCTCTCTATCTGAGGGCAATGTGGAGAAGTCTGTGTGTGGGCAATGAGGAGCAGTTTTTCTCTGTGGTGGCAATATGGGACAGTCTTTCGCTGTGTGGGGACAATGTGGAGAAGTCTCTCTCTCTCTGTGGGTTCAATGTGGAGTAGTCTCTCTCTGTGTGGGCAGTGTGGGACAGTTTCTCTGAGTCTCTTTGGCTGGCCTGTGGGGACAGTCGCTCTTGGGGCAGGGGCAGCCTTTCGATCTCTCTGTGGAAACAGTTGCTCAGTCACTGTGTCCATGGGGGCAAGGAAGAAAAGACTGGGGCTATTGGAGATTGATGGAGCCTTGGAGCAGCCAGACCTCACTTGTCTGCAGGTCGCAGCTCAGGATGGTAGAGATTGGAGGTGTTGTGTTGAACTGACGAAAATCTGTCTTCATATTTGAAAGAATGTTGAGCGGTTTAGTTAGCATTACATTTTATTCTGGGGTTTTTCTCCTCCTCCATCTTTGTACAGTTAGCTTCTCCTGGACTCTCACCCACTAATGCCACAGTTATTGACCAGCCTATTTAACTGCCACCTTGGATCAAGCTAGCTGCACCAAGAACACTCAGATGTCTGCCTACAAGCACCACTGCTGTTCGCAAACTCTTGAAACATTTAGTGACAGCCTTAGGATTGAATATACAGCTCTTATGGTAAGTACACAATTTGTTTTGGTATTCTTTTTACAATATTTTGTTGCAATGTTATCATTTTAGGTTTTTCTTCTCGTTCTTTTGTATAAGCAGCTTTGCCTGGACTCTCATCCACTGTTATTGACCAGCCTGCTTGTTCCATCTTCTTGAAACAAGCACTGCATTTGTGCAGTCAACTGCCTGCCGATAAGCCACACTGCTACAAACTCTCGTGACAGTCTCAGGACTGAGTATACAGCAACATTTTATGGTAACTTTTTTAGTTTTTTTGTTTTAGTTTTGGTTTTTGTTTTATTTTTTCATTATTATAAGTCTCATGCTAGGGTTTTCACTGCCCTTGAACAGGTAGCTTTTCTTGTACTCTCAACCACTGCAACCATTGCTACTGACCAGCCTGTGTGACTGCTGCCTTGGATCAAGTTAACCAAGTTAGCCAAGTCTGGAAGCCTTCTGTGACAGTCTGAATGGATATTCGACTCTATCCTCTGGTAAGTATATGTCAATTTTGAAAGTCTATTTTTGTGTGCAAACTATGTTTTTATATGGTTAAATTATTTGGTTGAAGGGGGATTATGGTGTGGGGTTGTTTTTCAGGGGTTGGCCTTAGTTTCAGTGAAGGGAACTTCTAATGCCGCGTACACACGGTCGTACTTTTCGTCTACAAAAGTCCAACGGACGCTGACGGACTAAAGCTGGCTGGTAATCCGATCGTGTGTGGGCTTCTCCGGACTTTCAACGTACTTTTTTAGCCTCAAATCTGACGTACTTTAGATTTGAAACATGCTTTAAAACTTTACGACGGACTCGAGTCTGGTCGAAAAATCCGCTCGTCTGTATGCTAGTCCGACGGACAAAAAGCCACGCTAGGGCAGCTATTGGCTACTGGCTATGAACTTCCTTATTTTAGTCCGGTGTACGTCATCACGTAAGAATTCGACTGACTTTTGTGTGATCGTGTGTAGGCAAGTCTGTTCGTTAGAAAGTCCGCCGCAAGTCCGTCGAAAGTCTGCCGGAAGTCTGTCGGAAGTCTGTCGAACAGGCTGTCTGACTTTTGTAGACGAAAAGTACGACCGTGTGTACGCGGCATTAGACATCAGCATACCAAGATATTTTGGACAATTTCATGCTCCCAACTTTGTGGGAACAGTTTGGGGATGGCTCTTTCCTGTTGAAACATAATTGTGCACCAGTGAACAAAGCAAGGTCCATAAAGACATGGATGAGCGAGTTTGGGGTGGAGGAACTTGACTGGCCTGCACAGAGTCCTGATCTCAACCTGATAGAACACCTTTGGAATGAATTAGAGCACAGACTGAGAGCAAGGCCTTCTCCTCCAACTTCAGTGCCTGACCTCACAAATGCGCTTTTGGAAGAATGGTCAACCTTCCCAGGAGAGTTGAAGCTGTTATAGCTGCAAAGGAAGGGCCAACTCAATATTGAACCCTATGGACTAAGACTGGGATGCCATTAAAGTTCATGTGCGTATAAAGGCAGGTGTCCCAATACTTTTGGTAATATAGTGTAGAGTTACTGCTGGTTATGAACACATTTTTCGGTCCTCCACAAGATAACATTCTCTGTTCCATCTTTAAGTCTCATTAGACAAAGGCTTCCAAAAAATCTTACAAACAGTTAATAGTTTCCACAAATATTTGTCGGAATTATTAAGTCTATCGCATATTTGGCCATCTTGAGCAAACAGAATAAATCCCATACATAATAATATATAAACTGTGGATTAGTTTTTGCCACCTTACAAACTAGTACATTAAAAAAGGAAAACAGTTGACTGTAAATTCTCAAAGATATAGGAAATCCTTATTTGTTGTTGAAATTAAGAGATTGTTGAAGGTAACCTCCTTATCTTGTTCTGCTAAATCCTTTAGCTTATTGCGTTATGTTTAATTCCTGATAAAATTCCAAGAGAGCTAATCAACCAAAACAAATTGTGTCATTTTGTAAAGTTGAACAAGTATAATCTCATAGAGAAAGACAAGGACATAGGTAGCACTTGTGTGTGCTCTTCAAGGACAGTTTGAGCTAATATTTTAAAAAGCCACACCATCCCTAGAGCTAAATATACAAACACATATATATAGAATGGCTTCGACTGCTGAATAATTGTAAAGTGATGTAAATACTCTCATGATTCTCAACTGCGCAGTACCGTGGTAGTGTGCTGTACAGTAAGGCAACATAGTAATAGAAAGATAGAAACAGCAGACTCTGTGCCAATATAACAACAAAAAGTACTTATTTATTTGTTCATCTGATCTACAGAAATCACAAATTGTATCCAATTTATTTCAAATGGTGGTCATGTACATATACAGTGCATTCATAAAGTATACAGACCCCCTTAACTTTTTTAGATTTTGTTATGTTGCAGCCCAATACTACAGATGTTTAAATTCAATTTTTTTTTTCTACACTCAGTACCCACATCACGACAAAGTGAAAACAGAATTTTAGAAATGTCCGTACATTTATTAAAAAGGAAAAACTGAAATATCACATTGGTAAAAGTATTCAGACCCTTGAAATTTAGTTCAGATGCCTCTCATTTTTCTTGATCATTGCTGAGATGTTTATACACCTTGATTGGAGTCCATCTGGGGTAAATTTAATTGATTGGACATTATTTTGTAAGGCGCGCACACACCTCTCTATAAAAGGCCTCACAGCTGACAATGAATACTATATCAGAACAAAAGCCATGAGGCTTCTCTTCTCCTCTTCTTCATTTTCTTCTCCGGGCCGCTCCGCATCCATGCTGGCATGGAGGGAGGCTCCCGCTGTGTGACAGCGTCTCCTCGTCTGATGGTTCTTAAATAACGGGGGGCGGGGCCACCCAGTGACCCCGCCCCCTCTGACGCACGGTGACTTGACGGGACTTCCCTGCGGCATTCCCCGTGACGTCACAGGGAAGTCTTGTCAAGTCACCGTGCGTCAGAGGGGGGCGGGGTCACTGGGTGGCCCCGCCCCCGTTATTTAAGAACCGTTAGACGAGGAGACGCCGTCACACAGCGGGAGCCTCCCTCCATGCCAGCATGGATGCGGAGCGGCCCGGAGAAGAAAATGAAGAAGAGGAGAAGAGAAGAAAAGAAGAAGATGAAGAGAAGAGCGGGAGCCTCCCCCCATGCCATGGGTGCGGAGCGGCCCGAGGAGAAGAAGATAGAAGACACGGCGGAGGAGATGCTGGACGAGAACGCCGGAGGAAGAACCAGAAGAGCCAGAAGAACCAGAAGAAGAAGATGAAGGAAGATAGAAGAAAGAAGAAGCATTTAAATAAAGGAATTGTCAAAAACTGTCTCTTGTCATTTTTAACATTTTTGGCAGTTTTTTAGTGAAATGGTAGGCCCTTACCATTTCACACAGGGGGGGCCAGGATCTGGGGGTCCCCTTGTTAAAGGGGGCTTCCAGATTCCGATAAGCCCCCCCGCCCGCAGCCCCCCACAACCACCGGCCAGGGTTGTGGGGATGAGGCCCTTGTCCTCATCAACATGGGGACAAGGTGTTTTGGGGAGCTACACCAAAGCACCCCCCCAATGTTGAGGGCATGTGGCCTGGTACGGTTCAGGAGGGGCGCTCTCTCGTCCCCCCCTCTTTTCCTACAGCCTACCAGGTTGTGTGCTCGGATAAGGGTCTGGTATGGATTTTTGGGGGGTCCCCATGCCGGTTTTTTTTTTTTGGTGCGGGGTTCCCCTTAAAATCCGTACCAGACCTGAAGGGTCTGGTATGGAATTTAGGGGGACCCCGACGTCTTTTTTTTTTAAATTTTGGTTCGGGGTTCCCCTGTGGGGAATTCCCATGCCGTTTTTATCAATGAACTTCTATGTGTATTGTCGGACCGGCAATGCAATAGCCGCAAGTAGTTTTAAATGGCTTTTTCCCTTCGAAATGTCATTTTGCTGTCAGACTGTTCTAAACACAGGAAACATGCGCCCCTTTTACAGGCATACTATAGACACCCCCCAGCTACGAAATTTAAAGGGATATTACACTTTTATTGTTTGACTTTAAGCACTATTAAAATCACTGCTCCTGAAAAAACTGCAGTTTTTAAAAGTTTTTTTTGCATTGATCCATGTCCCCTGGGGAAGGACTCAGGTCCCCAAACACTTTTTATGACAATAACTTGCATATAAGCCTTTAAATTTAGCACTTTTGATTATTCATGTTTGTGTCCCATAGACTTTAATGGTGTTCGCGTGTTCAAACAAACTTTTTTCCCGTTCCATGTTCTGGTGCGAACCGAACAGGGGGGTGTTCGGCTCATCCCTACTGAAGGACTCTCAGACTGTGAGGGGCAAGTATCTCTGTTCTGATGAAACCAAGATTGAACGATTTGGCCTCAATTCTAAATGTTATGTCTGGAGGAAACCAGGCACCACTCTTCATCTGCCCAATACCACCCCAGCAGTGAAGCATGGTGCTGGCAGCATCATGCTGTGGGGGTGTTTTTCAGCAGCAGGGACTGGAAGACTGGCCAGGGTTGAGGGAAAGCTGCATAGAGCAAAGTATAGAGCTTTACTCAATGAAAACCTGTTTCATACCGCTCAGGACCTCAGACTGATAACACCGCTCAGGACCTTAGATCATGCATAATTGTGCATTTCAAATGGGCTGCCAATGCATGCAACAGTTCGAACAGCGTACCAAAGTACATCTGTGGCACATTGGGGTGCCATTTAGATTGAATGGTACCCCATCACACCAAGCATTGCTACTAAACCATAGTTTGAATAGGCCCTAAAAGTAAAGTTTCTTTTTAAAGTAGAATTATGGGCAAAACTTTTTTTTTTCATTTTGCTTGTACTTGTACTGTGGAAAGGCAGAGATCCACGTTCCTGCTTAGCAGAAACACAGGATCTCTACCTTCCCTTGTCACAGAACGGCGATCTGCCTTGTTTGAACAATCGGTGGGTTTGGTGGATTCGATGCCCGCCGGGACGCGCCGATAGCTCAAACAAGGCAGATCGCCGTTCTGTGACAAGGGAAGGTAGAGATCCTGTGTTTATGCTAAGCAGGAACATGGATCTCTGCCTTTCCACAGTACAAGTACCCCCACACAGTTAGCAAGCACTCCCTAGGCACACAGTTAACCCTTTGATCGTCCATGATGTAATCGGTCGCTAAAAAGTGTCAAATGGGTCAGTTTGGTGTCCGATTTGTCCACCACAATATTGCAGTCCCACTATAAGTCGCTGATCACCGCCATTACTAGTAAAAAAATAAAAATAAACAAATACCCCATAGTTTGTAGACGCTATAACTTTTTTGTGCAAACCAATCAATATATGCTTATTGGGATTTTTTTTACCAGAAACATGTAGCAGAATCCATATTGACCTAAATTGGATGAAGAAATTTGATTTGATTTTTTTAATTTATTGGATGTGGTTCATAGCAGAAAGTAAAAAATATTGTTTGTTTTTTTTCAAAATTTTTGGTGTTTTTTCAAATACCACCAAAAGTTTGTGGGGAAAAAAAAGGACATCAATTTTATTTGGGTACGGCGTCACAATTGTCAGTTAAAGTAATGCAGCACTGTACTGAAAAAAATGGGCTGGTCATAAAGGGGAGTAAACATTACGAAGCTGAAGTGGTTAGTTACAGTGTTATATCTTTTTCTGGACCTGTGGTGCTGACAAAAGGGAGTGGTCTGACATAAAAGAGAGTCATTCCCCTGCCCTTCTTCTGCCTGTACCCATAGATCTTAACCTAGACAGAGTTTTGATCTTTTGTAACAACCAAAAAAGACATTTTGTCCAAGGGACTTTAGAGAGTGGTGCTCGATAAAATAGTACAGCAAATGTATAAAAAAATAAAAATACAACATTTATATAGATTTACATAAAAAAAAGGTACATGTTCACATTCATTGTGCAAAAGTAAGGTCACTGTTTCGCCAATGTACATTCAGGATGCCAACATAATTCATGAATCAATTTTTATTTGCAGACACTGTACTCTCTATTCAGTGTGTGGGCCATTTCATCAGGAGACAGTCGCAGTTGGTTTGTATGTGCATCTATGGAAAAAAAACACGTCAGTCTGTAAATGAATTGAGATTGTGTTCAACATTTAACCACTTAAAGACCGCCCACCGCAAATATACTATGGCAGGGTGGCTCTATTGTGCAAAACAACGTACCTGTATGTCGTTTTGTGCACTAGATACTGTGGGCGTGTGCGCCCGCTGCATGCCGCAGGAGCCAATCCATGGGTCCGGCGGACCCGATGTCCACTGGCCACCCGCAATCGCTCTGCAGAGAGGCATAATGGGGATCTGCCTATGTAAACAAGGCAGGTCCCCATTCTAGGGAAGTACACTGAGATCTTCTGTTCCTAGTAATCAGGAACAGCGATCTGTGTTCTACCTGTCAGTCCATCCCCCACACAGTTAGAAAACACTAGCAGGGAACACACCTTACCCTTTGATAGCCCCTGATGTTAACCCCTTTCCTGCCAGTGTCATTTACACACAGTGATCAGTGCATTGTTTTTAGCACTGATCACTGTATTGGTGTCACTGGTCCCCAAAAAGTGTCACTTAGGGTCAGGTTTGTCCACCCCAATGTCAGAGTCCCGCTGATCCCCACTATTACCAGTAAAAACATTTAAAAACATGAAAAATCCATAAATCTATCCCATAGTTTGTAGACACTATAACTTTTGCACAAACTAATCAGTGGTAAAAAAAATCCCATGAAGCATATATTGATTGATTTGCGCAAAAGTTATAGCGTCTACAAACTATGGGATAGATTTTTGGTTATGTATTATAGCAGAAAGTATAAGTTTATGCACACCTGTGAGACATCACTTCTCACAACCGGACCACATTATAAAAGACCTCAATGTTTTAGTTCTTAAAGGGAATTTCAAAACTATCCAGGAAAGGAATGATAATTCTTTTTGACACAAAAAATAATGGCCTGAATTTAGATATTGGTTTCCTTACCCATTATACTAAAGTTTTACGACCCCCTCTGTGACTATCACCCCCCCCCTCCAGTCTATAGCTCTCCCTCTGTCTTATCTCATTAACTCTGCTGCTATCTTTATTACCATTGATTTGTATGTGTTTGTTTTTCTCTTTCTTTTTTTTTCTCCCTCCTTTCCCTCAGAGATGTGTTTTTTTTTTTTGTTGTTGTTTTTTTTTTAACATTCTGCTTAAAAATTTGTGAATCAGTACTGCTTGGACCTTGAAGAAGGGGACATACCCCGAAAGCTTGTCCTGAAAAATTGTATATTAGTGCAAAAAAAAGTATCATGGATAGTACTCCATTTTCTCTGTCACAATTGCACTAAATACGGCTACAATCACATCAAGTATAGCAGAAAGTAAAATTTTTTTTTTAAATTGTCGGTCTTTTTTTGTTTATAGCGCAAAAAATAAAAACAGCAGAGGTGATCCAATACCACCAAAAGAAAGCTCTATTTGTGGAAAAAAAAGGGACATTGATTTTATTTGGGTACTGCTTCGTACGCCCGGGCAATTGTCAGTTAAGTTAACGCAGTGGCGTAACGCAAAAAAAAATGGCCTGGTCATTAAGGGGGTAAATTGTTCCGGGGATGAAGTGGTTAATGGAGAACATAATGATAAGGGGGAAAAAAAGGGGGATAGAGGGAGAATGGGACTTTATATGAGAAACAACACTTGGGTAGAATGAATCAAACAAAAATAGTAGATAGGATATTTATTATTAACACAATTGGGCATGGTGCAATAGATAGCATTAATAGTAGACCAATATGTACGGTACAGAATCATGAAAAACATGGTTAGTAGATCACATCGTAATACGAATAACATGATAGACATTAGTGCACATAATAAATAATGCACCAGCAACATACCCAATAGATGAAAAAACATGATAAATAGTAAAATAAGAAATTATAGAATGGATAGAGTCCAGAAAATGTATTGATGTGACTAAATATACTCACGTAGAAGTAAATTGGATACAACTCAAGGCCACAAGAAGCAGTTAAAAGAGATGACATCTAGATCTCAGATGCTGCGAGTGACCACAGCAAGGGTTTTCCACCAGGAGCTAAGTGTAGGTGGGTGACCCGGAGGTGGGCAGTAAAAAAAATCAAGACCCCTTTTTTGAGAGTTTTGATCTCTTGTGAGCGTTCATTACATACTGCAATGAGTTACTGTTTCTTTCTGACTTTTTTCAACCATGTTATTTGTCATAGTAAACTTTCAGTAAGTGACAAGTTTATGCTACTGAATCTTAGAGCTCTTAATACCTCAGTAGACAAGATTCCACTTTTTCACTTGATTGTGTGTCTCTAATGCCCTGTACACACAGTAGCATTTTCCGATGGAAAAAGTGTGATCGGATTGTGTTGTCGGAAATTCCGATCGTGTGTGGGCTCCATCGGACTTTTTCCGACACACAAAGTTTGAGAGCAGGATATAAAATTTTCCGACAACAAAATCCGATTGTTTAATTTCCGATCGTGTGTACACAAATCCGACGCACAAACTGCCACGCTCAGAATAAATTAAGAGACGAAAGCTATTGGCTACTGCCCGTTTATAGTCCTGACGTACGTGTTTTACGTCACCGCGTTCAGAACGATCGGATTTTCCGACAACTTTGTGCGACCGTGTGTATGCAAGACAAGTTTGGCCCAAAATCCGTCGGAAAAAATCCGTAGTAAACAACCTTAACAAAAATGTTGAATTCATGTTTACAAATTGCATACTTGTATTAAACCCTTAATAAAAGTTTCAATACAATCGTAAAAAGCTATAGATTGTAAATTACGGGAGGGGAGAAGGGGAGGGCCCCTGAAGCGCATCCCAGTTCCCGGAAGTAGAAATTAACCCAGAGGGCCCCGCACATGACAACCACATATGACCATGGAATTGTATCTAAAGGGATAGTGACACGTAGAAGTCTAAAAAAAGTTACATTAGCCCCGGACCATTATGCTGCCTAAGGACCAGAGGACTTTTTCCAATTTGGCACTGCGTCTAATTGCGCGGTCATGCAATGCTGTACCCAAACAAAATTTGCGTCCTTTTCTTCCCACAAATAGAGCTTTCTTTTGATGGTATTTGATCACCTCTGCCGTTTTTATTTTTTGCGCTAAAAGCGGAAAAAGACCGAAAATTTTGAAAAAAATATGATATTTTCTACTTTTTGTTATAAAAAAAATCCAATAAACTCAATTTTAGTCATACATTTAGGCCAAAATGTATTCGGCCACATGTCTTTGGTAAAAAAAATGTCAATAAGCGTATATTTATTGGTTTGCGCAAAAGTTATAGCGTCTACAAACGAGGGTACATTTTCTGCAATATATCATTTAGTGACAACTTTGTGCATAAAAAAAAAAAAAAAATTGTCTTTTCCCGCAACTTGTGTCACAATATAAAATATTCCATGGACTCGACATGCCTCTCAGCAAATAGCTTGGGGTGTCTACTTTCCAAAATGGGGTCATTTTGGGGGGGGGGGTTTTGAACTGTCCTGGCATTTTATGCACAACATTTAGAAGCTTATGTCACACATCACCCACTCTTCTAACCACTTGAAGACAAAGCCCTTTCTGACACTTTTTGTTTACATGAAAAACATTTTTTTTTGCAAGAAAATTACTTTGAACCCCCAAACATTATATATTTTTTTAAAGCAAATGCCCTACAGATTAAAATGGTGGGTGTTTCATTTTTTTTTCACACAGTAATTGCGCAGCGATTTTTCAAACGCATTTTTTGGGGAAAAAACACACCTTTTTCAATTTTAATGCACTAAAACACACTATATTGCCCAAATGTTTGATGAAATAAAAAAGATGATCTTAGGCCGAGTACATGGATACCAAACATGGCATGCTTTAAAATTGCGCACAAACGTGCAGTGGCGACAAACTAAATACATTTTTAAAAGCCTTTAAAAGCCTTTACAGGTTACCACTTTAGATTTACAGAGGAGGTCTACTGCTAAAATTACTGCCCTCGATCTGACCTTCGCGGTGATACCTCACATGCATGGTGCAATTGCTGTTTACATTTGACGCCAGACCAACGCTTGCGTTCGCCTTTGCGTGAGAGCAGGGGGGGACAGGGGTGCTTTTTTTTTTTGCTTTTTTTTTTGGATTTTTTATCTTATTTTTAAACTGTTCCTTTCATTTTTATGTTTTTTAATAATTTTTATTGTTATCTCAGGCTTCCGGTTTCTTAGGCCATAGAGATGTTTGTAGCCATTCTGGTCTCTGATCAGCTCTATGGTCAGCTGGCTGAATCACTGGCTGCATTTTCAGGTTCCCTGTTGGGACAGGAGAGCCAGAGAAAAACATGGAAGACGGTGGGGGGGCATTCCCTCCCACTGCTTGTAAAAGCAGTCTAGAGGCTAATTAGCCGCTAGCATTGCTTTTACATGAAAGCCGACCGCTGGCTGAAAAGAATGATACCAAGATGATACCTAAACCTGCAGGCATCATTCTGGTATAACCACTCAAAGTCCAGCAACATACCAGTACGTTGCTGGTCCTTGTTGGGCATATATTGTAAACTTTTTTTTTTCATGCAGCCTGTGGGCTGAACGAAAAAAAGATATTGATCGGTGGGTATGCCCACCATTAGAATACCTCCCTTCATCCACCCACTTCTAATGATGGGCATACATGCACCATTTATATATGCCGAAGCATGGGGGCATCCTCCCGCAAAAGGCAGGAGCAAATCGCTCCTCCACCCACTGCTGCCCCCACGCTTCAGGATATATGCTGAAGTATGTAACTGTGGTGGTGAAATCACCTCCGACAGCGCTGGAGTCACGGCTTTATATATCATGGGAGCAAACGCTGTTGCTGTCAAGATAAATAAATCCGCTCTGCAACTGAATGGCGTACCTGAAAACAATAAAATGGTTACCAACAAAACACAGTAAACAGAACAATAGAGAGAGAATAGAGAGAGAGAGAACAATAAAACAACAACTATTTTTTTTTTTTTTTTTGTGTTTTTATTTTTATTTATTTATTTATTTATTTTTTTTTACACTTTTTTTTAGTAAGTTTTGTAACTGGTAGAGGGGTTTGGGTCTCTCAAAATGCAATGGCATCTTGGGAGACCCTGTGAAAGTGTGTCCTAGTCTGTGCAGTGCTGTACCCTACGCTAATACTCAACTAGTGAATGGTAGCGTTCAGAACATTCACCCATGCAAAGACGAGGATTGCCAGGACAGGAGGGACAATAACACCGGGTATCACGCCTAAATCCGCGCTTGCTGCAGACACGACATCTTTTTTGGGGGGCTTTTTGGGTAGGGGTACTCGGGAGGGCATAAGGAAAATTCCTCTCATGCAGCCGGCTTACTGCATTTGGTTGGGGATGGTGAGGTGGAGCACCGTCTGGATACAGAAGGGCTCTGACGATCTCTTCCTGGAATTTAAGGAAGGATCCAGTCTGTCCTAAGGCTCGGTTCACACTGGGATGACTTGGGATCCGACTTGTACGCCCTCGAGTCGCCCCAAGTCGCCCCAGAAATAGATTCACATTGAAGTGAATGGGAGCGTCTTAATAGACACTACTGAAGTCGCTCTGACTTCAGAGCGTACTCCCTGTACTACTTTGATCCGACTTGGTAGGCGACCTGTACCATAGAAATCAATGGAAGTCGCCTCCAAGTCGGATCTCTCTGTAAAGTCAAGCGACTTTGCAGGGAAAACCCCTCCCTCCCCCCTCCCTCCCAGAGAGCTGATTGGCCACAGGCGAAGTCGCCTGTCATGGAGGCGACTTCAAGTCGCCTTGTAATTTGTCGAAGTCGCGTCGAAGTCGCGTCGAAGCCGCGTTGAAGTCGCCGTGCAAAGTCGCGCTGAAGTCGTGTTGCCCCAGTGTGAACCGAGCCTAAAGCTCTGTATAGCAGATAAGCATTCAGCAAAGCCAATTGAAATAAATAAACAGACACTTTTTTGTACCAGCATCTGGCCTTACGGGCAACTAGGTACGGCGCCAACAACTGGTCGTTGAGGTCCACCCCTCCCATATTTTGGTTATATTCGTGGACACAGAGGGGTTTCTCCACAACACCAGTCGCCGTAGTAATTTGGGTCGTCGTGTCTGCATGAAGGGAGGTAAGAACGAAAACATTCTTCTTATCCCTCCACTTCATAGCGAGCAAGTTATTACACTTCAAGCAGGCTCTCTCCCCCAGCCTAAGACGGGAATCTACAAGCCGCTGGGGAAAGCCCCGGCGATTAGGTCGCACGGTGCCACATGCTCCAATCTGCTAATCTAAAAAGTGGCACGCTCGTGTAATAATTGTCCACGTACAAGTGGTACCCCTTTCCGAATAAGGGTGACACCAAGTCCCACACTATCTTGCCAGCGCTTCCTATGTAGTCAGGGCAGTTTGTCGGCTCTACGTGACTATCTTTGCCCTCGTAAACCATAAAACTACATGTATAGCCTGTGGCCCTGTCACAGAGCTTATACATCTTGACCCCGTATCTGGCACGCTTGCTGGGAAGGTACTGTTTGAATTACAAGCGGCCAGAAAATTTAATCAGGGACTCATCAACGCAGACAACTTGATGGGGAGTAAACAAGTCTGCAAAACGTTGGTTGAAGTGGTTTACGAGGGGCCGAATTTTGTAGAGCCGATCGTATCCAGGGTCTCCACGAGGACGACAGAGTTCATTGTCATTGAAATGCATGAACCGCAAAATCTGCTCGTATCGTGCCCTGGCCATGGAAGCAGAGAACACGGGCATATGGTAAACTGGGTCAGTGGACCAATATGACCGCAACTTACCCTTTTTATTTATGCCCATGTTGAGGGAAAGGCCCAGAAAGATCTTAAATTCGGAGACCGTAAATGGTCTCCAATCTCTGGCAAGGGAGGACTGGGGATTAGCGGCGATGTGTTGACCAGCGTATAAATTGCTTTGGTCCACAATAGATCTATAGAGATCTTCGGTGAAAAACAGCGAATAAAAATCCAGTGGCATAAAATTATTATTATTATTATTATACGAGATTTATATAGCACCAACAGTTTACTCAGCGCTTTACAATGTATAAGGGGGACAACACAATTACAGTACAGTTCAATACAAAAGGTACAGGAGGGCCCTGCTCGTCAACTGTTTCCACCTGAATTCCGGGTTGGCCAGTGAATGTGGGAAGTACGGGTGCTGCAGAAGTGGTGGGTTCCCAATTCGGATTGGCAAATGCAGCAGGAAGGGCACTATGGGCACAACGTGCCTGTCTTTGTCTTCTTGGTGGCAGCGGGACACTACTTGTGCTTGCCACCTCGCCAGCTTGAACTGCACTTATGGGACTCGCCATGTCACCACATGATACTGCACTGCTGGATATAAGACCAGGGTGTACTAGGCCACTGGTGCTTGCCAGTTCACCAGAAGGAATAGCGGCACTAGTACTTCTCTGCTCCATACGAGAGCCCTGCGGTTCTTGCACTTCAAGGACAGAAGAAGAAGATTGGGGTCTTATACGCCTGACCTTGGCAGGGACCACAACTCCGTCATCAGAGCTATCTGTCATGGAGCCGCTGTCCTCTACAGGATCGTATTCTGAGCCTGAATCTGACATATGAGTGACTTCCTCTTCACTATCTGTCATGCTCAGAAACGTGTAGGCCTCTTCACTAGTGTACCTTCGATTTGCCATTTTGGGCTCTAAATTTAGGGGTACACTAGTGAGACTCACAGGCAAAAAAGCTCCTGACTGTCAGCGACTGTATCAAAACGCTACCAAAAAACTGTTAGCGATCGCATGGATCAGGCCTGACTCTGCAAACGCTGCAGTTATGTGTGCTTAGTGTTTTGTAAGTGTCAGTGATCGATCGATACTGCACTTGGGTGGGCTGGGCAGGGCTGGGCCGAGGGGCAAAACGCAGGTGCTAGCAGGTATCTGGGCTGATCCCGCTAACACTGTGTTAATGGGAACCCTAAACTGCTGGGGACGCTAGTATAGATCTGATCGGATCAGATATCGATCCGCTCAGACACTATAGCAATAAGGGAGGTGTATGCTGCGTGCATGGGTGTTAGCGGTACTGGCACTAACCTGACGCTGCCTGGGGCGACGCAGACCTTATCTGTGCAATTAGGGGGTTAAACCTTTATAAGGTAATAAACCTAAAACTATAAAAAACAAACTAACTAACCAGCGTCACCCGTAACACTTATACGGTGATCACTGGTAAAAGGGTTAACTAGGGGGCAATCAGGGGGTTAAAACCTTTATTAGGTAGTATATGGGGGTCCCTGTCGCTATAAAACACTGACAGCGAACCTATATACTTACCTCCCTAACTAGCGTCACCTGTGTCACTAATACAGCGATCAGAAAAACGATTGCTTAGCGACACTGGCGACGGGGGGGAATCAAGGGGTTAACCTTTATTAGGGGGGGGTTAGGGGGGTACCCTGGACCTAAAGAGGGGCACCCTAGACCTAAAGGGGGCTAACCTAACTGCCCTAACACTTATAACTGTCACAAACTGACACCAATGCAAAAAAAAAAAACCTGCTATTGGTGTCAGTGTGACAGGGGGTACAGGGGGTACAGGGGGATGATCGGGGGGTGATGAGGGGGGTGATGAGGGGTGAAAAGTGTGCCTGGCGCGTTCTACTGGAAGTGTAGTGTTGGTGCACTTACTTGGATGTCTTCTCTCCTCGGCGCCGGATCGAAAAGACCGGCTCGAGGAGGGATGACATCACTTCCTCTCCCTCTGTTTACATTACAGAGGGAAAGGAAGCGTTTTCATTCGCCGGGAGCGATCAGGAGGGGGTGGCCACAAATGGATGGCCTCTCCCTCACCTCTCATCGCCCGGGAAGAAATGGTGACCGCCTCGGGCACCAGGGGGGGTCCGATCGGACCCCCCACCCGCGGAAGGCAGATAACGTATATGTACGTGATTCTGCCTGTCCGTGCCACCTTGCCGACGTAAATCAGCATGAGGCGGTCGTCAAGTGGTTAAACCCTTAATAAAAGATTCAATACAATTGTAAAAAGCTATAGATTGTAAATAACGAGAGGGGAGAAGGGGAGGGCCCCTGAAGCGCATCCCAGTTCCCGGAAGCAGAAATTAACCCAGAGGGCCCCGCACATGACAACCAAATATGACCATGGAATTGTATCTAAAGGGATAGTGACACGTAGAAGTCTAAAAAAAAGTTATAAGGGGCCCACACAATGAATATGTATATTAAATATATTGTGTGTGTATGTACTGTATGTATGTATATGTATGTATATTTATATATATATATATATATATATATATATATATATATATATATATATATATATATATATGCAGCCTCGCTTGTATGTGGGATCTGCCTGTGATAATGGCCAATAGGCCATCATCAGATTTACACCTCCATCCCTGCATCATGTAGAGAGAGGGGTTGGGACTTTGAGACACACAGCACATAGGGGCTAGAGCCTCCATCCCTTTTGGCCTGAAGAAGAGGAAAGGTTGGGACTTTGAATGAGGTGCGTGCTAAACAGTAGATATGTAAAGAGTGTGGGACACAGGGGATAACCATATGTATTAGGTCATACAGTGATTCAATGCAAAGTATTGATGTTAGAAAAAGTTTAATAGTAAACAATCTTAACAAAAATGTTGAATTCATGTTTGTCCAATTATGAGATAATAATAATAATACTATTTTATACCTTCTATAGTTCCACAGAATGCACTTTCTCCTGATGAGTGGCAATCCCACGAAACACGTCGAGTCTTTAGATGCAAACATTTCATCATCAACATGCGTTGTATGTCTGACATCCACACATGCATTGTGTATTTATTGTATTGTTTCATCTACTCATATTATTAGCTCTAATTCTATATTTACATGCTATAGCTTTTTTTTACGATTGCATTGAGTGTTTATTAAGGGTTTAATACATGTATGAAATTTGTAAACACGAATTTAACATTTTTGTTAAGGCTGTTTACTATTAAACATTTTCTAACATCAATACTTTGCATTGAATCACTGTATGACCTAATACATATAGTTATCCCATGTGTCCCACACATTACGTATCTACTGCTTAGCACGCACCTCATTCAAAGTCCCAACCTTTCCTCTTTTGCAACCAATAGGGATATAAGCTGTGTGTCTCTTTCAAAGTCCCAACCCCTCTCTCTCTCTCTGCACTACAATAACTTAGGGGTAAAGCTTGCAATAAGTAACAAATAAAAACATAACTTGGGATTCAAGTTATTCATAGGTTGTTCCTATATCATAAACAAAACCATTTTGAACATTTGGCCACATGACTGATAATGTGCTAGATCAGAATCCTAGCACACTGCTGCTAATCACGAAGGTGTTCTCACCATTAGCTCTCAATTTGTCATCTAATGTAGTGTCGCAAGGAGAGGAGTATAGGTTAACATATTCCATTATTCCCAATTGTTACAAGAATTTCATTGAACAATATGGTTCATTACATTCCAAATCTAATAACTGTATTCGCCATGATAGAAATTATTCATCAGAACATGAAGCTGAATAGGACTGATTTATTAATTTAGACATAAATCTAATTAGAAATTGATTTGTATTGAGTTACACATTTAGTTTCCCAGAGTCACTGGGTGCCATGTGATGAAAACAGTGTCAAAGGACGGATCAGAAGTTAAGTAATTTGCAAGATTATTTTAATGTCGTGGTCGTAGCTGGTCTATTGAAATAGAATTGTGGTTACTAGGAAAGCCGCATGAATCAGCTGTTTATGCATTCACCAGTTGCAGAGAGCTGGCTGTATGCGCTCCATGAAGAATACGTAAAGAAAAACTCCAGTAAGCAGCATTGGTCTTATTCAGTAAGGAAACAATATTTGGGAAATGCACTAATTCCTCTAAAACTTTCAGGTTACAGCAGTCCTGAATGGTTTGGTTGGTTTTGAACCTTCCTGCTAAATGTTCTTTTTTATTATTATTTTTTATTAAACAGGATTTATATAGGGCCAACAACTTGAACAGCACTTTACAAAATAAAGGGAGACAGTACCATTATAATTAGGTATAATACAATATGCATAGGAGCTCATGAGAGCTTACAATCTTAAGCAGCCATTCTCAACCAGGCTTCCATGGAGCTCCAAGTCTGCATGCAAGAGAAGCACCGCTATGACTGTGAAGCCGCTGGGAAACCTCTAGGGGTGAGCTCTCGGGTCCAGTTGGCGTGTTCGTTGGTGGTGCTATCTGTGGGTTTGTCATACCAATGTGTCTCTGAATTGCATGTCCCCTGAAGAAGCAAATAGCGAAACATGTTGGGTTAGTGTGCAATTTTTCTCAAATATGGTTTGAACCTACGTATCTCTTAGCCACCTTGTTTTTATAATTTTTGTAAGAAGAGATGTATTATGTGTAATGAATTTGTTTTATTTAAACAATTATTGTACCAATAAAATCTATATTTTTAATATGAAAGCATTTTCAAAGTTTTGTTGGCACCGTTAAAGTCCCTGTTACTCTGTTCTCTCTTGTTCCTTTAACTGACAATTGCGCGGTCGTGTGACGTTGCACAAAATTGACGTCCTTTTTTTTTCCCCACAAATAGAGCTTTCGTTTGGTTGTATTTGATCATCTCTGCGGTTTTTATTTTTTGAGCTATAAACAAAAAAGGAACGACAATTTTGAAAAAAATGCAATATATTTTACTTTTTGCTATAATAAATATCCCCCAAAAATATATAAAAAACTATTTTTTTCCTCAGTTTAGGCTGATATGTATTCTTCTACATCAGGGGTCTCAAACTGGTGGCCCTCCAGCTGTTGCGGAACTACAAATCCCATCATGCCTCTGCCTGAGGGAGTCATGCTTGTAACAGTTCAGCCTTGCAATGCCTCATGGGACTTGTAGTTTTTCAACAGCTGGAGGGCCGCCAGTTTGAGACCCCTGTTCTACATATTTTGGGTAAGAAAATCGCAATAAGTGTATATTGGTTTGTGCAAAAGTTATAACATCTACAAAATAGGGGATAGTTTTATGGCATTTTAATTATAATTTTTTTTTATTAGTAATGGCGGCAATCTGTGATTTTTATCAGGACTGCGACATTATGGCGGACACATCAGACATTTTTGACACTATTTTGGGACCATTGTCATTTATACAGCGATCTGTGCTATAAAAATGCATTGATTACTGTATAAATGACACTGGCAGTGAAGGGGTTAACCACTAGGGGGCGATGAAGGGGTTAAGTGTGTCGTAGAGAGTGATTCTAACTGGGGGGGCTTCAACACACATGACAGCGATCACTGCTCTCGATGACAGAGAGCAGTGATCTCTGTCCTGTCACTAGGCAGAACAGGGAAACAATTTGTTTACAAAAGCATCTCCCCGTTCTACCTCTCCAAGACACGATCACGGGCACCCGGCGGGCATCGAGTCCGCGGGACCCGCAGTCACAGTCACGGAGAACGCAACGCGCAGTGCCGCTTCTTAAAGGCGATGTACCTGTACGCCCTTTTGCCCACCAGTGCCATTCTGCCGACGTAAATCAGCGTGTGCTGATTGGCAAGCGGTTAAAATGTGACAGCTGACGCGTTTTGGCACTTAGCCTTGTTCACAGCACCAAGGAGCTCCAGGGTTCCTCCAGACATTGCTAGGGGTTCCTTGAGATGTAAACTGATCTCTTATTTGATTGTGCCTGCCTAGTTCCAGGACCATTGCCACTTGGCAGAGCCTGCAGCATGACACCAATGTTTTATGTTGGCTGTCTTTAAGTGTGCCATTCTGACCACAAGTGTAAGGGTTGCAGCCTTCCTCCTGACCACCAATGTAAGGGGCATTTTTCCATTTGACCTGTGATAAATTGGATTTAGTAAGGGTTCCCCGAGACCTTAAAATAATTTTAGGGGTTCCTGTGGGACAAAAAGGTTGAGAGAAGCAGATCAAAAGGGAGGTGCAAGTGATACAAAAGGTAATAAATGTGTGGGGGATAAGTTGGTCGAGAAAATAAAATGTAGCTGTTCGGTAAAGGTGGGATAGGCTTTCTTGAAGAGATGAGTTTTCAAGGATCGCCTAAAGGTGGTCAAAGTAGAAGATGGTCAAACAGGTTGGTGTAGGGAGTTCCAAAGAAGGGTAGAGGGCAGGATATATCAGGAGGCAGAGGCGTCGCTAGGGGGTGGCTATTGGGGCTATAGCCCCGAGTCTGGGGCCCAAAGCCCTGAGTCTCTCGCCACAGGGTTCATAGCTAACCAGCGGGCCGTGGTTGTGGCGGGCAGGCTGGCTGCATGAGAGAGGTGGAGGAGAGGAGAGAAGCGAGCGGGTGGATGAGCAAAGATGACATCATCTCTCTCCGACCGCTCCCCATCAGTGCTCTTCACAGCCGGGTCTCTTCAATGTGGGAGCGAAGTGCAGAGAGATGACATCATCTCTCACTGCCTGCCACACATCAGTGCTCTTCCGCCCTCACAGCATGGTGGAGTGGAGGTCACTTCCTGTCATCGGTGGAACTCCACTCTGCAGCCAGACCCCCTTGCTTCAATGTCGGAGATGCAGCGGGGAGCAGCGAGATGACAACGTCTCTCACTGCCCGCCCCGCATCACCACTCTCTGGCCCTCGCTAAATGGACCAGTGCTGCCAGCCTGCCACCAATGCAGCGACAATGCACATTTGGTGGCACTGGCTGGCATGGCAAGTTACAATTCACATCGGTTGGCAAGTGACAACCCACATCTAGTGGCAGGTGACGTAGCAAGTGAAAATCTGCAAATGGTGGCAGGTGACGTGGCAATCTGCAAATGGTGGCAGGAGACGTGGCAAGTGACAATCTGCAAATGGTGGCAGGTGATGTGGCAAGTGACAATCCACATCTGGTGCCAGTTGACAGTGGCAAGTGACAATCCACATCTGGTGGCAGGTGACATGGCAAGTGACAATCCGCATCTAGTGGCAGGTGACGGTGGCAAGTAACAAGCTGCATCTGTTGACAGGCGACGGTGGCAAATGACACGCCCAGGGCTCCCACTAATTCTGCATTATGGTGAGTTGAACCACTTGCTTACCACCAGTGTGTCCCCCTGTCCCCCCTCCCTCTGCGGGCCTGCAAAAAGGTTGTTGACCGTTGCTATGGGCTATAGCCCCAGATCTTTTGCAGACCTAGCAACGCCCCTGTCAGGAGGAATGAAAAGGATGGTTTGGTTGATATTTTGAGATGAGGTTAAAGGGGGGTTCCGGCCGGGAAAAAAAAAATTTAAAAGTCAGCAGCTACAAACACTGTAGCTGCTTACTTTAAATAAGTACACTTACCTGTCCTGGGTGCCCGCGATGTCGGCCGCCCGAGGCCGACCCGTCCCTCGGCTCTCGGGTCCCGGCACCGCCATCCTAACTAAGGGAAACAGGCAGTGGAGCCTTACGGCTTCACTGCCCGTTTCCTACTGTGCATGCGCGAGTCGTGCAGCGCTTTGTGAATGGGACGCGGTGTGTTGTGGGACACACACAGTTCCCATAACACACCGCGCCCCATTCCCCAGAAGACAACGCGGGGAGGAGAAGACAAAACATCACCGCGACGTAGGAAGAGGTAGATTAGGAAGACTGCCTAGCAATAGCCATTTCAGGTGAGTTAAAAAAAAAAATTTCTTTCCTCCAATTTTTTAGGGATTTTTTGGTGCAAATTTTTTTTTTGTGGTGGACCTCCACTTTAATGATACACTATATTAACAAAAGTATTAGGATGCATGCCTTTACACGTACAGTACATGAACTTTAATGGCATCCCAGTCTTAGTCTGTAGGGTTCAATATTGAGTTGGCCCACCCTTTGCACATTTGTGAAGTCAGGCACTGATGGGGAAGAGAAGGCCTGGCTCGCAGTCCACCCTCTAATTCATTCCAAAGGCGTTCTATCAGGTTGAGGTCTGGACTCTGTGCAGGCCAGTCAAGTTCCTCCACCCCAAACTCATTCATCCATGTCTTTATGGACCTTGTTTTGTGCACTGGTCCAAATCATTTAATGGAGGGGGGGTTATGGTGGGGGTTGTATTTCAGGGGTTGGGATTAGCCCCTTAGTTCCAGTGAAAGGAAATCTTAAGGTGTCAGCATACCAAGACATTTTGGACAATTTCATGCTCCCAACTTTGTGGGAACTGTTTGGGGATGGCCCCTTCCTGTTCCAACATGACTGTGCAACAGTGCACAAAGCAAGATCCATAAAGACATGGATGGGTGAGTTTGCGGTGGCCTGCTCAGAGTCCTGACTTCAACCCGATAGAACACCTTTGGGATGAATTCAAGCAGAACATCATTGCCTGACCTCACAAATGCGCTTCTGGAAGAATGGTCAAACATTCCCATAGACACACTCTATGGACAGCCTTCCCAAAAGTGTTGAAGCTGTTAAAGGCTGCAAATGGTGGACCAACTCAATATTAAACCCTACGGACTAAGGCTGGGATGCCATTAAAGTTCATGTGCATGTAAAGGTAGGCGTCACAATACTTTTGGTAATATAGTGCATTGCTGAGGGTAGAGTTGTGGTTGGCTTTGTAAGCTATTCATATTTAGAATTTTATTATTTGGGCAATCAGAACCTAATGAAGAGTTTGGAAGTGAGGGGTGGTGGACATTCCATGTTTGGTAAGATGGAAATGTCGGACAGCAGCATTCATAATAGACTGAATAGGGGATAGCTTGTGTAGTGGTATGAGGGTGGAGTGCAATGCTTAGCTATTTTTTTAGCAAGGCTAACCATCACAACGAAGAAGAAGCTTGGTCAGTTATTAGCAGCATACTCTGGGTTCTGGAATGTTTTTTTGCAGATGCAAGATAACACGCAAACATCTGTAGGTACTTGTTGACTCCTGCAAACTGCTGCAAGTTCCACTTCCTTTTCTTTGCTCCATAAGTTTGCTTTAAGGCAGAACTAAACCCATTGATTTAACAGTTTTTACAAATAGTTATAGATCAAACACAGGCTAAGATGGCAGTTTCTTTGCCTGAAAAGCATGGGAAGGTTTGGTTCCACTTAAAGGAGTTGTAAAGGCAGAAAGTTATTTGTCTTAATGCATTCAATGCAATAAGATGAAAAACCTTTTGTGTGTAGCAGCCACCTCAGCAACTCCCTAATTACTTATCTGAGCCTCATCTCTCTTGTCTAAGCCGTCAGAGACACTCCTGCTCATTGGCTGAGACACAGCAGCGACGCCATGGGCTCCCGTGGCTGTCAATCAAAGTCAGTCAGCCAATCAGGGGAGAGAGGGGATGGGGCTGGGTCGGGGCATCATGTCTGAATGGACACACAGAGCTGTGACATGGCTCCAGTGTCCCCTATAGGAAGCTGCTGACTGTGGGGGCACTCGATAGGAGGAAGGGGCCAGGAGCAGCAAAGAAGGACCCGAGAAGTGGAGGATCTAGGCTGCTCTGTGCAAAAACCAACTGCATAGTGGAGGTAAGTATAACATGTTTTATTGTTTTTTTTAAACGGGACTTTACAATCACTTTGAGGGTTCATTTACCCTAAAGTGCCATGGTAACACACATTACTGCAGTGTGCTGTAATGCATATATCATGCAATACTGTATTGCAGTACCATTCATTTTGAATGGCACCCCAATGCATTCAAGTGAAAAAAAAATGATTTAACTGTTTTCTAAGGCCTGGTTCACACCTATGCATTTTATAACGCATTTTCAGTTTTGCAGAAACACATCACAGTCCATTTAACATGGTTTCCTATGGGTCATGTTCACATTTGTGCATTTTATGGAAAGGACCAGGGACCTTTTCTGGTGTTTGGTTCCATAGACTTCAATGGATCAAAAACGTGTATTGAAAAACGCAAAATGCACCTGGATTATGCAAACTGCAACCTGCATAGGTGTGAACCATGCCTAAAACCGTTATATTCAAGGAATTCCACAAATTATAATTGTCCCAGCTGCTCTCAAATGAACTGTGAAGCCATCAAATTGCTGGTACGATAATAATCGATCACAAGTGCAACACCATGGCAACTGCAGATCATAAAGAGGTTAGGATGGCTTCCTTGGCCATAATTAATAGGGGGGGTTTAGATCCATTGTAAAGCAATCTCCCTGTATAGTAGCACTCTGCAACACATGCTAACTCAATGTAGTGCATTGCCTAACAAAAAAAAGGTCAAGTTTGATTTTCGGCTTGTTCATTTAAATGCATTAATGCAACACAATTTAGTACGCAACATAACGCATTATTACACGTGTGTTAAGTGCCAGGAAGAAAGTAAATAAGCCCTCGAAAGGGCCATTTATAGCATATGCATAATAGATATCCTCAGTCCTCACTTAATGAAATTATACAGTCTTACTCATGAAACTTGTGTATTTCCTACCTTGTTTAGGATTAACAACCTTATCTGAGTCTGGCAATTCAACTTGCATGTCAGAGTTCCAGGGTCTCTTGAAAGATGACAGTTGCTGCGCATGTTTATAGATCAAAAATGTTTACTTTTTTTCTAAGGATATAGGTTTTTAAATCATATCAGTTTTTTTTGTTATCCTTCATATACATTATCTCACAAAAAGTGAGTACACCCCTCACATTTTGTAAATATTTTATTATATCTTTTCATGTGACAACACTGAAGAAATGACACTTTGCTACAATGTAAAGTAGTGAGTGTACAGCTTGTATAACAGTGTAAAGTTGCTGTCCCCTCAAAATAACTCAACACACAGCCATTCATGGCAACAAAAGTGAGTACACCCCTAAGTGAAAATGTCCAAATTGGGCCCAATTAGCCATTTTCCTTCCCTGCTGTCATGTGATTAGTTAGTGTTACAAGGTGTGAATGGGGAGCAGGTGTGTTAAATTTGGTGTTATCGCTCTCACTCTCTCATACTGGTCACTGGAAGTTCAACATGGCACCTTATGGCAAAGAACTCTCTGAGGATCTGAAAAAAAGAATTGTTGCTCGCCTCTACATAAAGATGGCCTAGGCTATAAGAGGATTGCCAAGACCCTGAAACTGAGCTGCAGCACAGTGGCCAAGACCATACAGCGATTTAACAGGACAGGTTCCACTCAGAACAGTCCTCACCATGGTTGAACAAAGAAGTTGAGTGCACGTGCTCAGCGTCATATACAGAGGTTCTCTTTGGGAAATAGATGTATGAGTGCTGCCAGCATTGCTGCAGAGATTAAAGGGGTGGAGGGTCAGCCTGTCAGTGCTCAGACCATACGCCACACACTGCATCAAATTGGTCTGCGTGGCTGTCATCCCAGAAGGAAGCCTCTTCTAAAGATGATGCACAAGAAAGCCCGCAAACAGTTTGCTGAAGACAAGCAGACTAAGGAAATAGATTACTGGAACCATGTCCTGTGGTCTGATGAGACCAAGATAAATGTATTATCAGGACATTATTCCAACATGATAACGACCGCAAACACAGCTTCAAGATGACCACTGCCTTGCTAAAGAAGCTGAGGATAAAGGTGATGGACTGGCCAAGCATGTCTCCAGAACTAAACCATATTAAGCATCTGTGGGGCATCCTCAAACAGGAGGTGGAGGAGCGCAAGGTC